>CM053784.1:243626416-244226416 GCA_028749045.1 Cupressus sempervirens
TTTCAGAAGGATTGAAAACCTAGAATCAAAATGTGTATATGTGCAAGAGAGGAGGAGAAAATTCAAAAGGAATACATGCATGTAAAGGAGTAAAAGAGATAGATCCAACAAATAAGAGTAATCAGAGTAGTAAAGGATTGGATAAATTTAACAAATTAGGAGAATTAGATTAGAGGTAAGAGAGAGAGAGGAGGCCCAAGATCAGCTTATAAAGCACACTGAGGGTTTGTTACTAAATCATTTTTTTGTAATTGGGACAGGGAAAGTCTATTAACAGAGTGGTCCTAATAGGCCTATGTAAATCTCCTAATAGAGTCCTTACTTTATTATAAGTGTCAATCCCTCTAACAAGGAAAGACCTAATAGTCTTTTAAGTCTTTAATAGGAAAAACCTTTCACCATGTTGATCATATCTTATGATAAAAAAAATAATCTTAATAGGTTAACTTTATTGTTGCAACAATAAACATTTGTGGGTTTCATCCCCACCCCAGTTTTACCTTCATCTTGATGTGTTTTTGGGTAATCAAATCATTGTGTTATGTGTTGATGTTTCAACATAATATTTTTAATGATAATTTAGATAGGATTTAATGAAATTGATTTTGAAGTAAAAATTTTAAGATCTTGATTCACCCCACCCACCTATCAATATTGTGTTTCCTATATATATTCCAAAAAGGATATTATCTTTTATCATCATCACAAATAATTTATAAAGATTTAATATATAGTTATATTTTCTTGTATTATTGTTCTATGTTGTAATAAAATGTGATAAACTAGGCTATGATTATGATTAATGTTAAGGTTAGGGTTAGCTTTGAAAGTAAGGTTAGAGTTAGAGGTAGGTTTAGTGGTAGAAATTTAGGTAGGCATAAAGTTAAGGATGTCTATTAAAATAAGGATATTCTTATTATATGAAATAGAAATTGGGTTAGAGATGAAGTGTCAAATTAATTTGATAGAGATTTATTGAAGAACCCTATCCTAATTTCATATCCTTATTATTTTAGAAGCTAATGAACTTATCACTCCTAACTCTATGACTAGTTCTAATTAATTCACAATCCTTATTAAATCCTTATATTAATCACAAATATAATTTAAATTAACCCATAATAACCCTATCTTTCAAATTTTTTTCTAAAAATAGAATAATAAATAAAATATCACATTTATGCAAGAACCTACACAATGGTAACTTGTGAGCTTCTTATGTACGAGGTCTTGGGTTTGAGTCTACTCAAACTTAACACATAATAATATGAACAGAGTGTTTCTAATTGTTTTTAGTTAAAAAATTATTGTGTTTATATATTTTTTCACATAAATCATTTAAACTTTCAAATTAAAAGTAAGTTCTTTTTTTTAATATTTAAAAAAATCATTTACAATTGTAAAATAAATTTAAAATGAAAATCTAGAGTTTTAATGAAATATTACTATTATATTTTGTTCTATATGCAAATAATTTTAAATTATCTAATTAAAAATAATTTTAAAGATAAAATAATTTTATAATTACTTTTTAACATTTATGAAAAATGATCATAGTATTGATAAAGTAAATACTAAAACATTGGCAACATTTATTTGTTTGCCGCAATTAATTTTTATTCTAACCTTCTCAACACCTTTGCACATTCACAAACCTTTTCATCCCTCTCACACTACACTCAGACAAGCTGCAAATATGTCATATTCTAAAATTTATGAAGAAAGATCTTGCAATGGGTATGCTTTATAGTCTAGAAAATTCAATTCCAAAACAATGATCAAAATTAATTTAAATTGAATCATTAAACATACCACAATCTATAATGCCATTGAATTAAAAAATGGTATCAAGATATGGGATCAATAATAGTTGCCTAAGAATTAAATTGAATTACAAAATGATATCAACATATGAATTCAACTCAATGTTGAATAAGAATTGTCATAAAAAAATAGGTTTCTATGATTCACAAAGTTGCCTTACTAGTGATCTAGACTATTGGATCTGAATGACATTGGATTTCAAACAAAGCCAAAAGGCCAATCCTTAATGTATGATGTGTAATGGTTAATTGCTAGAAAAATTAGGTAGGTGTTGCCCCTATATTTCATGCAAGCCACTTAATTAGATTAAAATAAAAAAATATATTTTTTAAGATAATATAAACACCACAACTATTAAATCGTAGAAAAATTGAACACAATTAGATCAGCATAAAATAAATTTGGTTAATAGTTTTCTCTCCTAGATTTGGCTTATACTTTGACTCCCTAAATGCTCAATGTGTAGAGAAAAAAGGATGTTACCAGTAGATCGGTCAGTGTATGTGTGATATCAATGCCCTTTGAATTGAAAGTTATAACTCCCTTAAATTACAAAGATGTGTGTCTGGCTTTGTCTTTAATATATCATGATTTTGGTGGTATGCTCTTAACCAAAGAGCAATAGAGGCAAGACCAGATTACCTATACACATAGGAAATAAAGGTTGAAGAGTTTGGAAAAACCACATCACCCACATAAATGACTAGTATGAGCTAATTTTTGGCTCTTCTAACTTCCACTTCTAATATTCTACTAACTAAATGCAAGAATGTAGACTAAACTATCTAAATGTAAATAGAAACCCGAAGAGTAGAGAAGGATACAATGATACAAAGCCCACCATATTAGTTATAGTAGTCCAAAGTCTTCGTGTAATTTAAATAATTTCTCATTAAACAATCCTCACTTTTAGTCATTGGTATGAACCTACAACTACCATGAGATGCAAATAAACTAAGGAAAAGAAACAAAAATGTATATGAGAGAAACACAAATTCTACTTTTACTACTAACACAAAGTTTAATAATAAATCAAGAGTTTCATACACATTTTTTCTTTGAATCTAAGGACACTAAACTAACCAAGAAAATGAATGACAAAGCCTTCACTATAAATCTTGTATACAGAGCCAGAAGCTCCTTCACACCAAAAGTCTATTGATCCTTCTATTAACTTTTGAAATTACATTTATTGGTCCTCTTGGAGTCTTGGCTAGTTATATTTTATGAGTACATATCAAAAGATATAGGAAGATATGGGAATAGGAATCATGTCTTACACTTAAAAGAGATAGAAGTGTTAAGATTCTTCTTTCAATAGCCTTATGTCTGGTCTTCATGGCACCTTTTCTCTGAAGTAATAACTTTCCAACTCTTCGATACATATTTTTTCTATTATAATGCTCCTTTTGTGTGTTTATCTCCCTCTGAAACTCATTTGTAATGCTCCAACTGATAAAATCCATGCTTATTTTGTAACTATTGAAATTCCACAATACTCCATATTTGGTCATTTCTTAGTTTGAATGTTGTCTTCAAGATGCTCTAGAGATCACTCAATTCTTATCAAACCTCTTCTCTAATACTTCTAGAATGGATATGTTGACCTATAAAATTCAAATTTACTCAAACAACAATTAGATTGGCATTCTAGTTAAAATGTTTTTCGAGGTACTCCAAGGGTGGATTCGTACTTATAGGGAAAGTCTCTTGATATCGAATATTGACCATTGATATATATTTCTTTGGCACTTGATAAATGAATATGATTTAATATTCACATTACTTGTAGGTTGGAAATTTTCTTCACCCTTATGAGGTGGATCAACGACTATCATAATGTCACATTTTTCAAGATCGTTCATCTAACCTTTGTGACAATACACGAACCATCTGATCAATTTCACTTTTACTACTTTACTTGAGATGCTAGTTGCATTAGGGTGATGTGGCACGTTGTTATTTTCTCTTTAATTTATCTTTTCCCACTGAACACTTTATCTTGGGAATAAATGATCATCATCGATTTTCTTCTTACTGATAGGATTAGATAGTGTAATCTTCTTTTAGGGGTACTCCAAGGGTGGGTATAAACTTGTAGGGAAAGTCTCCTTAAATTGAATGCCTACTATTGATATATCTTTCTATTTGGAAAGATTGAATGACAATGAGATGTGGGCACATATACTTGATATCTTAACCTTTCAATCAGATGAATGACTCTCATGATGTCACAATCTTTAAAGATCATACAGCTAACCTTTGTGACATCGCATAGAGCAGTTAATTAGACCATTCAATTAACACACCTTTTAACTCTTTCCATTAGTGGTTCATGGATCCACTTTCTAGGTGTTTCATTTTGAATCAGTGTTGACTTTTCACTACACTGCCATGTAGATGAAAGGACCAAATTTGCACTGTTGATATGATTATATTCGATCATCAATATTTCAATGAACTTACTGTTGTTTCACCATGGAGTACTTAAGTCCCCTAATGACTAATATGCATTTAATTTCTTGCATAGGAAAGCTTATAGAAATGGATGAGAAGAAAAACCACCTAAAGGAAATCTAGACATGGAATTAGACATTTCTATATTGATTCAAGACTAAGCTAGAAGATTTAAAATGGGGAGACTAAAAGTCTAGCAATAGATTATTCTAACTAGAGACTTAGACATGAAAATACCTAAGAAAGGGTCCTAGGATCATTGTTTTCACAAACTAGAATAATAAACATAGGAAATAAAAACTAAATTAAGTACACAATGGAAAGAAAACTATGCTATGAAAAAAAAGGAAAGAAATTACTCTGGGAAAGGAAAACAGACTAAGATAAAGCACACAATAGGAATGAAAACCTAAAATAACTAAAAAATATGTAGGGATTTTTTTTTTCAATTCTAAATCTAAAACAAATTTAGGTCTTGACCATTATAGGAATGTGCAAATTTTCTCTAGTGGGATAGACCATCTTAAAAGCATTGTTCTAATTAACTTGTACAATCTTAAAAGGCCCTTTCCAAAGAGACTCAAATTTATGATGCATACATTTTGGTTCATGCTTCTTATTCCATAGCAAGACCATATCTCCTTCCATAAATATCCTTGGCCTTTCTTATTTATCAAACATGATTTTCACTCACATCTAATGTTGAGTGATCTGATCTATGAGCTCTTCTCTTTCCTCTTGTAGATGGGTTAGGTACATGATCCTTTTTTCAAGCTCATCTTGAATGTGTCATCCTTAATTGTAGTCTTCAAATTACAAGTGGAAAGCTCTATAGGTAGAGGTAGATTGGCTTTAACTCTGTAGACCAACTCAAATGGTGAGATGACAATTTATCACTGAGGTGTGGTTCTATCTGCCCATAGTGCATCATGAAGTTTCATGTGTCGGTTCCTCTAGCTATTTGAAACTAACTTCTTCATAATGTTGACCAAGTTTTTATTACTGGACTTGGCCTTCATGTTTCGTTAGGGTTAGTAATGAAAGGAATGACTCAACTGAATTCTATTTTCATAAAAAAACTTAACCATTTATGAAGACAAAAAGTAAGAAGTTTTATCCATTATTAGTATCATAGGTACACCAAACTTGACAAATATATGCTCCTTCAATAATTCATATATAGCTTTAGAGGTTATTTTCTTCATTGGCTTAGTGTCAACTCACTTCCTAACATAATATGTAGTTGTCAAGATGTGAGTGTTACCTTTGTTGGATGATGGGTTTATTAGGCCTATGAAATCCAAACCCCACTACTGAAATGGGGCTTTATTTACTACTAGTCTGAGAGATAAAGTACCTAGTTACAACTTACTAGTGAAAATTTTGCATTTCTCAAAGCTTTCTACCCATTTGTAAGCATCACAAATAATACCTAGCCAATCATAACATTTCCTAAGAATTTTGAATGTTGTGAAAGTGAAGGAGAAATTCCCTCCACATGCCTCATAATGAAATGCTCTTAATAGCTTGACTTGTCATTCTTTATCCACACACCTTAAGAAGGTTCCATCAATATCTTTTTTATAACATATATCATCATGTTTAAAATAATTCAAGGCCTTATTATTTAAAAATATATTCTGTTTAGAACTTAATGCTTGTGGAAATTCACCATAAGTAAGGAGGAAGTATGCAATATTAGAGAACCAGGGGTCTTGGAGACTTACCATGAGAATCTTTGGTTTTAGTTTGGTTTTGATTCTCCACAATTTCTTTGCATAATCCATTTCCATGTACTAGCATGGTTAGTCTAATCTCAATATCATATTCTTGGAATTTCACAAGCCAAGCTCCTCTATTGTTACATCCAATGTCTTGTTGTGATATTGCTAGTAGGATTTAATTGTGTGATTTTGAGCCAAACTCATTGACCCATGTTTCATGAGTAATTATTTAACATGAATCCATATCTCATGAAAATAAATGGAACACTTAGAACTCATTGGATCTAGGTGATGATCACAGGGGTGAAGCATCAAGACTTCCTGGGAGGTCATCTATCCTATTACTACTCTAGCTTGAGCACACTTAACTACAAATTTTCCTCCATGGCTAAACCCAAAGCTTGAAACCCCATTTGAAAATTTTTCACCAAGTGTTGTTCCTTATGAACCATTCATGAGAAAGCCCCTTTAGCTCATCAATTGATAAGTAGGAGATAATTTCCACAACAAGTCAAATTGTGATATTGGTATCAAGATTTAACTGTGTGATTTTGAGTCATACTCATTGACCCATGTTTCATGAGTAGTGATTCAACATGAATCCATCTCTCATGAGAATAAATGGAACACTTAGCATTCATTGGATCTAGGTGATGCTCACAGGTGTGAAGGTTTTGCAAATGGGGTTGCAAGGCACAACACTTGGTGAAAGTTTTGCAAATGGGGTTGTACGCTTTGGGTTTAACCATGGAGAAAACTCCATAGTTAAGTGTGCTTAGGCTAGAGTAGTATTGGGATGGGTAACCTCTTAGTAAGTCTTGGTGCTTCACCCATTTGAGCATCACCTAGATCCAATGAGTGCTAAGTGTTCCATTTGTTCTCATGAGAGATGAATTCATGTTGAATCACTACTCATGAAACATTGGTCAATGAGTTTGAATCAAAATGAAATAGTTAGATCCTGACATAGCAATATCACAATTTGACTTGTTGTGGAAATTATCTCCTACTTATCCAATGTCTTCTTGAGTTAGCATGCACTTTATTGCAAAGTTTTCTACATGTATAATGGAGTGAGAATGCATAATGTAAAATATGAATTTCTTGAGTGCTCTTATGATAGAATAAGCCTGCTTCTCCATCTGAGAATACTTCAATTCACATGATTATTAAGACGCACACTCATGAAGGCAATAGGTACCTACACTACTTCCTTAATCTCTTGCATTAAGATAGTAGAAAGTGTATGAGTTGATGCATAGCAGTAAATTATAAACTCCTTTGTGTAGCTTGGATGTACAAGTACAAGGGCCTTAGAATTGTACCCTTTATATTTTCAAAAGCCTTCTTTCTAGCATCACTTCACTTGAAATTTTGATTTCCTTCCATCATGTCTACTATGCATTTTGTAATTTCAAAAAAAAAAATTAGATAATGCCTCAAAAAGTTTACTTGGCCAAAGAATAATTTTACTCGAGTTTTTCTTATTGGCAAGTTTAGTTATTGGATTTCTCTAACACTATCAGTGTAAATTCTTATGCCCTCTTGGAACACAATATGACCTAGTAACTTTCCTTCTATAACACAAAATACTAACTTCTTAGGATTAAATGAAATGTCATGCTCTCTACATCTTTGTAATATTGATGAAGGGTGTTCCCCTTTATGCCATTAACAAATAATAGAAACAATGTGCAAGAATAAAATATGGGATTCTTATTAACGCTGCAAATGTGGAATTACAAAATTTAGAATTACAATATGCTAACCCACATGGGCTCCTTCATCACAATAATCTAAAAGACAAAGCTGCAAACTATCACCCAAAGCTATCCTAGACAATCTACATGCATCTCTTGTTGAGTTGTCATTTTGCACAATGTTAAACGACATGGATCCTTTCGAATCCCTCTCTTAGAAAGATAATTGAGGATCAACTCCAAGCTTCTGGGTGGTCTTGCAACCTAATTAAATCCACTCAATTGAAGATAAATGTGTATGTTAATGAGGAGGACTTTGTTTTTTTGAACCAATTCAAATAAGTTGATTGATCTATTTTTGTCAAAAAAAAAAATTGTACTTTTTGTTTTATGATTAATGCAATTTAGCAATGCAACTATATGAATTCCTATTTTTAACCAAGTGTCAGGAAAGAAAATAACAAAGATAAGGTAACAAGAGATTTTTTAAAAGTTTAGGATAAGTCAAAGTAATACTAAGTATTTGAATCTATTATGCTCCAGTGTGTGTGTGTGTGTCTATATATATATATATATATATATATATATATATATATATATATATATATATATATATATATATATATATATATATATATATATATATATATATATATATATATATATATATATATATATATATATATATATGTATGTATATATGTTTATATGCATATGTATATATGTACAAATATATATGTATAAAAGTTACACAGTCATGATTCAAGTTGGGTCTCTCTTATTGGTTGTTGCCAATTCACATTGGGTTACTTTCATTATTGATTTTATAACATTGTTATCTCTGATTAAAAATTGGACTCCAACTCTATTTCCATCGATATACATATGAAGTAATATTCAAAATAAATCAAACATGTTTTATCAAGCATGATTAATTCTTGATTGTTGGTTATTTAAATTAACTAACAATTGTGACCACGTAGGGTCATGACCCTAAGTGAATTTTGGCCACGTAGAGTCATACTCCTATGGGGACATGACCATTCACCTTGTATAAGTATTTTCTCTTATCAGTGTACAAGGAAATATCAATACATAATATACTTGTAGTCCTAGTATCGACAGAGTAATATTGCAGACTATCAAATACATTCTTTTCACAATTCAGTATTTCAGACAAATCACATTGGAGTATTCTTAAGGTACACTACTGCTACACACAAAAAATAAGAAGTAAAGTCTAATATAATATGATATTCTTTCTATCAAAGATCCTATAAAATTAACATGGTATCAGAGCCATTCTAATAAGAAATTTCATTCAGACCTCATATATATATATATATATATATATATATATATATATAATTTCAAACTTTGCCATTTTTTAATTTTTCTTTTTCTTTCAAAATAAAAATGGTTAACCACATAAGGTTAGACGATAAACTAGAGGGAGCATCAAATTTTTCTTCATGGAAAATTCATGTCATGATAATCTTAAGAGAAATGGAATTAGAAGAGTATGTAGAATTGAATAAAATTATTCTGAAAAATGATCCAAACAAAACATGGAAAAGGAACAACAATAAAGCCATAAAAATAATTATAGACTCCATTAAGGATCATATTCTCCTATCTATTTCTAGCCTTTCTACAACATTTGAGATGTTCTCCACTATCAAGAACACCTTTGAAATCAATAATATTAACAGGTTGCTAACCTTAAACAAGGATTTATTATACATAAAAATGAATAGTGGGGAAACTATCACTTCCTATTTTCTAAGAATCTCTTCAATAATAGATCAACTTGCTACAATTGGAAGTCATGTTGATGATAAAGAACTTACTATGATTGCCCTAAGGGGACTCCTTTATCTTGGAAAAAATTTATTCGAGGACTAAGCTCTCAACCTGAGCTTCCTAAATTTGAATTACTCAAAAATGAATGCACTCAAGAGGATTCAAGATTAGTCTCAAGGGGGATAAGCTTAAATCAAGAGGGAGACATTCATGCACTTCAAGTAAGCTCCAACAAGAAAGGAAAATTCAATTGAAGTAGGAGAGAATCCAAAAAAACTTATAAGAAAAGATATTGGTAAAAAGTGAGATGTTTTAAATGTGACAAATTTGGTCACTCTCATAATTTCTATCCTGAATGAAAAAAATTCAAGATGCTCTAGTAGAAATAAAAGAAGAAGAGGAGGAAGTAGAAGAAAATCATGCATTTTATCTAGCACTCTCTAGTGAGTTAAACTCAAACAAAACACTTGGATCATAGATAGTGGAGCATCTCGACATGTAACAAGTTTTAGAGACAAATTTGAAAAATTCTCAGTACACAACTCAAAATAGGTAACAATCAAGGATAACTCCCCTCATCCAATTAAAGGTATTGGGTCTTATTCCATTCATCTAAATTCAGGCATTACTCTTCAACTTAATAATATTTTATATGTACCTAGAATTAAAAAAAATCTAGTCTTTATATCAGGCCTTTTTGATCAAGGATATAGAATCACTTTTCAAGAAGACAGAGTTCTATCTTGGCCTAAAAATGATAACATCAATAAAGCTATCTCTATTGGAGTTAGAGATGGGATTTTATATAAAATTTGTAATCAAAATTTTTTTGTACTAAGTCATGAAATCTTAGAGTCTACATACGATATTAGGTCACCTACATTTCCAAGCATTGTCATCTATAAGGAAAATTGTCAAAGGGTTACCTAATCTAAAATCATACCACTTTAGTGTTTGCAAAGGTTGTGCACTAGGTAAAAATGTCGAGCAATCCTTTCCCAAAAATGTTCATAAACCAAAAGCAATACTTGAACTCATTTGTTCTGACCTATGTGGTCCTATGTTTGTACCCTCTCTAAATTGGTGTCTCTATTATGTAATCTTTATTGATGATTATTCTAGGAGAACTTGGATATATTTCCTAATACCAAAAGAATCTAGTGAATTACTCTCAAAATTCAAAGAATTCAAAGCCCTAGTAGAAAATTAGTCAAGAAAGAAAATTAAAATTTTAAGATCAGGTAATGGAGGAGAGTACATTTCTAAATTTTTAAAATATTTTTGCATTACTATTGGGATTAAGAGGGAGATTTGTGTACCTTATAATCCTCAATAGAATGGAGTTGAGAAAAATAAGAATAGATCAATTTTCGAATCAACCAAAGCTATGATGCATGATCAAAATCTTTATACTTCATAGTTTACATTCAAAATTGATTTCCACACTTAGTTTTAGAAGATACAACTCTAGAAGAAGTATTTATAGGCATCAAACCATATATAAGTCACCTAAGAATATTTGGGTGTCCAATCTATGTGCACATTCATAAAGAAAAGAGAACAAAGCTAGAACCATCTGGGAAGAAAGGAATTCTCGTCAGGTATAGTGAAAATGTCAAAGGTTATAGGGTCTATATTCCAAGTCAGAGAAAAATTGAAATCAGTAGGGATGTTAAATTTGAAGAAGAAATTTCCTTCAACCTTTTTAAAAATAATGATGACTCATTCACATAACCTACCATCAAAACAAATGAAGATCATTCAGTAGAGAACGAGAGGGAGAATGATACTTCATCTCCTGTACCTTCTTCAGATGATGTTGAAAATAATCATAGTAAAAAGAGACCACTTTGGGCTAGAAAATTCATAGAAGAAAATCATGTTGAACTATATGAAGTATTAAAAGAAAGCAAGAAAATAAGAACTCAATCTTGTTATGTTGCATTAGTAACATAACTTATCAAATTAGAACCTTCTAACACTAAAGAAGCCTTATCAAGTCAACCTTGGAAAGAAGCTATGATTGAAGAATATAATACAATATTAAAAAATGTTTGGGATGTTGTACCCAAACCTAATAACAAATCAATAGTTTCTTCTAAATGGTTGTACAAAATCAAGCATGCATCTAATGACAGCATTGAGGAATGCAAGGCCAGATTCATAGTATAGGGTTTTTCACATAAGGAAGGTATCGATTATGAGGAAACTTTTGCACCAGTTACTAGGTATACATCAATCAGAACCATCTTGGCTATTGGAACATCTAAAGGATGGTAAGTACATCAAATGGATGTTAATACAACTTTTCTAAATGGTGAAATTGAAGAAGAAGTGTACATTGAGTAGAAGGGTTTATTACTCACAACAAGAATAGCCATGTATGTAAGTTAAAGAAATCACCATATGGGCTCAAACAAGCTCCCAGAGTGTGGTATGAAAGAATAGACAATTATCTTACAAAAATAGGGTATTCTAAGAATGAAGATGAACCTAATCTATATTTTGAAATAGATGTAAATGACATGATTATTCTTGTGTTATATGTTAATGAGTTATTAATTACGGGTAAAGAACATCTAATAAGAAAATGAAAACAAGAGTTGAAAGCTAAATTTGACATGAAAGACTTAAGCATTCTCCACTACTTCCTAGGACTAAAAGTTTGGAAAAAGGGAAACTAAATTATACTATTGATATTCTAACAAAGTTTGGAATAATGGAGTCCAGACCAACTTCTACTCCTATGGAACTTAATCTACATAAACTAAAGGATGAAATGGATAAATTTGATCTTGCTAATCCTACTCTCTATAGATATATCGTTGGTTCATTGATGTATTTAGTGAATACTAATCCTTATGTATGTTATGCTACTAACACCTTGAGTCAGCTCATGGTTACTCTGAAGAATATTCATCTAATGGTAGCTAAACATATCCTAAGATATCTAAGAGGAACTATTGGTATGGGAATTAGATATGATCAAGTTGAGATAAATCGTCATGGTTTTTTAGATTTAGATTGGGTAGGAAGCTCTACTAAGTGTAAGATTACTCTGAGATTTTTCTTCAGTCTTGCATCTAGAATGATTTCTTGGTTTAGCAAGAAATAGTCCTCAGTTGCATTGAGTTGTACTAAAGTAGAATACATAGCCTCTTCCTTAGGAGCCAAAGAAGTTGTATAGATATGAAATCTTTTATTTGATCTATTTAATAAACCTTTGAAGCCTCCTCTCATTTATTGTGATAACCAATGTTGTATTAAACTTTTAGCTAATCCAATTTTTCACAATTGGTCCAAGCATATCGAAATTCCCTATCACTACATCAGGGATATGGTAGATTTAGATATCATCAAACTTGAGTACATCAGTACTAATGAAAAATCAGCTAATATTTTTAACAAGCCTTTTGCTAGAGTAAAGTTGGTATACTTCAAAGAAAAAACTTGGTATGATTAAAATGTAATTTTGAACATTGAATTTAATTTCAGTTCATATGTGTTTAAGCTTCAATTATTGTTGTTTCATATATGTACTAAAAGGTGACAATATTTTATGGACATATATATTCAGAAGGTAATCTTTGTAAGGTGATGATCTTACAAATGATAGGCCTACTATTTTGACTATTGGTCTAGACATTCTGCAAGTAATGAATAACAAATACATTATGATTACTCTGGATATTGTTTTGGACAATTAGAGATCATAATTTATGTTATGATAGTGTTCATAGCATGGTGATTTATGTTATTTGATGAGTCTCTAATTCTTAGAGTGGTAGTGTCAAATAATGTATTATGTGTACATATTATAATATCTAGATTCTTTATTACTTCTCCCTTGCTAAATAGGGACTATTGAAATTTTAACATCATTCAAAGTAATATTGAGTCTCTGAATCTATTATGCTTTGGTATATATATATATATATATATATATATACATACATATGCATGATTACATGCATATGTATATATGTACAGATATGTATGTATACAAGTTACACAGTCATGATTCAAATCAGGTTACTTTCATTATTGATATTATAATATTTTTATCTCTAATTAGGGATTGAGCTCCAACTATATTTCCATAAATATAAATATTAAGTATTATCTAGAATAAATCAAACATGTTTTATTGGGCATGATTAATTCTTGATCGCTAGTTGTTTATATTAACTAACAATTGTGACCATGTAGGGTCATGACTCTACATGGCCTTTAGCAAACATAGAGTCATGCCCTTACAGGGACATGACCCTTCACCTTGAATACATATTTTCTCTCATCAGTACACAAGGAAATATCATTATAGAACATACTTGCAATCTTAGTATTGGCAGAGTAATATTGTAGATTATTAAATACATTCTTTTTAGCATTCAATAATCTAGAAAAAGCACATTGGAGCATTCCAAAGGTACACTCCTACTACACAAACAATAAGAAGTAAGTAAAGTATGATATAATATGATATTCTTTCTATTGAAGATCCTATAAAACTAACAAGATTAAAGAAAATAAGTGAAAGAGAAATTCCTAATGGACATAAACCAAGGTAACAACATGTCTGTGAATTAAATCTTCAAAAGGATTGGGTGGGAAATAAATGAAATTAGGAGTAGCACTTCCTCAACTCCACTAAAGGAATCATCGATGGGAACTCAATATGAGATGAAAAAAATTTCATGTTTAATCAAATTGCAAAGCCATAGAAAGTGCACTCATGCAAGACAAGACACTATGCAAGAACAATTGATGATCCTTTCTCCAATTTGTTACATCAAAAAAATTTGTTAACAAGAGGAAAACATCAGAACTAAAAGATCCCACAATCATAACAACACAATAAATCCTTTGACAACATTATTATTCATGAACATGCATTCAAAATAACAACACACTTTGGCAAGAATAACTACACTCATAATGAGATCACCAATAGTTGATGGAGACAACCAAAGACTAGAATGAACACACAGGAAAAGGGAAATATTATTACCAATGAAAAATGCCCTATGGGTTTACTATAGTATGATTCTGGAGAAAGAAATTCTTCGTACAGTACCTTCTCTCTAACTCCATTGAGAATTGGCATTACAATGCCATAAATGTTCTTAAATAGACCCCAATTCATTTAGGGTTAGGAATACATTCTAGAATACACCAGTTAGCATCCACTACCAAAATAGAAGGTTCCAGAAGTCATGTTAGAAGTCGATGTAAAATTAGAAGAATCCAAAACTGGTAGTCCAACTTTCGAGAGGCATAACTTTTGAACTGGGACTTTGATTGACAAACCATTTACATTTCCAGAAAGCTCTTGAAGTTCTCTATAGCCCTATGGACCAGCCTTGCTCATCCCCCATTTTCAGCCCTACTTAGGATGTCTCCAGAAAACTTAAAACTGCAATAACTTTATACCTATAAAGTCTTTTGACATAATTTTTTTTTGGAGAATTTTAAATTACAAGTATAATCATCCCTCAAAATTAAATTCTCTAACTCATCATAATTTTGGTTCTATTACAGAATAACCCATTTTTTACATTTACACATATCCCAAGGTGCTTAAAAAATCTAACCCAAAAAACTAATAGTAGAATTGTGAGAGTTGGAACCTTTATTTGATCCAAATGGGTATCCAAAAATAAAAACACATTAAATAGAAACCATCCCTAAGCTTTTTTTTGGGTGATACAAGATTGTCCTTACACCGCTGGATGCTCCTGCATTAGACACCTAGGGTGGATTGAAAAGTGATCCTGTCACTTTATGGTAGAGGAAAACCCAAATGGGAAACCTCGGTTGCTGATATCCAAGTTGAGTCCTCTATTGGTTGTCCTTTCCACTTCGCTAGGTACTCTTCATACTGCCTATTTTTGGTACTCTTACCCACTCGACTATCCAAAATCTCTTCCATCTCATTCTTCTTAGAAGTAGGAATTGGACATGGCTCTAGCATCAACCCCTCATTTGTACCATCATCATTATATTTTTTTAAGTCTACAATGTTGAAGATAGGAGAAATGTGAATCCCATCTGGCAACTCCACCTCATAAGCATATCTCGTGTCATGTTTCTTCAAAATTTTGTAGGGGCCAAATTTCTTCATCTTTAGCTTGTTGTAAGTACCCATTAGAAACTGTTCCTTTCATAAGTTTACCATAACTAGATCCTCTAATTGGAACTCCTTATGTCTCCTCCTTTGATCTGCCCTTTCTTTATACTATTGATTCATCTTGGTGATGTGTCCATGGACCTCCTCATGTAGGCTCTTGATATGTTTAGAAAATTCTTCTACCTTAGCACTTGTCCTCTCCCTTTGCTCCATCTTTCTTAATTCTGGTGTAGTCCTTGGGCTACTGCCATACACCATTTGGAATGGTGATCTACCAGTACTCCTATTTACTAAATTATTGTAAGAAAATTCTACTTGTGGCAGAATCAAATCCCATCCCTTGGGCTTATCTCCCACTAAACACCTCAGCAAATTGCCCAAACTTCTATTTATCACTTCAATCTATCCATCAGACTATGGATGATGTGTAGAACTAAAACTCAATTCTATCCTCAACTTCTTCCATAAAGTCCTCTAGAAATACCCCACAAATTTAGTATCTTTGTCTCTTTGGGAGACCATGTAGTCTCACCACCTCTCTAGAAAAAAGAATTTCTATATGTATAACATCATGTTTCTTGTGGCATGGAATGAAATTTTCCATCTTGGAGAACCTATCAACCACCACAAATACTAAGTCATTACCCCTTTGTGTCCTTGGCAATCCAAGAACAAAATCCATACTTATGTCCTCTCATGGCTTCAATGGAATAGGAAATGGCTGATAAAGTCTAGTATTATGACTAAATCCCTTGGTTGCTTGACATACTTGACAACTCTGCACAAACTTCTTCACATCCTATGACATTTGAGGCCAAAAATAATGTTCTCTAAGAATGGAAATGGTCTTATCTCAACAAAAGTGTCCTACCATCCCCCCATTGTATTTCTCTTTGATCAAGTTTTCCCTCATGAAACTCCTTGGAATGCATAATTGACTTCCCTTGAATAGCATACCATCCTGAATAAAATAATCTAGCCATCTAGTTATATCTATAGTAATATGTTCTTTACAATCCTTCCATGCTTCAGAAAAATAAGGATCCTACAGGTACAAATTCTTGAGGTCATCAAATCCAACCACTTCAACCTACATTACTGTAAGCAACAACTATCTCCTACTCAATGCATCTACAACCCTATTAGACCTTCCACTTATATGTTTCAACAAAAATGTATAGCTCTACATGAACTCCACCCACTTCATATGTCTCTGGTTCAATTTACCTTGGCTATTTAGGTACTGCAATGCCTAGTGATCAGTGTACAAGACATATTCTTTTGGGAATAAATAATGCCTCCATTTCTTTAAGCCTTGAATAATTGCATCAAACTCTTGATCATAAACAGAGTACTTCTTCTTTGCATCATTCAATTTTTCACTAAAATATGCAATAGGCTTACCTTCTTTGTCATGTCCCCTATTCAAATAATTAAAAAATAAATAAACTTTGTTAAGGCAGGCAGGCTCCAAAAAGGTGAAATTTCGGAAAAAGGGGTTAATCTTTGGAAACCAATGGACTAATAAATAAAAATTATTATTAAATTATATTTTATTAACCCCTCTTGGACGTGAGTTAGGGTTATGCCCTCTTTAAAAGGGGTTTGGAGGCATTTTGGGCTCATTCTACATCTTGATTCTTGCTAATTTTCTTGTTGTTCTTTAGAGGCTGCCAAACCTGTGGAGAAGGAGACCCAAGAATGGGAGTTTTCAGGTTTCTAGGAAGGCTAAGGATGGGAGTTTGAAGCCATTCCATGTGCATGCTCATACAGAGTTTTCCTTTGTGCTGAATAGTGCCGATTTGGGTGTTTTCGGGGTTTTTTTTGGTTTGAGTTTGGGTTTTCAATTGAGTGTTTCATATCAGTTTGGTTTGCTGCTATATTTTAGACTTTATGATGTTAAAATAGAGCTGAATATATGTATTTGGTCATGATTAAACTTCTGAGATAGTTTATGAGTGTTTTGTGGTGTTTCCGGACATTTTTGTGTTAATTTTGGGAGCCCGATTGAGCATAGTTTTGCCCTACATTTGTGAGCTATTGTGTAAAGGCTATACAAATCTGGAAATGTCATTTTGTAGGCTGTTATGGTGCTGAAATTTCTGTTAAAATGTCTATTTTCAGATTTATTAATAATTTGTGAAGTTGTGAAGTTTTTGGCACTAATTTGGACATACTCGATTTGGGTTTTATTGGAAAATTGGCAGATCTTTGTAATATTGGTTGTTTGATTATAAAGTTCTGATTTGAGGCTGGAAATATCAATAAAAATTAGTAAAGGGACATTTCAGTGGTATCAAAGCCATGATCTTGCCAGCCTGAGGGTTTGTAGAAGTTGCATGTCAGTTTTAACAACTACCCAGATCTTGCATGTCATATTTTATGATTGCATGCAACTAAGTGAAAGAGAAAAAAGATATTTGTAGTGAGAAAAGAATTAAGAAATTTTGATCAAACCCCCAGTTGAAAGAAAAAGTACAAAATCCAAGGAAGAAAAAAGTATGGCTGATCTAGATGAGATGGCAAAGAAATTCTTCCAAGACATCCAAAATACTCAGAAGCAAACAGTGGATGGTTTGGTGGAAACTAGAGAGGCTTTGCCAATATTGACAGAAAAATTATAAAGAATTGCATCTATTAATGAGAAAGGGAGCACTTCAGAGGAGCTGAGAAATGGGAGATCCACACCATCTAAATCAACCAAATCTATTTTCTTGCCTGCAGATGAGCCACCAGTACCAAATCCAGCCATTAATCTAGTGGAAGAGGTTACAGGTAATTTAATTACATTAAGAGCTACTTACAATGGCTTAGATGATGACTTTCGTAGTTCAGTTCCTTTTAGAGAATATGTCGATATGATGAACGCTTTGATGCCCAAGAAAGAGAACAGGAGGGAGCATGACACAAGTGGAAGAGAGCTCAAAAATAAAATAAGCAAGTTTACAGCACCTACTTTTGATGGAACAAATAAAATTTCAGCTAGAGCATGGCTACAAAAATTACAAACTTTCTTCACACTTAACCCCATGAAAGAGAGTGATGCTATTCAATTTGCAAGTCTACACTTGGAAGATGTAGCCTATGATTGGTGGTATCATGGAATGACTACTCAAGGTCACGATCAGGTAACTACATTTGAAGATTTCAGTCAAAGGGTGATAGATAGATTTGACCTCAAGGATGATGAAGAGTACTTTAAAGAATTGTCAAAGTTGAAGCAAACCAAATTAGTTAATGAGTATATAGAAGAATTTCAAAAAGTGGCTATTATGGTACCTGATATGAGTGAAAAGAGGATCGTTTATCTTTTTCTTGATGGTTTAGAAGATTCTGTTAAGGGTTTGGTTAAGGCTTTCTCACCCTCAACCTTACAGGAAGCTATCAAAAGAAGCTTGCAACTTGAAACTTGCGTGCCTATGAAATCAATCACTAATCAAAAACCCCCAAATCTTTGGCAACATAAGGGCAATTTTCAGAAAAAGACTTTCCCAACACTACCACCAAAAGATGTGACAAATGTGGCAAAAAAGAAGGCAAATGAAGAGACTAGGAGTGAATTACGAAGGAAAAAGCTTTGTTTTACTTGTAGAGAACCATGGGTTCCAGGACACAGATGTTTGGGAAAAGGTCAAGTGCACTATATTGAAGTTGCTTCAGAATCTGATTCAGATGAGCATGAGGAAATTCATGATACTAAGGAGGAGGTAGAAGAAGAGAAAGTAAAAGAAATCAGCAAGGATGGCACTTTAGCAGCATTATCAGGAGTCCCAAGATACCATCCCTTCCGAATTCGAGGGGTACTAGCAGGGAAAAGGTTGACTGTTCTTCTTGATAGTGGGGCAACTCACAATTTTATTGATGAGGGATTTGTCATGAAAAGAGGGCTTAAAGCAGAAGATTTTGAGGGATTCAATGTTACTGTAGCTGATGGATTCACTATGCCTTGCACACGGGTGGTGAAACAACTCAAGATGACCTTAGGAGATTATGAGTTATGTGATGACTTCTATGTGGTTGGTATTGGGGAGACAGATCTTGTATTGGGTGTTCAATAGTTGCACTCTATCAGAGGCTATTACATGAACCATCAAACTATGGAGTTTAAATTTCATTCCAATGGGAAAGAAGTCATATTGAGAGGATTATCGAATGGAGCACCTAAGGCAGTCTCTGCAAAGAGGATGGAGAGGACTTTTCGAAGAGGACAAGTAATATGGGCAGCAGGAGTCATAATCCAACCAACAAGCTCTCCAAAGAATCAAGGTAATTTCCATTTTGAAATTCAAAATATTCTTGATAAGCATAGTATAGTTTTCAATGATTTGCCTCTAGGATTACCACCAGATAGAGGTTTTGAGCATGTTATAGAGTTAGAACAGGGTGCCAAACCAGTTATAACAACCCCATACCGCCATCCAAGAGGTTATAAGGAAGAAATTGAAAAAACTATTAAAGAACTCTTGGACATGGGATTGATAAGGCCTAGCTCTAGTCCATTTGCATCATCTGTGGTACTTGTCAAGAAAAAGGATGGTACAATGAGAATGTGTATAGACTACAGGGCTCTAAACAAGAAGACCATAAAAAATAGGTATCCCATACCACGCATAGATGAACTCATTGATGAGTTACATGGTGCTGTATACTTCTCAAAAATTGACTTAAGATTAGGCTACCATCAAATCCGAATGAGGAGTGAAGATGTGGAAAAGACTGCTTTCAGATGTCACTATGGGCACTTTGAATTTCTTGTTATGCCATTTGGACTCACTAATGCACCTGCAACATTCCAATCTTGTATGAATAAGGTATTCAGTCAGCATCTTCGAAAATTTGTTTTGGTATTTTTTGATGATATCTTGATATACAGTAAAACATGGGAAGAGCATCTAAAGCACATAGACATTGTTTTGGGAATCTTGGAGCAGCAATCCTTCTATGCTAAGCTATCTAAATGTGAGTTTGGTTTGACAGAGATCCTATATTTGGGACATATTATAAGCTCTAAAGGAGTACAGGTTGATCAACAAAAAATTTAGGCAATTTTGGATTGGCCTCCACCCACTAATCTTACAGAGTTGAGAGGTTTCTTTGGGTTGTGTAGCTACTATAGGAGATTTGCCAAGGGATTTTCTCATCTTTCTGCCCCCTTGACTGATTTGACAAAGAAAGGAGCTTTTTTTTGGACAGAAGAGGCACAAAAAACTTTTGATAAGCTTAAAGAGGTAATGAGTTCATGCCCTGTGCTTGCAATTTCAGATTTCTCTTTACCTTTTGTTGTTGAATGTGATGCTTCAGGAGAAGGTATAGGGGCTGTCCTAACTCAAAGGGGACATACAATAGCATTTGAGAGTCAAAAATTAAATCAATCAGAGAAAGGGTACTCCATCTATGATAAGGAAATGTTGGCAATCATGCATGCACTTCATAAGTTTAGACAATATTTGGTATGTGGGAGATTCATTGTAAAGACAGACCATAATAGCCTCAGGTTCTTCTTGAACCAAAGGGATTTGAATGATCATCAACAAAAATGGGTAAGAAAATTGCAAGCTTATGATTTTGATATTGAATACATGAAAGGAAAGAATAATGTGGTTGTTGATGCTCTCTCAAGAAAGCCCACTTTGTGTTCCTTATCATCTATCTCTGCTGATTGGAAAGTCTCCATAATTTTAGAGTATGATAAAGATTCATTTGCCACCAAGATTTTGGATAAGTTAGTGGATGATAATAGGTACAAGGTTGTTGATGAATTGATTTATTACAAGAACAGGATCTTCTCAGTGCCAGGGTCAAAAACTAAGGAGAGGATATTGAGGGCCTTTCATGACACACCTTTGGCTGGTCACCAGGGATACTTCAAGACATACAGGAAAATTCGAGAGTGGTTTTCATGGAAGGGTATGAAGGGGGATGTCCTTAAACACATTAAGGAATGTATGGTATGCCAACAAAGCAAGAGTGAGCAAAATTTTCCTGCAGGGTTGTTGTAGCCACTTCCTATTCTCGAACAAAAATGGGAAAGTATTTCCATGGATTTCATCACTAGGTTGCCCAAGATTCAAGGTAAGGATTGCATATATGTGGTGGTAGATAGACTAACTAAGTATGCACATTTCTTTCCTATCACATCTGATTTCAAGGCATCACAAGTGGCTGAATTGTTCTTCAAGGAAATTTTTAGATTACATGGTTTGCCTAGAAACATTGTTAGTGACTGGGACAGTAGATTCCTCAGCTCTTTTTGGAAGGAGCTTTTTCATTTGGCAGGAACTGAACTCACTCCCAGTACTAGCTATCACCCTCAAACAGATGGACAAACAGAGATAGTTAATAAATGGATAGAAGGATATTTGAGGAACTATGTTTCAAATCAACAACATGCTTGGGTGAAATGGTTACACCTAGGGGAGTATTGTTACAATACATCTCATCACATGTCTATTGGTATGCCTCCTTTTCATGCTCTTTATGGTTATGATTCCCTTTCCTTTGTTGATCTAATACTTTCTGATAGTAGAGTACCCGCAGCAAGTGATTTCATCAAGCAAAGCCAAGACATAATAAGGTCCCTCAAGGATAATCTACAACATGCACAAAACCAACAAAAGATATATGCTGACAGGAAAAGGATTGAAAGATCTTTTGAGGTGGGAGATTTGGTATTTGTTAGGTTGTATCCATATAAGCAAAGCACCTTGAAGAGAAGTGGGGTAGAGAAACTCAAGCTAAGGTTCTATGGGCCTTATAAAATTATCAAGAAGGTAGGAGAGGTAGCTTATGAATTGGAGCTCCCACCAAACAACAAAATACATAATATTTTTCATGTATCTTGCTTAAAGAAGGTTCTAGGCGAGAAAACCATAGTATCTACAGAATTACCACCTCTCGATGATGAAGGGAAATTAGTTTTGATACCAGAAGAGATTTTGGATACAAGAGAGAAAAGGTTGAGTAATAGGAGCATCATAGAGCATTTGGTCAAATGGAAAGGATTACCACTAGAGGATGCAACTTGGGAAGGAGAACATATTCTTGAGAATTCCAACCTTCATTGCTTGAGGACATGCAATATTTGGGAAGGGAGGACTTGTCATGTCCCCTATTCAAATAATTTAAAAAAAAAAAAACTTTGTTAAGGCAGGCAGGCTCCAAAAAGGTGAAATTTTGGAAAAAGGGGTTAATCTTTGGAAACCAATGGACTAATAAATAAATATTATTATTAAATTATATTTTATTAACCCCTCTTGGACGTGAGTTAGGGTTATGCCCTCTTTAAAAGGGGTTTGGAGGCCTTTTGGGCTCATTCTACATCTTGATTCTTGCTAATTTTCTTGTTGTTCTTCAGAGGCTGCCAAACCTGTGGAGAAGGAGACCCAAGAATGGGAGTTTGCAGGTTTCTAGGAAGGATAAGGATGGGATTTTGAAGCCATTCCATGTGCATGCTCATACAGAGTTTGCCTTTGTGCTGAATAGTGCCGATTTGGGTGTTTTCGGGGTTGTTTTTTGGTTTGAGTTTGGGTTTTCAGTTGAGTGTTTTATATCAGTTTCGTTTGCTGCTGTATTTAAGACTTTATGATGTTAAAATAGAGCTGAATATATTTATTGGGTCATGATTAAACTTCTGAGATAGTTTATGAGTGTTTTGTGGTGTTTCTGGCATTTTTGTGTTAATTTTGGGAGCCCGATTGAGCATAGTTTTGCCCTACATTTGTGAGCTGTTGTGTAAAGGCTATACAAATTTGGAAATATCATTTTGTAGGCTGTTATGCTGCTGAAATTTCTTTAAAAATGTCCATTTTCAGATTTATTAATAATTTGTGAAGTTGTGAAGTTTTTGGCACTAATTTGGACATACCCCATTTGGGTTTTATTGGGAAATTGGCAGATCTTTGTAATATTGGTTGTTTGATTTTAAAGTTCTGATTTGAGGCTGGAAATATCAACAAAAATCAGTAAAGGGACATTTCATTCTTGTCTCAATACAACCTCAATAGCACTACCACTAGCATCAAAATCTACTTAGAACACTTTACTAATATCAGGAAGTGCCAACACAGGTTTATTCTATCACCTTCTTCTTCAACAATTCAAAACTCCTTGCAACTGTTGTAGTCCACTTGAACTCTTTCCTATCCTCCCTTATTGTTTCAATCAAGGGTGCACATATGCCACTAAAATTCTTAATGAACTTCCTATAAAAACTAACTAGACCATGAAATGACCTCATCTTAGTAGCAGGCCTTGGAGTAGGCCATTCTAAGATGGCTTTTACCTTCTTTGGATCCATTTTGAGACCCTTAGATGGTACAATAAACCCTAAGCACACTAACTCTTTTTTTACAAAGCTACACTTCTTCAAATTAATCAACATTTTCTCTTCCCTCAACCTTTCAAGGACTCTATGAATGTGCAATAAATGTTCATCCAAATTTTTGCTAAAAATTAAAATATCATCCAAATAAACAATAAAAAATTTTCCCAAGAATTTCTTTAGTACCTCATTCATAAGCCACATGAAGGTGCTTGGCACTTTGGTTAGTCCAAAGGGCATGACTAACCACTGATATAGACCCTCCTTGGTCTTGAATATAGTCTTCCACTCATCTCCCTCTCATATCTGTATCTGGTGATAGCCAGTCTTGAGATCTATCTTTGTGAAGTATTCAGCTCCACTCAAGCAGTCCATAAAATCATCCATTCTTGGCAAAGAGAACCAATACTTTATGGTTATTCTATTTATAGCTCAAGAGTCTATGCACATTCTCCATTCTCCATCCTTTTTTGGTGCTAGTACTATAGGTACTACACATGGACTCAAGCTCTCTCAAATCAATCCCTTCCTAATTAGCTCTTGAACTTGTCTATTGAGCTCCTCAGTTTTAGTAGAGTCATCCTATGAATAGCCTTGTTAGGTAAACTATCTCTAGGGATTAAATCTATCTAATGATTGATCTACCTTACTAGTGGCAATCTTTTTGGAACATTATCAGATATGACATCTGCATACACACTTAATAGGCCTAAAACTTTAGGTGGAATTTCACTACTACCTTCCTTATCTCTTCTAGGAATCAAAGCATAACACATAAGCTGATGTTTCATACCATCCAAAAAATTTCTTCCATCAACAAGACATATCCTAGCACTATTGCATACCTTTTCACCTTCCTTTATCAAGGGCTTTAGTTTGTGGAAAACTCCTTTCTTTGTCAAAGAGTATGTATTTTCATGACCAACATGTACAACATGTCTATCAAATTGCCATGGTCTTCCCAACAATAAATGGCAGACATCCATTGGAATAATGTCACAAAGAACTTCATCATGGTAACTCCCAATCTTAAACTTCACCAAACACTATTCACTGACAAATACCTTATGATCATCCTTCGCCCAAGAAATCTGATAGGGTTGGGGGTGTTTCTCCCTCTTGAGCTTTAGCTTATAGACCATCTCCTTAGATACCAAGTTGTCCATGCTACCACCATGAAAAATCACATCACAACACTTATCCTCACACTTACACCTGGTATGAAAAAAAATCCTCCTTTGTCCAGGTTTAGTCTCACTGCTTAGTAAGACCTTTTCATTTACGATAACCTCTCCTCCTTTTGCATCCTCTGAATGTGATGATTGTGCATCCTCATCCACATGAGCAACCCTTTCTTGACCATCATCTCTCCTATCTTTGCTTCCTTGTTGTTGAGGGCATTCAAATGTATGATGACCTTCTTTATTGTAATGAAAATAGGTACCATAGAAGTCTCCTCTTCCTAATCATTGTCCATTTCCTCTATCTCTTCCTCTTTGATCTCCTAAGTTTTGATATGGGAGAAGTTGAAACCCTCATTCCTCTAGTTCCTACTAGTACCCACATCTTCATTTTTCTTTTGGGTCTCATTTTGTCCTCCAAATGACCTATTGCTACCCCTTCCTCCTTCACCATGCCATCTTTGCCTCCCTTCAAACTTTTTATTTATCTTCTCTTCAACTTGTAGGGAAAACAAGTATGCCTCTTCAATGCTAGTCATTCTTGTAGACACCTAAAAACCTTTAGAAAATAAAGTATTTTTATTTTTTGAAAAATTCTTGATGAAATCATCATTTATTAATTAAATAATTAATTAATTAATTAATTAATTTTTATGCTATTAAATCCTTTTATCTTAATTAAAAATATTTAATTAAGGAATCCCTCCAAAAAATGTTTAAATCTTATTTAAACATTATTTCCTTATTTATTAATTATTTAATTAATAAATTGACCAAAAAATCCAAAATAAATAAAAAATTTATTTTTTGCCCAAAACTTGGCCAATTTCCTTAAGACCACTAACCTCTTCCAAAATCTTCTAATCCTTCTTTAATTTTGATTAAAGGCTAATCCCATCATTTCCTACCCCTAATCCCAACTAAAAATATTTAATTAAGAAATCCCTCCCAAAAATGTTTAAATCTTATTTAAACATTATTTCCTTATTTATTAATTATTTAATTAATAAATTGACCAAAAATTTCAAAATAAATAATTTATTTATATTTTTCCCAAAAGTTGGCCAATTTCCTTAAGACCAATAACCTCTTCCAAAATCTTCTAATCCTTATTTAATTTCGATTAAAGGCTAATCTCATCATTTCCTACCTCTAATCCCAACTCAAAATATTTGATTAAGATTAAATATTAATTTTCATGTTTATTAAAAAAGTTTTAATAAATATCTCCTCAACCCAAACCCTTGAAATAAATAAAACTTTATTTATTTCCTAAAAATTTAATTTATCCTCATCCTAAGAAGTTCTAAACTCTTCTAGAAAGTCTTCATCCTCATCCTAGGAAATTCTAGACTATTCTAGAAAGTCTTTATCCTTATCCAAAGTCTAGGCTCTTCTAGAAGATGTCTTTAAACCTAATCCTAATCCCCTCCTAACCTTGTCACATTCCCTAAACATGGGTTAAGACTTGCTAACTCAAGGCAAAGTTAACAAATATCTCCTCCTTCACCCACCCTCATTAAATGCAATCCACTTTCCTATCCCTAAGCTAATCCTAAACCATCCTAATCCATCCTCTAATCATTTGTACAAGCCTAAACAAGCTTAAAACCTTCTTAATCAAGTCCAAGTCGAAATTGCTCTCATCACCCTCAAAATATCTCAACCATAAAACTTTATGAAGTCCACTAGGTCATAAATGACTCTTACAAGCCCTTTTATTGCTCTTACAAGTCATTATGAGGGTCTTTATGAAGATTTTATCCCTTGAGCCTTCTTTGTTGACTCATCCTTCCCCTTTCCTCCATCCTCTCACCATGTGACATGTGTCACTCCTTGATTGGTTGTAAGGAAGCACAATCCATGTGCTCTCCTCTCATGCAATCTAAGCCCTCCATGAGCTTTTTTCCATCCTTGCATCTTAGCCCTCAATCCCTCAAGCCTCTTGCCTATAAATTGGATCCTTCCCCTTTGAAAAAGAACACAATCCATGAAGTAAAGTTATAATGCTATTTTGAGAGCCAAATCCATACTAAAGCCATCTATCCACACCAAAAATCCACAATCATCCATTGAAGCCTTTGGAAGCATATTGAGCATACATCCTATCCATTTAGATAAAGCCACTCAACAAGAGAGCTTCTCATTGAGAGAGCCCATTAATGGCTCATATTTTCAATTGAGAGCTCATCTTAGTCTATCTTGAAGTTTATGAATTTTGTTTTGTTTGTAGAAGCTTTATTTAAATTTGGTTTCTATTAGTATACTAACATTGCTCATATACATTTTGGCACACCCGGTGGGACCCCGCATGGGTCATCTTCATTAGCTTTTTTAGTCAAATTTTGTATGTCATTTGCTAATTTTGGCTAATTTTGCTTGTTTTTGTGATTGGTAGGATTGTATAAATTGGTTTTGTAGGTCCACATGAGCATGAAGAAGACAAAGGAACTCATAGTCTATCTCATATTATTTGCAAATTTTTCAAGCTTATAGGTGGACAAAGCACTTGGAATTCTTCTTCCTCTTCTTGTCTATATTCTTCTTATTCCATCTACTTCTTCTTCTTCTTCTTGTGGGAGATCTTGGCCATTTTTTTTTAAGGAAGCAAAATCATACACACTTCTTTTTAGTGCTTAAAATGAACCCCCAAATCATACTTAAATCCATTAAAAAATTAAAAATTTGCAAAAAAGAAAAAATCTTTTAACAAGTGAAACTAAACCAATCCAATCATTTGCATCCTTGCAACATCAAGGTTTTAGATGCATTCATGCAAAGTTAGGAACACTTCATTTTTGGGAATTTAAAAAGAACTTCAAGTTTCCATTTCAAAAGGTTCAAAATCAACACTAAGTGCACACTAAAATCTAAATCAAACTCAAAGCATCAATGAAGGATTAAATGAACCTCATTTGCAAATATTTTAAAGTTCTTTTAAAAATCTTATGAAAACTAAGAGTCCTAAATGGTTGCCAAAAATTATCCTAAAAGCTTTGTTATTTGTTCCAAACAAATGTCTTGTTGCAAAATCTTGAATGTTTCTTAGGTTTTTCATGCATCAAAACAATCTAGGAATATCATTTTTGGGCTTAAAATATGCAAACTAGAACAAAAAATCTTGACTGAAAACCAAAGTCCAAAGAGTCATTTTCACTTTTGAGTCCAAAACAATCTTGAATGATCTAAGGTTAAACCAAAGCACTTCAAAGTTCTTAAAACAACACACAAAATCTCAATCTTGAATGCTCAAAGGAAAAAACTTGAATGTTTAATCACTTGTCTTTGAATGCATGTTGCTAAAATCTCTCTTGAGTGCCATGGATTAAAATCAAGTTTTTTTTTTCTATGAATGCATGATTAAAACAACAAATCCAATCTTGAATGCCATAGATCAAATAATCATCTTTTGGAGCATAAAAAGAATCTACATTTTTGTAATCTTTTAAGTTATAAAAACAAATAAAAATGCTTTGAGTGAGTTTGTCGTTGGACTCACCCTCTTTAATCACCCATCAATTTAACCATTGGTTGTAATCTCAGTGCCATCTATGGGGATGGGTCCACCTAAGAGAGTGTTAAGTGCTCCACGCAAATCAAACTCCACTCACTTGGGTTTTTAGTGGTTTTTCTAAGTTAGAAAATTCCTTGAATGCGCATTAATCTCGCTCACACTTCATTTGGGCATAAAAATTGGACAAATTTTGACGTAGAGGGCCTTTGGGCACGCGCTTGAAAAATTGAGTCTCACACATCTTTGCTTTGGGCTTAAAACAAACTCACACTCAATCTTGAATGCCTAACAATCAATGAACATTGCATGGTTTGGATGCATTTTCAATGGCGCTCGCATTTCTTATGTTGAGGATCTCTCGACTTTCATTATGCTAATGACGCTGTCAAATTGGAATGAACATTGTATGCCATAATCACAAGTGTCTTCAATCATAGCTTACAAAATTTAAATCATCAATTGGAATGAACGCGTGTCTTTTAAAGCCCAAGATCATGTATGTGGTCTTGTTTTACACTTTTTAGGAGGCCTGCTTGGGGATTTCATCACCCCTTGGGACGACCTCAACTCCAGCATTCCGGCGAAGTATAAAGATCGGGAGGTGAATCCAAAGACACCTCTCTTGGGATCAAAATTTTGTCGCTCGGGTTAAGCCTCAAGGAACTTTATACCCTTGAGAAGTGAAAGAGGAGAAGTGGGTTACTGCTCCTCTTGGCTGTGTGACATCTTTTTGGTTTCATCTACGGATTTGGGCCTCACATACCTTGTGTATATCGAGGACTCCCTAGATATAACAAATTTCATCCTTGTAGAAAGCTTCCTAGGATGTTGGTGTGTTTGACGTGCTTGCTCAAAACTTTTGTCTACTTGTTTGTTCATAGATTTTGAATGAATGTTTGCCAACTTTGGTCAAAATCCCAAAAAAGCAAAAATCTCCCAGCTCAAGGCATACTTAGCATAGTCACTGTCTCATCAGAAAATCATCCAAGCTCCCCCGCTACAACCAAATCTATCTAGTTCCTTGCTTTAGAACAATCCCAAATCCAAAGTCTCTCCAAATCATCCCCCCTAGCCAACTAGAAACCCAATCTAAAATCCCACCCAAGCCTTTAAAGAGTTGTTGTCATTCTACTAGAATTTGTTATCCAATCAATCTGACCAATCCACTAGCCTCACCATGGTTATCCTTTTGACAGAGCTTTATCTAGGGTAATCTAGCTTTGTCACCTATTATCCCTCATCACCTTGAGCTAAAGGTTGGGATCCACAAGTGATCAATCTCGTGTCATTCCCATAGGATCATTAGTCTATTCTTAGGTTGACACAATCTCCACCAATCCAGCACATAGGAAAGCAAAACTCTCACTTTTTGATAGCATGCCCTTGAAGTCTTCCATCCACATGAAAGCCAAAAATCTCCAGCCAATCCTCCTTAGGTCTGTCATGCAACTTTGACTCTCCCTAGGAAATCTTTCTTTAGCCAATCCAAAATCTATGCTTAACCCAAATCCAACCATGAGCTTCTGTGTTCATCCATATGCAAGACCCCATCCCCATCAAACTCATCATCAAAGCATGAAGTACCAATCCTATCATGATGTGTTTGGTCGCATTGTCCTTGCTCCCACCACCTCCTATTCCAATGATGATGAAAATCTTGTTGACTATGACGGGTATATTGAAAGCCTTAGAAACATTCCCCCAAGCATCCCCCAAAATCCAAGAGTTATTCCAAACTATCTAGTCATGCCATATGATATTCCAGCTTCCCCTCCATCACCCCATCAACCAAGCTTCCAATCTTCCACCCCCATCACACTAGCTATTCCTATCAATCCACCTCCACCTTTGACACACGAGTCTCCAAGGAATCTCCTAGAGGAAATACAAGAAAAGTTGCCTCCAACAGTCGATAAGCCATGTCATCTAATCCAACCATGTGAAGTAGTCAGTGATGAAGCTTCCCCATCTATAATATCACCTCCATCTCCCATAGCTATCATCCCCATATCATCCATCAAATTGCTTAAAATCCTTCCACTTCCCGCAAGCATCAAAATCCCACCACCTATCAAATCCCTCCAAATCCTATCCACATCGCCTCCAAGCATTTCTCAAATCTCTCGTAATGAGCCTTATGCATCCATCTTCTACTCACCCATCTCCACTACTGAATCTCCCATCTATCCATCCGCTGCCTTTGAAGAATCCATCCCTTCACCTCCTATCGCACCATCCACTCCAAACCAATCCTATCAAGATCCTGCCCAAAAGCATGTTGACATCCCCCAAAGCATAAATGAAGATATCATCGTACCATGTCTTCCATCCATAGTGCAGTCACCATCTCCTCCATCTCCAAAACCTCAAGCCATATCTCCTCCACTACAAGATATCTTGTCATCCCACCAGCTACATCAATATCCTATCCTTCCATCTCCCCCACTCCATGCTTCCATCTTACCACCTATCCAAGCTATTCCACCATCTATAATCTACGCTCTTGGTTCACTTACATTCATCCATGGTGGCCCTCTCTCAGCAGAAGAATTAAGAATAGTATCTCCCCATTGCAATACACCTAATAAATCACTTCTACCATTTTCTGCAAGAAAAAAGTTTCCTCAGCTTGTTCAAATGCTCAATCGATGGCATTATCAAGGTCAAGGTTTAGGACCATAAGAGCAAGCAATCAGAGAGCCTATTATTGCACAAAAAAATCTAGGATTTCATGGTCTTGGATATGTATCCAAAGGCTCACCATCTAAAGGTGTTGGTACACCACACCACCAAACCAAGCCTATCTCCAAGCCCACCATGCCAGCCTCCCATCACTCCTTCAAGAAATCTTATGTCATCCCCCCTCCACCATCTTTGCAACCCAAAACAACCTACCATATCCCCCCTTCATCCGCTAAATCCATTTTGGGTCCCTATGTCCCAAAATCTACCATCCTCCATCCTCCTATCAGCCATCATAAAAATCCTATTCCATCCATTTCTATGCAAGATCAACAAAGACACATATCAGGGCACATCATCCATCATCATCCCCCTAAATGCTCTTTCATATCCTCTCCATCTCACAAAGCTTCTCCTAACAATCTTACCAAAGCTTACCACAGCAATGTGAATGCCAACTTCAAAATGCATAAAGCTAAAAATCCACATCCTAGGCAATCATATGTCTATTCTAAAAGACATACTCCAAAAAGGCAAAATCCAATCAAAGAATGCAAAACAATGCAAAAGCCTATGAAAAGAAAATCCAAAACCATGTGGATCCCCAAGAAAAAAGTTGAAACCCAATGCATAATGGCATCCACCATTGCTAATCCCCCATCTAGTGACTCATGTCCCCCATCTCCTAACTCCATCTTGGGTGCCTATATCCCCAAGCACGCTTCCACAAATCCTCCATCACGTCTGCATCTACCATCTATCCCCCATATGCTCTTTTCACACCCATTCCAACATGTGCCAATGTTGCTCTTGCAAGCATCCCCATCTCATGCTCCTTTCCAGCATTTTCATCCCTCCATCTCCTACCATCAATCCCATCTAATCTGATCTATTGCATAAATCACACATTCGGTGTACCAACATCTAGCAACAGAATTGAACATTCCAACAGCCAGTGAAAAATCCCAAAAAAGCCAAAATAGCTGAAGAAAGCCAAAATCATTCCAGCTAAGTCCAAAGTCAAAAAGTCAAAAAAGAAAAGAAAAATAAAGCATCCACTGGTGAAAACTTGGCAATTCAAGTGCCTTGGACAAGTACCATGATGAAAACTTGGCAAACAAGCGTCATGCATAATCCTGCCATCCCCAGCTTAGCCTATCACCCTCATGCTTTTGGTCATCTCTTGACATCCAACTCCATCTTCCAATCTATCCACCTATCCTCCATCCTCCAGCTTCCATCTCACACCATCCACTAATCTTATGCAACTTCAGCCAATCATCTCAGCTATCATCCATCTCCCTAGCCCCTTCAACTTTTTCCATCCTAGCTTCAATCCTATCACATCCATCATAAGACCTCCTTCTGCATGTTATCTTCTGATTGGGGGCACTATATTCCTTGGAGATCTTGTCTTGTCCATCCTCCCTTGTCATTGGTATCTAGCTCTAGGCTATCCTCGTGCAAACCCAATGTCATCTCTTTATATCGATCATAATCCTAGCTATCTACCATCCTATCTAGCCATCTCATCCTGCTCCTCTAGCTATCCTTGGTCACAAAATCTCTCATCATCATTGGATGCATCCTGCCAAATCCATATCTTTCGCTATCACCCCACCCTTAGCTTTCGCATCTTGCACAACATCGAACCATCCTTCTATCCTATCATCCTAAGCTTTTGCCTGCTTGTAACTATCTTGGTCCGTTAGCTTGTACCATATCTTGATTAGCTCACTTGTAAATATCTTGGTCTATCAGCTTGTACATCCTCTTTAGCTTAGTACCATTGCATCTATCCAGTGTTTGTGTTAGTTCATCCTTGATCAGCATCTTGCACCCATCGCACATCTTGGTTAGCTATTCCAATGCATCCATTAGCTAGATTTCCTATCACCAAAGTGTTATATTTCTTAGTTCAGCTTTCCAGACACATCACTCATCCAAATCCACTAGCTTAGGTGCTCTCCAATAGGTCCTTGTAGGATATAGCTTTTCTCATGTCTGATCTTGGTCCGTTAGTACCTCGTCCTACCCATCTCATTGGCAAACGGTTCTCTTTTGGATTTTCACTTTCTTTTGATTTGGACTCTTCCCTATTGGGTCTTGAAATATCTTTTCCAAGAAATCTCCTTGTTCCCTCCTCAAGGTTGCCACGATCTTCCATATCATGGTACACTGTGAATGGGGCAATCAGAGCGTAAGGTCTTGATCATGTCTTTTGCTTGTTTTTTTTTTTTTTTGCTTGTGGGTTACCTAGTGTCATTTCCACACTGCTTCCTCTGGGATTCATGTGTGATACTGGGGCAATCCTTGCGTGTTTGTTTTGAGTCAGTTTGTCAATCCTCTGGATAGTTGGTCAAAATGCCTTGATGTTCTTGGTAACCTTGGCAATTAACCAACAGTCCTATAGAAAATCTAGTGCTCAACTACATGGTGGTACTTCTCTTTGAAGTATCCCCCCTGCTCAAAAAGCTTCAATGGTTTTCCTTCATCTCCATTATCCCCCATCCATATCTAGCATCTGTCTCTCCTACCCTAGCTTATGCATCAGTATCTCTTTGAATCACTCCTCACCTTTAGCTTTAGGGATCCACAATCCTAGTCTTAGGGATCCACCAATCCAAATCAATCCACCAAGCCTCATCTTTCGAGATCCACAATCCTAGTCCTAGGGATCTCCGAAACCCATCTTTCGCCAATCTGACTCTTTGAAATCCTATTGCATCAACTTTTTTAATCCCCTCATCCATCTCCTCATCGTGGATTCCTTTTATAGCACTCCGCTCCTTCATCCTCTGTAATCCCTGAGATCTTAAGCTTGCTTCCTCTTGTGCCTCTGATTCTCCCTTTATCATTCTCCTGTAGTGAGAGTTTGAGCTAACCAAACCTCTTCTCTTAAGCAAATCTGAGTCTTCCTTGCTCATCCAAGATTCTTGTACTTTTCAAGAAGCCATCGAGCCTCGCTTTCTCTCCTCGCCGCCTTCTTGAGGGGGCATCTCACAGTCCATTCTCTCCTCTTCTGCTCTAGCCTTGGGCATCTTATTTTCTTATCTTTGATGCCATGCCACTTGTGGCATCACATCAAAGAGGGGCAAAATGGAGACACCTAAAAACCTTTAGAAAATAAAGTATTTTTATTTTTTGAAAAATTTCTGATGACATCATCATTTATTAATTAATTAATTAATTTTTATGTCATTAAATCCCTTTATCTTAATTAAAAATATTTAATTAAGGAATCCCTCCCAAAAATGTTTAAATCTTATTTAAACATTATTTCCTTATTTATTAATTATTTAATTAATAAATTGACCAAAAAACCCAAAATAAATAATAAAAAATTTTTTTGCCCAAAACTTGGCCAATTTCCTTAAGACCACTAACCTCTTCCAAAATCTTCTAATCCTTCTTTAATTTTGATTAAAGGCTAATCCCATCATTTCCTACCCCTAATCCCAACTAAAAATATTTAATTAAGAAATCCCTCCCAAAAATGTTTAAATCTTATTTAAACATTATTTCCTTATTTATTAATTATTTAATTAATAAATTGACCAAAAATCCCAAAATAAATAATTTATTTATTTTTTTCCCAAAAGTTGGCCAATTTCCTTAAGACCAATAACCTCTTCCAAAATCTTCTAATCCTTCTTTAATTTCGATTAAAGGCTAATCTCATCATTTCCTACCCCTAATCCCAACTCAAAATATTTAATTAAGATTAAATATTAATCCTCATGTTTATTAAAAAAGTTTTAATAAATATCTCCTCAACCCAAACCCTTGAAATAAATAAAACTTTATTTATTTCCTAAAAATCTAATTTATCCTCATCCTAAGAAGTTCTAGACTCTTCTAGAAAGTCTTCATCCTCATCCTAGGAAATTCTAGACTATTCTAGAAAGTCTTTATCCTCATCCAAAGTCTAGGCTCTTCTAGAAGATGTCTTTAAACCTAATCCTAATCCCCTCCTAACCTTGTCACATTCCCTAAACATGGGTTAAGACTTGCTAACTCAAGGCAAAGTTAACAAATATCTCCTCCTTCACCCACCCTCATTAAATGCCATCCACTTGCCTATCCCTAAGCTAATCCTAAACCATCCTAATCCATCCTCTAATCATTTGCACAATCCTAAACAAGCTTAAAACCTTCCTAATCAAGTCCAAGTCAAAATTTCTCTCATCACCCTCAAAATATCTCAACCATAAAACTTTATGAAGTCCACTAGGTCATAAATGACTCTTACAAGCCCTTTTATTGCTCTTACAAGTCATTATGAGGGTCTTTATGAAAATTTTATCCCTTGAGCCTCCTTTGTTGACTCATCCTTTCCCTTTCCTCCATCCTCTCACCATGTGACATATGTCACTCCTTGATTGGTTGTAAGGAAGAACAATCCATGTGCTCTCCTCTCATGCAATCTAAGCCCTCCATGAGCTTTTTCCCATCCTTGCATCTTAGCCCTCAATCCCTCAAGCCTCTTTCCTATAAATTGGATCCTTCCCCTTTGAAAAAGAACACAATCCATGAAGTAAAGTTATAATGCTATTTTGAGAGCCAAATCCATACTAAAGCCATCTATCCACACCAAAAATCCACAATCATCCATTGAAGCCTTTGGAAGCATATTGAGCATACATCCTATCCATTTAGATAAAGCCACTCAACAAGAGAGCTTCTCATTGAGAGAGCCCATTAATGGCTCATATTTTCAATTGAGAGCTCATCTGAGTCTATCTTGAAGTTTATGAATTTTTTTTAGTTTGTAGAAGCTTTATTTAAATTTGGTTTCTATTAGCATACTAACATTGCTCATATACAATTCTAACTAGACTTATCGCTTCCTTAATGCTAGGTCGTAACCCATTGAGGTAATGGGAAACCTCCTCCTTATTTGCTTCTGCATGCCCTACCCTAATAAGAAGTTGATAAAATTCTTCTTTATATTCTTAGACAAATTTTCTTACTTGCTTTAATCCTTTCATTTTCTTGAACAAATCAAGCTCGTAATCAACAGGAATGAATTGCTTCTTTAGTTTGTCCACCATGCAATCCACCTTGTGATTTTCTCCTTTTCTCTTCTATTCCTTTCCAGTTGAATCTCTTGCCACCAAATTTTGGCATGGCCTTTCATTTTGGCATTCACAAACTTAACCCTATCTGGGTCCCTAATATCCTCATAATCAAAATACTCCTCTGGTTCATTGATCCAGTTGATCAACTCATTCGGGTTTAGTTTTTCTGAAAACATAGCCACATCAATTTTAGGTCTTTTTTCAAGCTTAGAAATGGCTCTAGAAATCCTCTCCTCTACCTAATTTAGGACTTCCTCATCACCTTCCCCTTCTTGTCCAATGTTTTCTTCTTCTTCATTTTCTTCCTCGCTTTCATCACTTGTAGCAACATTCATTCCTCTGTAGATCTCCTCTTGCAATGCTTGAACTTGTCCCTGGAGGGCTCTAACCTTAGTAGTAACAACTCTAGCCCTTCCACCACGTTCTCTTCATGGAGGCATCATCTTGTCTCAAACCCACAACCACACAGTCCTGGTGCAAACTACCTCATAGTCGGTGCTTTGTCTACACACTCAAGAAAACCTGCTCTGATACCACTTGATGGAGACACAACCAAAGATCAGAATGAACACATAGAAAAAGGGAAATATTATTATTAATGAAAAATTCCCTATGGGCTTACAATAGTATGATTCTAGAGAAATAAATTCTCCACATAATACCTTCTCTCTAACTCCACTGAGAACTACATCTACAATGCCTGAAATGTTCTTAAATACACCCCAATTCATTTAGGGTTAGGAATAAATTCTAGAATACACAAATTGGCATCCACCACCAAAATAGAAGGTTCCAGAAGTCACATTAGAAGTTGGTGTAAAATTAGAAGAATCTAGAAATGATAGTCCAACTTCCTAGAGGCATAATTTTTGAACTGGGACTCTGATTAACGAACTATTTACATTTTCATAAATCTCTCAAAGCACTCTACAGCCATATGGATAGGCCTTTCTCATCCCCCATTTTTCAACCCCATATGAGGCCATTTAGTTCCCCATATCTAACTTTGAAGAGCTCTTAGGAGGTCTCCAAGAAACTTAAAACTGTAATAACTTTCTAACCCTAAAGTCTTTTGACCTGATTCTTTTTTTGGAGCATTTTAAATTACAAATATTATCATCCCTAAAAATTACACCCTCTAACTCATCATAATTTTTCTCTATTATAGAATAACCCATTTTCTACATTTACACGTATCCCAAGGTGCTTAAATACTCTAACCCAAAAAACTAATAGTGGAACTCTGAGAGTTGGAACCTATATTTGACCCAAATGGGTATCTAAAAATAAAAACACATTAAATTTAAACTATCCCTAAGCATATTTTTTTAGGTGATATAGGATTTCCCTTACACGACTAGATGCTCTTGCATCAATAGCATATATTATTGCATCAAAATAATGGCTTGGAGTACATATTACATCCATGTATTTATAAGAAATCATCTCCTCCTTTTGTGTTGGGAGTTAGTGCTCTTAAAATACAAATGAATGATAAAAACTAATAGAACAAATCTAATTATATAAAAATTTCTCTCTAAATGGTGCTAAGTAGGTCTCCACCCTTGTTTATATCTATTAATGGGTGCATGAGCCTTTACATTACATAAAATAATAAAAGAATGAGAATGTAAGAAGAAGGAAGTTGTATGATGATTTGGGAGTCTCTAGTAACTCTAAAAAATGGAAGCTAGACCTTCTCCAAGTGTTTCTGGGAGTTGAACTACCGTCAAAATTCCTTTTGAATGCATGGAATACTCTAAATTAAGAATTGGCAATTAACTGTCAATGGACCTATGTGAAAAAAGACATTGCTATTTTCTCTTTATACCAAATTGATATTTGGATGTTTTCTCTTAAACTTCTCTATTATCTCAACCACTTGAGTATCTTCTATTAAATATAGACCCCCATAGCTATCCTTTAGTAACTGCCAGTAATTACTGACTTCTACCTAAGTTGCCACAAAATCCTCAAGCTTGGTGTCTAGCTCCAACAATACCTCTTCAGTCTTGAATGCCTGTCCTATGTCATCATCTAAAGAAGCATCTTCAAATGTTCCTTAGAATTGTTGGACCACTAATTGCACCTCAAAAATATTGGTCATAGACTCATCTTCAAAAATCTCAAGGAAAGTGGTGTTGTAGTACCTCTCTACTTCTAAAAATTTCACTTGAATTTTGTCCATATTCCTTTGGATCTCTTCATGGAATCCCTCCATTACTTTATTCCTTGTAGATATTGTCTCAATCCAATCATCAAGCTTGTCTAACTCCTCAATAGTATACAACTCCATAAGCATATGATACCTTTGACCTTTTATTGATCTCAAAGATTGTAAGTCTTTAGCCTAGGTATGTAATTCATCCATTAGCCCAAAATCTTGGTTCACTATTCAAACCAACTTTTTTGGAACTTGACTAGATGTGGTGCAATAAGTTTAAATTGCCTTGTATTATTTGCACACCTTTCTTCTCAAAACTATCATGCCATTGCTGATATGCTTCCAAATATGGATCCAACTATGTTCCTATTCCTTTTCTTCCTAGTGTTATTTCAAGAGTGATCTCTAGATTCTTCAACTCAATATGACCCACAACTTCATTCAAGTGTCCTCTCAAAAGCTCATTTTTCTTCCATGGCATTATCAACTCTGACTCATCATGTTCCATGTGCTTGAACACCTCTTTCATGCCTATAGTAATCATCACTTTAGCCATATCCACCATGGGCCTTCCCAACACAACCTCCTTAATTTAGTAATCTTTAGGAGTTAGTTCTTTGGTGTCAATGTGAGGAGGAGGAATGGAAATATGTAAAAGAAGGTTCTAATCTTGGTTCTTCATTATGAACGTCAATATTCTTGCATCACCCTTAGGTGGCTTAGGCCTCTTCACTGTTTTTATCAATTCTTTCATTCCTTCCTTTGTAATCAATTCCAACTACCTTTTTGACAAAACATAACCACCCTCTTCAACAATGTTGGTGTAGTACCCATAGGTGACATGTACTTGGCTAAAGAGGTTGGTTCTACAATATGATCCTTTTCCTTATCACTTTTCTCTAGAGTCTTCTCATGTTGAAGACCTTCAATAAGAGTCTCTATACTCTATTGGGTTAAGGAGCTATCATCTATATCTTAAGGAGTTTGTTGAGTTTCTTTTGGTATTTTTTCCCTTGTCAAAGACTTCATTGAAATGATATTTGTGGTAGTATCCTTTCTTGCTTTATTATTGTTCTTCTTCTACTTGAGTAACTAGAAGAAGTGGGGTGCTTGACCCTTTAACCAAAAATATCAAATCCTAAGATGGTGGGGGTGGAATGCCTAGAGGTCCTTAAGGTAGAGGTGGCAATTGATTCCATTCCTCTACCAAGGGTTCATTCGTGGGAGTATCTATAATCTTTTCCCCACCATCTTAGTGCCCACTAGCATAAAGTCAATGTCTAAGAGGTCAAAGACATCAATTCCTTCACCTTACATCTCTGCTATCCACTTATATTGTTCATCTTTTGAATTTGAGACTTGGATAGGATCTCTTGGAGAAGATGGAGGTGTCACTATGGAGCTTCTTCTCCTCTCTTCCTATGTGGCTTTCATTGGGTGCATCCTTTGGCTTAATGAGAAAAATTCTATTTTCTCCCTTTATTCTTCATCCTCATCTTCTAGGATGGTTTTTGGAACCTATTGGGGTAGATTATTTTTCTTCTTTAGTCTCCTCCTTTGTGTTCCTAATATAGTTAATTCAATTCTTTCTTTCTTTGGAGCTAGGGGGCTTCATCCTCTACAATTGTCAGTGGTGGAAACCTTTGCTCTTCTACTTGTTCCTCCTTCAATTATTCTAATTGTGCCTAGTTTGTAGGCTCCTATGTTGTCTCCTGTTGTACCTATTCAGATTGTACATATTATGGAAGTTCTCTCTTCATATTCTTTCCCTAATCATATTCAAATTACTCAACCTCCTACTCATGTTGATGTACTATTTTTGGTCTTATTGGCTATTGAGCAAGAAAGGTTGGCATAGTGACCTTTTGACCTTTGCATTTGATTGGCATGGTTGTGGCTTTTAGGGGAATGGCCTAAGGAAATGGATCCACTTTAAATGGCTTCTTGATCCATCCCTTTATCAATTCAACTATCTATCTAGCCTAATGAGCTATGTCATCATTCTCATCCCTCCTTATTTCAGCATTCATTATCAGTCAATCATAGATTTGATCCCTATTGTATAAATGGTCCATAAATTCTCATGTTTCCTTTTCTATGGCCTTGAGAGGAATCTTCAATTTTAGCACTTTTTTTGCTAATTATAGAGTCATCCTACAATAGTCCCTTATATAGACATCATAGTCATTTATAGCATCCATCCAATAATCCTCTAACACTTCCTCATGAATAAACTCTTTCACTACTAGGTGTTGTACCATCTCAATGTTATCAAAGAATGGGTGAGGGGAGCTATATTCCTCTAAGGGATATTGATCCCACTAAGAATTGAAGGTGGAAATATCCTACTTTTACTTCACCTTGAAGGCACCAATTTATATGGGCTAGAACCATGTCTTCTTGTGTTGTTTTCTCACTTTGTCATATGTAGAAGTGAGTTGGCACATAATCTCTGAGAGTATGAGCCTAACTTAAAGGTATCTTAAGAGCTACTTTGGGCACAATAGAGTACCATCGACCCAACTTTATGTGAAGTTTTTGAACTAAATACAGTAGGCATCGATCTCTATGATTCTGGTTGTAGCCTCTATTGACATTCTCTTTGCATAATCACCTTCAATGAACCTAATGAATGCAAAGATAAACCTATCATTCACCACCCTATATTCCACACATTGTAGTGGGAACTTATTCTTTACCAATTGTGAATATACCACATAGGGCCAAGCATTTGCATATGGCATGCATCCCTTTCTATAAAGGCCTAGGTACTCTATGATTCTTGATACCAATAAATACATCATGTATGATGTCATATAGAAGCACGGGTGGGCTTTGATAGCTACTACCTGCTCATCCAAGTTTTCAGTTAGAATGGCAGCCCAATAAATTGGCATATTTTTTGTTCTAATGGTTTCAATGAAGTAGACCATCCAAGTCTTAAGCTAACTAGCTACTGGGAAACCCATGGAACCATGACTCTACTCAATAGGAAAATCACATATCTAATATCATCTATCATATATCCCCGTGTTATATCAATTTTTTCCACTTTTTGGACCACTAGTGTTCTATCAACTCGAAAAGAGGATTACACTATTTCCTTTATGGCTTTCTTGTTCTCCCTATATCACCACTTTCATCTATCATATAAGATTTGCAAGTATTAATCTTCCCTTAGGAGGTGAAATAAATTTTCTATGTTCTGGGGTTAGAGATCCAAGACTATCTCTCTTGTGGCACTCTTACAAAGTTATCTTTAGTCACATAGTGCTTCACAAGGGTCATTATCAACTCTAAAGATTGAATTGACATTGGATGGCATGCTACATTAACATGGCCTAACCAGACAAATGTGTATACCATAGAAGACTTGTTCTTAGGCTTATTACAAATTGTTAGGAATGTGTTCCAATCTTTGCGTCCCAGTTCTATGTCTTTAATATCTGCATATCCATCTTGGAACCTTGACTTCATGGGTACTCCTTGATATTTTTATGTGGATGAGGATGTAATCTGATCTACACAATAGAGGGAAACATTAGTCCAAAGGTAAAAACTTAACCTAAAATAAGCTCTAACATATGACTCCCAAATAGGTCAAGATGAATCAAAGTATGATACAAAGTGTTCCACCCCTCATAATTCTCTGGCATGCACTTTAGCACACCTAGGACACCCTTATAGGTGAGCTAATGTATTGTATTTAACCTTAATATGGATTTTTACATAGTTGCGCACTTGCACACCTATGTGAGGTACACACATGCACATGTGTGCAACTACAAAAATGCTCAGTGCAAATGAGGGGAGGAAATTCTAAGTTTAGCTTTTACTTTTCTCTGAGGGTGTGGAGGTGTGCACATGTGCACCTTATGGAGGTGTGCATATGCACACCTTCATTAGGCCCTTAGGGTTTTGACCATGTATTTTATTTTTATGTGTAGGAAGGTGCACACATGTAGACCTCATGGAGGTGTGCATGTGCACACCTTCATAAGCTTTAAGATTCTTGAAGTTTTTTTTCTTTTTGTTTGTTTTAGGTTAAGATTTTTTAGTGTAGAGGTGCACACATGCACACCTCACTAGGGGCTACAATTGTTTGTTTGTACGTGTGTAGGAGAAGGAGAAAATGAAGAGTTGTGTATAGGGATAGAGTATGATGGTATGCTCTTTGAAGGGAGGAGAAATAAAATGAGAGGATGTGAGGGAGTCAAGGTCTTATATAGACCTTGGACCCAATGTGCATCAAGAGATGGTTGTGCAGGTGCACACATGCACAATTCCTGAGGGTGTGCAGGTGCACACCTCTAGAAGGTGTGCAAGTGTGCACCTACGAGAGTGCACATCTATGTCTCTCTAAAAGGTGTGCATATGCAAACCTCTTAAAGGTGTGCATGTGTGCACCTATCCCATAGTGTAAATAACATTGCTTCTAGACTCAATTCTTTATTTCTAATTTCTCAAATCTCTCTAATTAGATAGTGAGTTTGACCTAGACCCACAAAAGGGTCCAAAATGACCAAGACTCTAGACCTAGAACCTAGTACATAAATTGTAACTAGGGGGCCTACATTTTCTGTACAAAAATGGGGCGTGTGTTGTGAAACCACAAAAAATAGCTCCAATGGAAGAAAAGAAATAAAAAAGGCATTTTTTCACCAGGAAGCATTCTTCCAACTTGTGTCAAGTGATAACTAAATTCTAAACATCTTAAGTAGCTTTCAAGTCCTACAGTAGTTGAAACTTTAGAATCTTGAATCTTCAAGATCAATGTGGGTTTTTTGTATTCATTTTATTTTGATTTCTTCAGGTGCAGCCTATTATGTGTATCTAGTAACTCGAAGAAAAATCTTTAGCTTCACTGATCCATTCATCAGGAATCCTTATAAAACTCATTTACCGATCACTATCTAACCAAATGAGAGAATCCATTCTGAGGGCTCTTGACGAGTTATTAATTTTTTCATTTTGAGTATTTGGTAATCTCTTTCAATTTTCTTCATGGAGCTCATGCGTTTCCACTTAATTCTTCCTTGTAGCATTTGTATAAAATAGGATAGCCATTTTGGAGTGCATATTCCCTTTGTGTGATTACCTTTTAGGATCTTCTAGAATCTTTAAATTTAACACCATCTATAATTCTTTTTCTTTCTTTTTTATTTTGACTATGCTTAGATTGTGTGGCCAAGGCATTGGTGTTATTTTCTAGTTCTGTTCTTTAGCTTGATAACTCTTGTGTTCCTCTTTTAATAAACTCTTGGTAAACTCTCACGCCAAATAGTGATGTTAGCAGATCTAATGAAGGGTGCCCCCCTTAATACCATAAACACATAACATAAACAAATAAATAACAAAAATTGTGAGAACAAAATAGGGGCTTCTTATTATCTCCATAAATCTAGAATTATAGAATTCTCAATTATAATATGCTAACTTACATGGATGTCTTCGTTACAGTAATCTACAAGATAATGTCGTGAACTATAATCCAGAGTTGTTCTAGACAATGTTTGGGCCATTCTTAAATAGGAAATTTTATGTTGCCAAGTAAGGTTCTAAACATTCACACTTAATACCTAGGGCCAACATACCCTAACAATATATATAGTGTCAACTAAACATATCTTTGACATTGTTTTTAGAAATTTAAGGTAGCTCAACTTTGGAAGGCCAGAACTCTCAAACCATTACTCTAATATGCTATTATAACCACTTTTCAGAAATGCTAGCTCCTAATATATGAGCTTGGAATGACATAATCACCCTTCTATTATGTTTTCAAACCTCATCTAGGGCCTCTAAGGCTCTCAAAACTAAGTCTAAAAAATTTTCTCCAAAATTTCCCAAAAAAAATCCACAATAAATTCTCTGATACTTAAGATGGAGCAATGAGATTTTTATGGTAGGTTTATAATTCTAAAATGAACCTTCATGTAGAAAACATTCTAAGCTTGAATGAAAAACTTACTAAAAATAGTAAGCTCTTAGAAATAGTAATTGCCCTATCTACTAGTCCTAATGAAAAGAGGACAGACTAAAAATAATAATTTTTTTGGGTGATGCAAGATTTCCCATACACCTAAGATGCTCTTGCATCAAATACCTCAGGTAATTTAAGAAGTGACTCCATCACATCTCAGGTGTTCAAAGGAAAACCAAGATAGTTAACCTCCTCCCTTGCTAGCCATGATAAATACTCTACTAGCCTCCCTTTCCATTTGACTAAGTATTCCTCATAAGTTTTTTTCCTTGTACTTTTTCCAATACAAGTATCTAGTATCCCTCAATCTCCTTTATAGCCAAACTAGTTGTTGGAATACTCCATTGCGCTTGTGCAAATCCATCCCCATCACCTCCTTCATAATACTCTATAAAATCTGAAATATTAAATAGTGGCAAGGTATTTGTTGAGATAATGGGTGTTACATACATTGCATAGTATTTTTATATTGTATTATTTTATTTTATTATGTAATATTTCACCTATATGGACATGCAACATGGAAAGATTGCCATGAGATATACTTGATGAGTTGTATTATTACATTGTGATAATACTTCATGTAATTATTTAATATTTGGGAAAATAATTAAATTTTTGATATTAAATTTGGAGTTAATGGGTTAGGTAGCACATGGTTTATGTAATACCACTTGGTGATTTTGTGAGACTTGATACTAAATAAGTAGCCACAAGGGTAGTTGTTGGTGTGAAAAGGGAAAGAGTCGAGCAGGACAAGGCTTGATAGGTTAGCCAAGGGAGCATTTGTGAAGGTTGGAAGAATGGCATGTCATGTGTGCTACTTGTTCACATAGTTTGCTTGGTGGTGGCTATGGCTTTGAAGGCTTCCATATTTGTATTGCAAGGGTGGTTTTGCTGAATAATACATAGTGATGGATGTTTTTGGAGGTTGGGTTTTTCCCTCAATGAGGGTTTTCCAAGGTTTATCTTGTGTCACATTTTTGTGGGTATGTTGTCTATTCTCTTGCATGTGGATTTTAATTTCATATTTATTTTACATTTATTATGAGTTATGTGAAAATGGTTATATTCTTTGTTACAAGTTTCCTTACAATATCCAATTCAATAGGAAACTCCACTTCATAGGCATTTCCATAATCATGCCTTTTCACTATCTTGCACGGTCCAAACTTCCTGATTTTTATCTTATTATATGTACCCACTGGAAAATACTTCTTTCTCAAATGAACCATGACTTCATCTCCAATATTAAATTCCTTATACCTCCTTTTTGCATCTTTGTTAGCCTTGTACTATGTATTCATCTTTATGGTGTTCTTCCTCACCTCCTCATGGATGTGCTTCAAATGGTCACAAATTATTATGCTTTAGCACTACTTATCTCTCCTTTATATGCAAATTCTTCCTATGGTAAAATCATATCCCATCCTTTTGGCTTTTCTCCAACCAAACATCTCAGTAAATTTCCCAAACTCTTAGTCACTACTTCTGTTTGTCCATCAGTTTGTGGATAATGTGATGAACTAAACTTCAAATCTATCTTCAACTTCTTCCACAATGTACACTAGAAATAGCCAACAAATTTGGTATCTCTATCTGAAACTATACTCTTTGGCAGACCATGTAGTCTCACCACTTCTCCAAAAAATAACTTTGCAACATGAATAGCATCACTAGTCTTCTTGCAAGGAATAAAATGTGCCATCTTTGAAAACCTATCAACTACCACAAAAATAGAATCATGCCCACACTATGTCCTTGGTAATCCAAGAATAAAATCCATGCTAGCATCCTCTAATGGCTTCTCTAGTACAAGTAATATATGAGACAACCCTATATTCCTCTTCACTCCTTCCACCATGTGATATACTCTACAACTCTGTACAAACCTCTTCACATCTTGATGCAGCTCTAGCTAGTAATAATTCTTAGCAACCAAAGCTATGGTTTTATGTCTTCCAAAATGTCTAGCAATTCCTCCACTATGCTTCTCCTTTATTACATTCTCTCTCATTGAAATTTTGGGAATTCACAATTGGCTTCCTTTGAACAACATACTATCCTGGATCATGAAATCCAACCATTTTTTTGTATTAAGTGTAATAGGTTATGTACAAGGTTTCCACACTTCACCAAAATTAGGATCATCTGGATACAAAGTACTAAGTTCCTTGAACCCAACCATCTCTATATGATTTTTTTCCAGCAAAAGTTATCTTCTACTAAGAGCATTTGTAACTCTATTAGACATCCCACTCTTGTGCTTCAAAAAACATGTATAATTCTGCAAAAAGTCAACCCACTTCAAATGTCTTTGGTTTAATTTTCCTTAGACTATACAACTATTGCAGAGCTTGATGATCAGTATACAAAACAAACTCCTTAGAAAGAAGATAGTGTTTGTACTTCCTCAATACTTGAACTATAGCATAAAATTCTTGATCATATATAGAATATTATCTTTTTGCATCATTCAACTTCTCACTAAAATAAGAAAAAAGTCTACCTTCTTGGCTCAAAAAATCTCCTATTGGAGTACCACTAGCATCATAGTCTACTTGAAGCACCTTGTTAAAATTAGGAAGTATTAAAATAGGTTGCTCAGTAACTTTCTATTTCAATAGATTAAAACTCTTATCTGCTCCTACAGTCCACTAAAACTCTTTCCTATCCCCTTTGATTGTTTTAGTCAAGGGTCCACAAATACTACTAAAACCTCTTATGAACTTTCTATAAAAACTATCTAGTCCATGAAAATATCCTAACTCTGTCGCAATCCTTGGAGTAGGTCATTCAAGGATAGCCTTCACTTTCTCTAGGGCAATTTTCATACCTTCTGTCAAGACTACAAATCCAAGGTACACCAACTCCTTGTTTACAAAATTGTACTTCTTCATGTTTATCGGCAACTTTTCTTTCCTCAACTTATCAAACACCTTTATAATATGAATCAAATTCTCCTCCAATGTCTTACTAAAGACCAAAATATCATCTAGGTAAACAATGGAAAACTCACCCAAAAACTCCTTCAATACCTCATTCATGAGCCTCATGAATGTGCATGGTGTATTGGTTAGCCCAAAAGGCATGAGTAACCACTCATACAATCCTTCTCTTTCCTTGAAATTATTCATCCACTCATCACCTTCTCTTATACAAATCTGATGGTACCCACTCTTCAAATCTATCTTTGTTAAATACTCAACCCTACTCAAACAATCCATAATATCATCTATCCTTGGCAATGGAAATCTATACTTTATCATGATCTTGTTGATAGCATGAGAATCTATGCACATCCTCCATTCTCCATTCTTCTTTGGTGCTAATATGGATGGTTCAGTAGATGGACTTAGACTCTCTCAAATTAACCCCTTCTATAACAACTTATGAACTTGTCTATATAACTCTTCACTTTTTCTTGGTGTCATTCTATGCACTTTCTTGTTAAGAAAACTAGCTCCTAGAATCAAATCCATCTGGTGACTGATCTTCCTCATTTGGGGTAATCCATTAGGGACATTATCTAGCACAATATCAAAAAATTCTCCTAACAGATCAACAACTTTTTTAGATACTTCCTCTACTCTTCTTTACCAGCTTTTAGAATTATAGAAAAACACATATGCCCATGCTTAATACCTTTGAGAAACTTCTTTCCATCAATAAAACATATTCTGGCAACACTACATACCTTTTCTTCTCTCTCCTTTAATAGCTTCAACTTATGTTTTACTCTATCCTTGGTCAGAGTGTAGGTATTTTCTCACTCATCATGTACAACATGCCTATCAAACTACCATGACCTACCCAACAACATATGACATATGTTCATAAGTATGATATCACAAAGTACCTCATCCTCATATCTTCCAATCATGAACTTCATTGAGCATTACACATTGACCATGACCTTATGGTCATCTTACACCCAATAAATATAGTATAGACTTGTGTGTTTCTATCTTTTCATATTTAACTTTGTGACCATTATTTCTAATACTAGATTGTCAGTACTTCCACCATTAATGATTAAAACACAACACCTTGTGTGAAACAAGATCCTTCTTTGATTAGGTTCATTCTCACCACTTAGCAAGACTCTTTGGTTAACTAGGACTTCTCCTCTTTTAGTATCTTTAGAATGTGATGATCTATAATCTTCATTAGCATGTGAAACTCTAGCCTAGCCATTTGTTCTTTGATCTATCCTTGCTTGGCAGTGGGAACATTCAAATGCTTTTTTCCCTTCTTCTCCACTATAAAAACATTTCCCACAGAAGCCTCCTCTTCTAGATCCTTGTCCTCTACCTCTTCCTCTCTAATCTATTTTTATGATAATGGAAATGATTGGAATTATTTTCCCTCTTGTTTTGGCTAGTACTTCCAACCTCATCCTTGTTCTTATGATCATCATTTTGGCCTCCATAAGATCGTCTGCCAAATCTTCCACCACAACCTCTTCCACTATTCTTGTTATCAATATTTTTTCTTAGTTTCTCCTCAACTCTTAGGGAAAATAGGTATGCCTCCTCAATAATAGTCACTTGAATAAAACTCATTTCATCTTCAATACTTGGCCTTAACCTATTAAGATAAAAGGTAACTTTCTCCTTATGAGCTTCTGCATGGCCGATTCTAATGAGAACTTAGTAGAACTCTTTGGTATACTCTTGAATATATTTTCTTAATTGCTTCAACCCTTGCATTTCATTCAATAGAACAAGCTCACAATCTGTGGGAATGAATTGTTGCTTCATTTTAGCTACCACCTAACCCCATCTAGTAATTTTTTTTCTTTCCTCTTTTATTTCAATCCAACTGGATCTCCTACCACTAGATCTTTGTATGATCCTTTAGTTTTTCCTTTGTAAACTTGATGTTATTTGGATCTTTAATATCTTCTTATTCAAATTACTCTTCAAGTTCATTGATCCAGTCAATCAATTCATCTGGGTTGACATTTCTTGAAAATGTGGGAACATCAAGCTTAGCTCTTTTTCCAATATTGAAAATGGCCCTAAAATGCTACACCTCCTCTAGGTTATGAACTTCCTCTACTGCATCTGGGTCCATGTTTCCTTCTTCTTCTCTTTGATCCTCAATTTCATCATCTCCTATGAAAAGATTCATTCCTCTGTGCACCTATTCTTGCTGATAGCCCCTATTTTCATTGTGCCAAAAATTTTGAAAATTTTATTCTAAAAATACTTTGAATTGTGTCACATTGTTAGGGTTTGTGCTTTATTTGTTATCACTTTCTAGAAAAATAACTAAACTAGTTATTTTTTCCCTAGTCTAATGCTGAAAATATTTCCCTAATGGAATAATATCATAGCCTAAGGTTGTTTCTTCTCCCTTGCCATGAAATAATTTATTAAAATATGCATTTTTTTACCGTTAACCTAAGTTTTCTTTTGAGCAAGAGATAATATGTCATTCAAATCATGTGATATGATTTTATGATTGAGGCTTTGGTGTCTAGTCATGAGCTTAAAATTTCCCTCCACCAATGTTATGATGTAAGGGTTAGTAGAGGATCATAGGGGAAATGTGTTGATTCTCCTAATCTTAAGATATGTTATATGGTCATAGCATCATAAGTGTTCAAAATGAAGTATTTGATCTTATAACTCCTCTTGTATCATGTCATATTAAGTGTTCAATGGAAGGTTTTAAAATCAAGGTGTACAATGTTACAACAAACATCTAATCATAGGATTGTGAAGGCAGAAAAGGAGACTCTTAACCATGCGATAAAGTGGAGATTGTAACATCACAAGGACATAAAAGTGTAAAGGGTTTTCAATATTTATAATCTTATGAAAAAGAGGACATTGAGACATCACAAATGTTTTCAATGAGACCTTTAAAGATACAAAAATCTTATGATCATAAGAGCAAAATATGATGTGCCTAATGGAACAATTAGGAAGTGGTTGTAAGATCGTAAGGAACAAATGATAAAGGAAGGTGGGGCCAAATGTATTTTCCTAAATTTTTGAGACACATGGTAGTTTATATCTCCTAATTCTATGAGGGGCAATGGATTGTAAGATCTCAAAGGAAATTCAATAACCTTACAAAGCTACAAAGCAATGTTCGATTGTGAGATCGCAAAGGTGAACATTGATGCTTCCGAGGCTACAATAAAGAAAGGATAACCATCATCTTGTGGTCATAGGTCACTGATAGTAGCTAAAAGGTAACATATGATGTTACAAAATTTATTTAGTGGCTATGATTGGGAGGTCGTAAGGAACTAAAAGTTGAGACATGATATTACACCAAAGTTGTTCTTGTAACATCATAACTGTTTGAAAGGTTACTACCAAAGTTGCAAAAAGGTCTAGTTCACCATGATTGTAAGATCATAACCCAAGTGAAGGTGAGATAATATGTTGCAACAAGGCTTATAAAATATCTCATGAGATTGTAAGAGGCTTAAGGGTGAGCTCCAAAGACATGATAATTGGTCCATCATAAGATTGTGAAATCTATTTTCAAGGCTTACAATAGTGCGATAAAGGTTTGCATTCAAGGGATCGTAAGATTGTAGAACTAATTTTCCCTAACTAAGATAATACAAAGAGCTCCTCTTTTAGAGGTAATCATAAGAACATGACCCTAGTTTGATATTTAAAAAGTGAACTTTACTTTTTTGAGCTAGAATAATGACAGAATGCTCGTGGCCAATAAAATTGAAGTACAAAAACTCTTGAGTTGGATAGTTATGTGGACACTCCATCTAAGATGATAGAAATAAATAAATTCAAAGCTCAAGAATGAAAACTATAAATGCATAGAGAAGGTTGATAAAAGTATGTACAACATAAAATATTCCATAATCCAATAATTCATTACCATTTGTAGAGAGAAGGAGTTTTAGAGCAGTTACACAGTTTTTAGTGTGAGAAAATTATTGTTTTCAAAGCTAGTTGTAGAATTTTTCCAATTTTTTATTCTAATCTAAAGATGTTTGATAAATGAATATAAGAGATACAAGCTTCAGACATGGAAGTTGCAGAAACTTCAATTTCTAAGGGAGAGAAAACTAGGCAGAGGGAACCTAACAAGTTTGTTGAAGAATGGATCAAATTGTTCCCAGAATCCTCTAATGCCATCAGTGAAAATGATCATGATTTCAAAGATCCTTATACATTTTTTAGAGATACTACATACCCTAGAGTTACCAATTATGAATTTTTCAAATACTTCTATCACAATCAAGTAGAAAAAATCCATGTTTGCAATCCCTAGAAGAAGAATCTGGCAAAACTTATCTTTTCAAAAGTATTTTTGGATGTTGATTTGGTAAAGAACTTTATCAAATCATACAATCCAGCCACCAAGTCATTCCATAGGTGGGATGGAGCCATTCTGTGCACACTAGACCATGCCTCTTTTATTGAATCATTTGGATCGAATGGTGCTATGAGAAAACTAGTAGACCTAGTTAACCTACAAGAAAAATTTGAAACAATCACCAAAGCTTACATAGGGAAATCTATTCTACAATATATTCCCATGGACCTTAAGAAAGTGGGTGATTTCCCTAAAAAGGTGGACAAGAAGATTCCTTTGGAAAAATTTAAGAACTATTTGTAAAAATAGTATATGTTGTCCACAAGGTAGTTGGCATAGATGAAATTGACATGGTATATGGAGCCCAATTTATCATTGCCAAAGATGTGCAAGACTCCTACCATGGTGGAGAATATGACTATTTTGAGAATATTTCAGAGAAGATGAAAAATAATATTGGATTAGCACAAAGTGGAGAAATGGGGAATTTTAGGTTCCATGATTACTCGTTACGGGTGCATATAATCCTATACAAGAATGTGGGATATATAAGTCCCAATTTTATTTATCACACATCTGATGAAAATGGAGATTTTCTAGTTCAACTATGTACATGGGTATGGGATAGATCCTACCGCTACTCTGATTTTGTTTTTTTTTCAATAATTTGAGTATATTTATAATAAAAATGTTAGATCCAAGTTACTTGAGGGCACCTAAGATTTTGAAGAGTCTTTTAAGACCAACCCTACTCCCTAAGAGTAAAAGATTAGATCATAATTAGGGAGATATCTTTCTATTCCCTAGCTTCTCCCTAATGAGAGTTTATGGTTGTCTTCAACTACCACATATATTTCCTAAATTCACTCCCCCTAGATTGGGCATCATTGAATTCAAGTGGCAGTTATTAATGTTAAATAGAGAGTAATTAGGACTTAAGGTGCATAGAGGCACATTCTTATGTAGGTGCTTTATATTAGGGGACTTTTCAATTGGAAAAGAATCCTTAGACAACATTTATTCTTTCCACCACCATTATAATTCATCAACTAGCCCATATAGGATGTATGACCCTAATAACTAGATGAGGAATACCCTCAAGGAAATCAAAAACTATGTATTACCAAGTACCAAAGAATTTCCGCATAAAGACCTCATTCCCACTATTGTTGCTAAGGGGGAGGCAGTTGATAAATTGTTCAAATTTGATGATGTGTTGAGGGTAGAGAGGGAGCTGAAGAGAATAGATCCCAACTTCCAAGGCTTTTACATGGGTATCCCTTACCTATAGAGGATAAGGAAGATGGTTGTTGATCATGTTGAAATTATGGCACAAATGCCAACAGAACCACTCAAAGAAGAAGAAGGTGAATAAGCTTACAATGTAGGAGCTAGGATTATAATCCAAAAACAAAATACAAGCTACAAGGAGAATTGAAGCATGAATAGAGAATAAGAATAGAATTACAATATGTTCAATATGTGTTGGTCTAAGCCATCTTGGTCATCTATTACATGTGATCTAGCCTATTTATATACATGTGTTTAATTCCTATGAGGAATTAAATATATGTCTCATAATATCTCTCAATATTGCCTAAATAAATAAACTAAACTCACCTAAGTAAACTTAAGTAATAGAGAAATTGGGAAAATCCAGTTTACTCTAACACCCTTTTAAGTGCAACTTAGGGGTACCTACTTAAGCTTACAATAAAGCTACAAACAATGCAAGAAAGACAAGGCAACTATAAACAAACTTGGGTCCTAACAATAAGGCCTAATTAGGTACCCAATCACAACCAAATCTCTATAAAGTGGAGAAATAGAGAAAACCAAATGGTAAAAACTATACTCATAAAAGAGATAGTTGAAAAAGAAAGTACAAAGTTTTAAGAGACTCTGTGGCTCTCAAAACCATCAGTACAATAATACCCCCTTGGAGAGGGGCTCAAGACTCCATAGGGCCCCTCCAAATGGTAGAATTCTCATGTCACTGATCAAACCAATATGGCTCCAATATGGAAGTAGAAAAGGTAATTGACAAAGAAAAGGAAACCTTGGAATCTAAGGAGAAAATGGAAGTTTGAGATGATGCTCAAAGGAGTATGCACGAGAATCCTGAAATGGAATCTCAAATGGTGATGTGAGAATAGGTCTGTTGAATCTATCATTAGAGAGGAGATGAATGTCCTCTAAAATATTTGCAACAACTACACCAAGTGGCTTGATGAATGGAGCTGCAATGTCAAGCAGTGTTGAAGAGAAATAATGTGCAATCTAAACAATCCCAGTCAGTGTAAGTGTATGAGGGAAAAACATAGACCAATACCTACAAACAAAATTTCTCCTCTAAGGAGGAAGATATACCAGGTATAAATGCAGGAGTTTTTCCCATTTTTGATAGGAAGTAAGAAGAGGAAGATGAAGATTTGTGAATGTTAATCTCTAAATTCTCAAATATCTTCTCTAAAAGGAAACATATATCCTCAAAATGTGTTGGAAACGTATCCTCAATCACATCAAAATCAAAGGAATTATACTGATGAGAATGATGATAGATAGAATATTCTCTCACATGAACTAAAGAAGAATTGTCATCAAAGAGAAGATGAATGTTACCAATGATGTCTCCCAAATCCTCAAAGTGTGACTCCATAGATAATCTTGCGATTTTTTTCAAGAATTCATCTAAAGGAACAATATATAGAAGATAAGGAATAACTTGTACTACAAAAAATCATTGGAATCTTTCAAAGAAGAAACACTCAATTTTGTAGAAGGAACAATAGAAGAAGGATCACCAAAATGATCATCCAAGTGAGATGGGGCAATAGAAGTCTTAGTTTCATCCATAGAAGTTGGCTATCTAAGGAAACATCACTTTCAAATGAAGACCCAATGTCACCATAAAATTTGTGGATGATGGTCGAAGTAATGAAAGGGCACTCTATGTGCCTAATATATGTAAAATGTCCTCAAATATAGTAATACATACTAGTCCATAGACCATGTCATTACAATTCCACCATAATAACTTTTTTTCATAATTGCTTGGCTTAGGAACATCTCCTAAGAGATTGGGAAGTAGATCCTGCTCAAGGAAATGATCCAATATCCCTTGCTTCCATAACATATAGTTTTCTAAGTTTAGCTTAATAGAAGGATGAATGTATTCATGAGACATGATTAAATTCCCCAAATGATGGAATGCATCAAGAGTGTGCAAAAGTGCATTAGACAACCCCCCTTTTCACTAGATCAAGAATCACCCCCCCCCCCCCCCCCCCCAAAAAAAAAAAAACAAAAATGCAATAATTTTGGCACTTTATAATTCAGTGCTTATACAATTTCCAAGAATGAAAGATTGGAATAAAACACTGCAAGAGCTTTCTGATGCCTTATTTTGGTCAAAAATGAAGCTTAGATTAACAAGATACGATATCCAAAGTGTAGAAAAAAAAATCTCAACCTTTGACAATGAAAACATATATCTAAATAAATTAAATATCTAATGAAGCCAACATGATCATGACAGGCTTGAACCCATCTTTCTGACAATATCTCATTTTCTACAAATGGAGTTCGAATGCTCAAGATATGAGTAAAAAACCAAACATTGCTCCTTATGGCTTAGAAAGACATGTAGAAGGCCTAAATAGTGTTGATGTCATGTTGATGTTAGCATTTCATGGAAACCAATTTGACAACCATATGAACATCACTAGATAAAATATCACCCTATTAAAAAATAACCTAACAATTGAAAAAACCTATTGATGCTAGGTTTTGGAAGCCACAAATAGCAGAAAAGCCACCTAGACTAGTGGATTTCTGAGGAGGGAGCCACTAGTTTTAGTAGGGCCATCAAGGGTTTGAAGTCTTGACCTCAGCATGGAGGAGGAATTTATGGTCAGTGATGATAGGGGTTCCGCGAAGAGGAGCAATGGGCCAATTATGGTGGGTGTGAAGAATATTAGTAGGTAATTTTACATTTTTTAATTTTTCTCTTAAAACATATATATTACAATATTTTCACAAAATAAATGTAAACAAAATGTTTTTTTTTTAAATTTATTTAAATATATATATATATATATATAACTTGCACATGCATATGGTGCAATAAAAAAATTTAAACAAAAAAGGTGAAACACAATTTTATTTTATTTTAAAATTCAAAAAATCACCTTGATTCACATGCCAAGGGTTTTGGTGTGCTAGGAATCCAATTATGAGGTTCGTTTGGGCTCAAGGTGCTCCAAAAAAAAGCTCCTCTGCATATCCAATTGGAAAACCTTTGAATCCTTTTAATGAGTCAAATACTCAAAAGATCTTGTAATACAAGTGAGTAGCTTTCAGTTACAAGGCTCTGATACCATGTTACAATTTGTATAACAAATTTTGTAAGAGCTAGGATTATAATCCCAAAGCAAAATACAAGCTACAAGAAGAATTCAAAAATGAACACAAAATAAGAATAGAATTAAAATATGTTCAATATGTGTTGGTCTAAGGCATCTTGGTGATCTATTACATGTCAACTAGCCTGTTTATATAGGCAAGAGTCAAAGTTAGGCACCTACCAAAGGTATGTGACATGTGAGAAATGAAGACATATATTTAATTCCTAAGAACCAAGATTATAATCTGAAAGAAAAATACAAGCTACAAGGAGAATTGGAGCATGAACATAGAATAAGAACATAATTACAATATGTTTGATATGTGTTGGTCTAAGCCATCTTGGTTTTCTATTACATGTGAGATAGCCTATTTATATAGGTAAGAGTCAAATTTGGGCGCCTATCGAAGTTGGGCACCTACCAAAGGTATGTGGTAGGTGAGAAATGAAGACATGTGTTTAATTCCTATGAGGAATTAAATATATGTCTCATAATATCTGTCAATATTGCCTAAATAAATAAACTAAACTCACCTAAGTAAACTTAAATAAATAGAGAAATTGGGAAAATCTAATTTACTCTAACAAAAGAATCCCTAGACAAAAGTCATTCTTTCCTCCACCATTATAAGCTGTCAAATGGCCCATATAGGATGTATGACCATGATTAAAAAAATGAGGAATACCCTCAAGGAAATCAAAAACTTACATCATTCCTAATATTGTTGTTGGGGGGAGGTAGCTAATAAATTATCCAAATTTAATGATTTGTTGAGGGTATTGAGGGAGATCAAGAGAATAGATTCCAACTTCCAATGCTTTTACATAGGTGTCCCTTACCCATAGAAGATAAGGAAGATGGTTGTTGACCATGCTGAGATTATGGTACAAATGCCAACATAACCACTTAGATAAGAAAAGAGGGTGAACCTTGATAGCCCTGAACCTGATGTAACCCTAGAGATTAAAAAAGATGATCCTACTGAGGCATCATGGGTCACAAAAGGAAACAAAAGGTAGAAGGTAGTGCACATTCTTGAGAAACTAAAATAGGGGACACTATAGATCTTACCTAGTAAAAGTTAGTACTTTTCTAACTTAAAACATAGCTACATCCAAGACAAAGTCATTATAGCAGAAAATAAATTAACTAACTTGGAGCTAGTAGTAACAAGGTTGGATGATAGGATCACCCAAGCCCAAAAACTCATAGAATATTATGATTTCATCAAATCAACTAATTTTAAGAGCTTCTTATATAAAATCAAACAGAGTGAAATGGTGTTAAAGATGAAACTAGGGAAGTCTGATGAGAAGAAGTAGGAATTGGCTAAAACTTTTCATTCCTATGATTTAGAAAGAGAAGTAATGTCTCTTGAGGAGGCAAGGGATCTAGTGCAAAGGAGTGGAATGCTACTAGTTCCTAGTTGGGAAATGGAACAAGCATTTATTCTTGATCAAATCAAAAGAAAAGAGAGTGCCATCTCATATGATGCATATGGTGTTGGTGGATTGCAAAGAGGACCAGACTTCAATATTGACACTAAAGCTTTATCAGTATGGAGTATGGCTCTTATATCAAATAAGCCCAACCTAATGGATATGTAGGCACAAAAGTCTCCAAAGCCTTGAAACACTTGTCACTTATGAATGAGACAAAGATGGAGGAGATAGAAACAAGATTAGCCAAAGCCTTCTATGAGTACATTGATGTCAGGAAGCTCTATGAGGATGAGCTCAGGAAGAGCCATTTTTACAAGGAGAAAATAGAAGAGCTTTAGGCTAAGGTTGAAAGATAGGAAGCTGAAGTTGCATCTCTTAGAGAGAAATTGTTAAATGCAGAGCAAATGGCCATTCTAGAATAGGGTAGGGAATAGGATCTTCAGAAATAGCTAGCTAAGGTCACAAAAAAGACAACTAAACATACAAATGAGTTGGAGGTATAGGATACAGAGTCTAGAAGAATGAACATTGATGCTCCACCAACACAACAAGGTGATGAGGTAAGGACAACTATCCTTAGAAGTATGATAGGCCACAGAGTTGAAACTCTAAAGACTATATCTCAACAAGCCCATATATTATATGTTTCTTTACAAGATGTTGAGCAAGTTTGAAATGAAATACTTGCATGGTTGTCACCCACATTTAATCTTTGTGGGCCATACATTCAATTCTTAGAGAAGCTTATTATGTTGATGGCTAAAATGCTAGATTTTTATGATAAGATTATTATAGTAAAGGAGTTCCAAGAGATGGTAAAGGAATTAATTGGCTTCTTTACTAGAAACATGAAAATAATACAAGTAAAAATGAAGATTTTATTTCAAGGATTTGAGCCTTGTATTCCACCAATTTTGGATACTGATAACAAGTTGAGAGATTGGTAGGAGTGGTTTTGATTCCTTCGATTTAGTATTAACTTAGGAAACCATGAAAACAATTTTTGAAGATAATAGTGATGTCCAATTCAACAATTTGATTGACTTCTTGTTCAAAGCTGAAATAGATTTAAATAAGTTTTCATTTGAATAAAAAGCAATAACTGATGTTAAATGGATTAAAGCTACCAAAGACTTAGAAGAAGTTAAAACAATTGAGTGGCCCACCAAAAGAAAAATCTATGTTTGGGAAGCGGTTGGAGAGATAAAAGCTCTTTTAGTAGGGGGTAGCTAGAGAATTTTGATTAAGGACAATGAGAGATTAGGATAAGATTAGATACATTGAGTAGCCCATAAAGCAAGTAAATCTCTCATAGATTCATATATTTTATTTTTGAGGGTTTTGAGGAAGTTGAAGATAGTAGAAGACAAAGGAGATTAAAGTAAAGTTCCTCCGATAAATTGTCACCTACTAACTTTTCAACTACCTCCCTAATTTTGGATTGAATGCTGAAGAATATTTTTGTATAACTTTCTATACATATTTTTTCCCATTTTTCTACCATTAGAGTTTTGACATGTGTCCTCCTCCCATATGAATCTTGTTGCAATCCTTTATAAGGATTTCCAAGATGTGGAGTAGAGAAGGGGGAATCTATAGAAATTTCAATTTTTTTGTCATTCACAGTCTATCTAGTTTTGTTTTGATTACGTAAAAATAGGTTTTAAAGGACCCAAAACCTTTTAAAAAGCAGAAAAGTAGAATTAACTAAAGATTTCAAAAAATAAATGGCCTTAGTGATTAGATAAACAAACATAGAAACATGACACCAAGTACATTTTTCTTGGAGTTGGCCCTTGTACGCTTACTCGACCACTAGTCCTCATGCACAGTAGAGATTTCAAGTCCTTTAGCCAGATCAATTTGGTTCAACAAAGTATTGAAGTTATCAACCACATTATTTAGGATGCTACAATTTTTTTCTACCAAATTCTTGATCATTTTTTCCATATTACTAACTCTAGCATTAGGCTCTCTATCCCTTTTTGGATTTCCTTATTGACCTGTTCCAAATTCCTATTTTTGGTTTCAATTAGAGGTACCATTTTCATTAATTTTTTCACTTCTTCAGCATTGCCAATAACTTTAGACAACCTATCAATATTTTATCCTAGTGTATGGTCCCCCCTTGTCATCTTATTAAGCTACTCAAAATCCTATGAAATCTCTTGCATTTTTTGTTTAAGATTCCCTACCTCCTTCAAAATTGACCCTGGGTTGCCCATGATTCCCTTTAGGAACCCCTTCTCAACCTCCTCCCTATTATAATCAAAATATTGTTCCTACTCCCCTTGTCTATTTTTGCCTAAATCCATCTCATTTGGGAAATTTTCATCACCCTCATTTTGAGCCAACATCAATTTTCTTTTTCTTTCCATCCTTTGAATTAAGTGCTCACCATTAGAGGGAATAGAGACCCTATCCTCATTCAAACCCCTATTACCCGAACCCTTCCCTACACTACCTTTCTTCTAAGAGCCCTTTCTCATTTCCTCCTCATAGTCACTGTCTTGATCCAACTCACTCCCTTTTCCTTTCTTTTTCTTCTTGGAACTACTACCAAAATCCCCTTTCATGCTCTATTTTACATCGACCTCATCTCCTTCATCCTTAGTTTCCTTATCTATGTCCTCCTCTAAATCACTACCCTCCATCCCATAATCAATCAATTTCTTACTTTGCTTGGCCCTATCCACCTTTCTAGACTTCATAAGGCTCATAATGAGAACCATTAACCCCTCATGATAGACATGATCTCCATCTAGGTCTTTTTGAAAGGCTAGAATGGAGTTAGCCAGAGATTGTCTAAGATAAAAAGGTAGATTTATCCTAATTACATGCCTAAAATGATTGGATAACATGAAATGGGGGCCATAAATCTTTGTGAAGTGACCATCCAAATTAAGATACTTAATAATCAAAAACACCACAAATCTCCAAGGGCATGAAATGGAAGCTAGGTTGAAGTAAGAATTACCTATTTTAATTAGTTTGTTGTGCTCTTTGGTTGAATTCACAAGCTCCTTGACCACTCTATCAAAAAACTTTCTATGCCAATAAAAAATAATTCCCTCCATCTCCAAACCCATAGCCTCGGCTATGATTTCTTCAATTGCCTCCATTCTTTGATTTCCCACTAGAGTAGTTTCATCTCTCCATGTCTTGATGAATTTCCTAGTAATAGTAGGGTTATTCCCTTTTAATTTTTCCATAAAAGCCATAAAGTTTCCTTAGTCAAAAATTTCCCAGATTTACTTATTCTTTCGCCACTCTTTACAACTAGATAGTTCAATTTGTTTTTGTTTTCCTCCCATCTTCTTGTCTTGAAAATGAATATCATGTCTTCTTAGAAAAACCATTTGCAACTTAATGCCATAATCAATTTCACAACCAAGGTACACAGTGGCAAATACGACCCTCAATCTATGTGAAATTAAGTGAAAATGTTATGTCCTTCTCATAAAAGCCCAACACTTTCCAATTTTGTCCATAATATAATTAAATTTTTCTACATAGTCATCATAATTGAAGCACTTTTTATTACATATAACTTTATCATGTTTGATCAATAAGAACCCCTCTATAGGTATTAAATCATTATTGTTCTATATTACCTTTTCCTCACTCTTACATGCCACATTAGCTATGCAGTCAGCAACTTGATGTGTTTCTTTATAATTATGAGTAACAACAAAAGTTTCAAAAGAATTGATAATATCTATTGCTTGAAAAATATTTTTTTAATGGTCCAAGAAGACTTGGTTATTCTATTAAGGAAATTAATAATATTAAGGGAGCCCCCCTCAAGCCATATTTTATTCAAATTCAAATTCTTTGCATAGATAAGTCCATAAAGGGTAGCATTAACCTCAGCCACATGATTAGTTTGAATACCAATAGGGATGGACATTCCCCCCATTCTGTCTCAATTCACATTCCTTATAATGATGCCACAACTAGAAATTCTTGGGTTTCCCTTCAAAGCCCCATCAAAATTTATCTTATACCAGTCCATCAAGAAACAATCCCAACTTGCTAGATCCCTGAGGTTAGGACCAATTTACATCAATCTAATATTGTTAAGATTCCAATTCTGGATCACCAAAGCTTCCTATTCATTTTGAGGTTATTGACCTTTTCCACTAGATCTGATATTCTTAGTCACTAGATTCTTAATCTTATAGAAAACTTGATCAGGATTTGATTCAAGTCCCCTAAACACCTTATCATTTTGTTCCTTCCAAACACCCCAGCAAAGGAATGAAAGAACAAAATCCCACAATCTCAAAACTAAGGCATTATTAGAAGGAGGCTTCCAACCATTGAAAAAATGTTGAATGGTATTAGGGAAAACCCAAGAAATATTCAGTAGACCACTGACCCTGTCCCACACCCTTTTAGTATAGGGGTAGTGCAAGGTCATATGATTGACTAACTCAACATCATTCTTACAAGGTAACATCTATTAATAATGTTTAACCCTCTCTTCAATAAATTATCTGTAGCCAAAAAAATTCCCTTCAAAAGAATCCAAAAAAATATGTTAACTTTGGGGGTCATACCTTTAGACCACACTTTAGCCCAACAAGGCTCAGGATGCTCTTCAAAAACATTAGCATACACTAAAGACACGGAGAAGAGTCCATTATAATTAAATTTCCAGATCAGCATACACTCCTCATGGCTTAAGAAGATTATATTTAGAATCTTGTTGAGATCACTCAAGTTTCTATCCAACCTTTTTAAATCCAGCCACTTATTCCCCTCCCAATAATCTTCAACAAAAATCCCAAAGAGATTCTTACATTGCTCCATAGAATCATTCCACCTTTGATTAGCACTAAGTGGATGATCAAGAATCCAAATATCATCCCAGAAAAGAATAGTCCTCTCATTTCCCACCTTCCATCTAACCCCTTTTTTTAATAATATGTTTATATTTTTGAGCATTTTTCCAAATCATAGAACCCCCTTGCACCAACTCATTATTAAGAAAGTAATTAAGATCTTGGTTCTCCCTATTATACTTATCGGTCCAAATATCATGCCATTTTCCTTCCTCATTATGCCATCTCCATAATAACTTGGCAAGAAAAGCATCATTCATAGTGGTAACTCTTCTTAGAGCAAGGCCACCTTTATTCAAAGGCATGAAAACCTTTTCCCAAGCAATTAGGTGAAATCTTTTCTTTTTTTCCATACCCATCCATAAGAAAAGCTTTTGAATTTTTTCAATAGCCAACGCAAACTTTCTAGGAATCTTAAACACACTCAGAGCATATAGTGAAACATTCTATAAAATCAATTTGAGAAAAATAACCTTACCAACCTAACTAAGGAGGGAGCCTTTCCACCCAACTAAATTCTAATGAATTGTTTCAATTAGAAAACTCCAAAAGATCTCAAGTGGGTCCATACAGAGAGGTAATCCTAGATAAGAACCTTGTAAGGTGCCAATCTCATAGCCAATAATCCTTTTAATTTTGTTTTGTCTCTTATCATGAACATTGACAAAATATATCACACTTTTACTCCAGTTAATAATTTGACCCAAATCTAACTAAAGCTTATCCCATAACTATAGAATCATCCACAAATTTTTGATGTGAACAAATAAACTCTTTGGATGAGGGTTTTAGACCAACAAAATACCCCACACTCACCATTTTTCCCAAAAATATTCCTATACATTCAACCATTAAAATAAAGAGGATAGGTGAAAGTAGATCCCCCTACCTTAAACCACACAAAGCATGGAAAAAAAGAATTAGGGGAACCATTCACAAGAACTGAGAAAGTAGCCAAAGAGACTAGCATAAAGACCAAATACCTAAATCTCTTATTAAAACCAAAAGCTTCAAAACCTCTTAAAAGAAAAGACCAATCTACTCTATCATAAGCTTTGGATAGATCTAACTTGAGGAGAAACCCCTCTTTCTTGAAAGTAGTGAGAGAGTGAATATTTTCATGCACCAAAATAATTGAATCCAAAATTTTCTTGCCAAGAACAAAACCATTCTATGGAAGGGACAAAATTTTGAGAGTAAGAACTTTAGAGATAACTTTATAAAAGGAATTACAAAGATTGATAGGTCAAAATTGATCCATACTATCAACACTCAGCTTCTTAGGAATTTAAGGAAGGAAAGTACCATTCAATTCTTTGAGAATTTTCCTAGAACCAGAGAACTCCTTAACTCCATTACAAGCATCATCGCTAATGATACCCCAATACTTATGAAAAAATAGGAAAGGAAACTCATCTAGCCCTAGAGCCTTGTCCCCATCAAAGGAGAAAATATCCTTTGAAATTTCTTCAAAAGATGGAATAGAAGTTAGGAATTTATTCTGACCCTCTAAAATATAGTTCTAAATACAATCCAAAAACATGTTATGTTTATCTTTATCCAAATTGGGATCACCTTCAAGTAATTTTTTGTTAATAGTTTTGTAAACTTGAAGATGAAGTGAATATGAATGATCAAGTTGTCAAGTTATGAGTTATATTTTGAGTCTATATCAGTATTGTATTCATTTTCAAAGGAAATAAATGAAAAAGGAAATTTTACATATCTGTGTATCTAAGTTTTGTCTTTGTTCTTGTATATCTGTGATCTTGGGATTGAAGTAAATAAAGTTCTTTCAATTTAATGCAATTTGGATGAATTGTATGTCTCTTACTAATTTCTTTTAATTCAAAGAGTTAAGTAATTGCTTTCAATAATTGATAGGGATATGATAAGAATGAAATTTAGAGTTAGCTGTTGACAAATTTAATTGCAAGACAATTAAATAGTTCTAAATTTGTTGGTCTTGAAACCATATAATAATGGATATGACACTAATCAATTAATTTTAGTTGCAAGTTGATCTTCCATATGGTTGTAAAATGCATATATCAATCAAAATAAATTTTCCATTTATGTAATGAAGAACTAAAGTTTCTATTTAACACTTATTTGTGATAGCTTTCCTTCTACTTATAAATTTCTATTGTAATCAAGGAGTTTGTTACAAGTCTAAGAAGAAATTGTGGCCAATATATGCTTTAAGGAATAGGTTTGAAAGAAGAGGTATTAGTGAGCAAGTGTCTAAAGAGAAAATCAACATAACCAACCACATTCATATCCCTAAAGAGTAGAGAGTCTAGTGTAATCTATTGAATTTTTTTTAGAGCTGATATTAATCTTGTTGAGTATGGGACCTAGCTAGTCCTTAGGATTGTTTTCATCTTTTTCATCCTAATATTGGGTTTAGAACAACCTAGTAGTTCAAAAAACACCAACAAAATGGTGACTCTATTGGGGAGTTGTGTAAAGACTTTCTTAGATGAACTATAGCCTTTAGTGTTATTTATCTAGAGCCTTGTCTATGGAGTAAAGTTGTATTACCCAATGTGTTGTGTCAAAGGGATTCTAATCAGCCCTCTCTGTCAGTTTTATTCCAAAAGCTTCCCCATGTTATTTTTCAATCTGAAAGGTCATTTTAAGTACTTTCCCTTTTATAGGGTGACAAATCAAGTCAAAAAGTTTTATAGCTAATGCTATAAATTTCAAAACATTTCTAACCAATGGATGATGAGAAGAAAAATACCCAAGCTTTTACAAAGGAAAACCCATAAATACCATTATACACTAAATTACCTCCTGGGGGTACGAAGAACAAAAATAAAAATAAAGCAGATTATAATCCTACATGGAATCTTGGGACTAGTGTGTCAACCCATTTACAATACCAACCTATGGTGGAAAGATAGATGTCTTCCTTGAGTTCTGAATCTAAAACTAATATACTATTGGGAGAGACATTCACCACCCCATTTCAAGAAAAGAGAGTTTATCATGATAAGAATGTGTCTTATGTTGGGGACATTCCTCATAGACCAAATATGGTGAATAAAATGAACCATAGGTGGGGATATAGGAATAATATGGATGTTGGATTCAGTCCTAAACAAGGTTGATATGAGGAAAGAAATATCATATATTTGTATGACCCAGTGGATTCAAAGGCCACTTCTATAGACACTGTAGAATTTTTTTTAGAACTAGATCTTCTTAGGAAAGAGTTGTGGAATAAGAGGCCAAATGTATACATTTGGAGATAGAGAAAGAACAAATTATCTTGAATACTCTCATTAAGAGAGATAACTTTCTTAGGAAAATGGCTTCCTTACAAGAGAAGGAAGGGCCTATTATCTCACAAGTCCATCCCTATAAGCCTGTTGAACCTAAGATTGTAGATGTAACTACAAAGGATCTTGCTAAAGGAGAATAGAATGTGGTAGGAATAGAAATAAGTGAGCCCCAAGTTCTCCCTAGTAAATCTGAATTTAGAAAGGGCTAGAAGGTTGAGAATGAAGCGCAAGTAGCTGAAACCAAAAGAAAATTTTAGTTTATTAAGTCTAATTCTACTTTAGTTTCTTGATCAAACTAATCCTCACAGGTTGCCCCATTTGCTCCACCTTGTGGGCCTTTGTTAACTAGCCAAAATATAACATAAATAGGCCTTTCCTCATCTTCTACTATTGTTAGTATGATACCTATGATTTAGCAAGTCTAATAGCCTCAAATCCCTATCCAAAACTAGGATTCTAGAGTGGTACTTCAAATGTAATAGGATTCCAAAGAAAACCCATTTATATGGAAAAATACAAGTAAATGTCTTTTGTAGACATTCCTAGGTTTCCACATCCTATCTCTAATGATTTGAGGGACAAGGTTACTAAGTTTCTAGGTAACAATGCTATGACTGGTGAAGATCAACTTTATAAATGTATAGATATGTTCAATGAATATGAGGTAGAGCATGAGGACATGGTAATGAAATTATTTGTGCACTCCTTGATTGAAGATGCTAGGGACTAGATTAGAAGGTTGCTAAATGAGAGCGTAGCTTCATGGAATTACTTAGAAAATCTTTTCAAAGAGAAATATGGTGACAACACCAATTCTAGCTTTGTTTTGAATGAGTTTAACAACATCCCAAATGAGTCTACATTTAATTTTAATATGAGATTTCAAAAAGGGATGTACAAGTTGTTCTAGGTAATGAGACTTGGAGAAGATGTATGCCTCACAACTCATTTTAATGTCTTTGATAGTAAGATGGTATATACTTTAAGGGACAAGGATACCAGAACATTAAGAGAGGCTTATAAGGTAGATATAAATATTGAGAATAACAAAAAATCCTCTGGTAAGTTGGGAAGAAGGGATGACCCAAAACTATTTAATCCTAGAAACAAGAAAGAAGGTGAAAAATGTACTACAAGCAAAAAGCTTGAAGAGGATATACTGTGTCAAGTTCTAAATCTCCTTAAGAATTTGAGTCCATTAGCAAACCAAGAGAATAAGGAAAACACCAATGATAAGCCTTAGTTCAATACTGATGCAGGAGCATCCAGAGGTATAAGGGCAATCCTGTGTCACCCAAAAAAAAATGTACTTAGACTTAGTTTCTATTTTATGTCTTTACATTTTTGGATACCCATTTGGCTCAAATAAAGGTTCCAACTCTCATAGTTCAACTATCAGTGCATTTGAAAATCTCGAAAAAATAGGAGCATGCAATTTGACCATCATTTTGGTGACCTAGAAGGTGTGACTTGGCCAGATGAATGTAATTGAGATTTAGAGCATTCCAGAAAAAGAATCAGGTCAAAAGGCCCCACGGTTTGAAAGTTATTGCAGTTTTTCGAGTTTTGGAGACCTCCTAAGAATGCTTCAAAGTCAAGTTTGGGGCATTAAATGACCTCAAAAAGGGTCGAAAAATGGGGGACGAGCAAAGCTGGTCCATAAGGCTATAGAGCGCTTCGGGAGCTTTCCAAAAATGTAAACGGTTCATCAATCGGAGCTACGGTTCAAAAGTTATTCCTCCCGAAAGTTCGGCTACCATTTCTGGATTCTTCTAGATTTGCACCGACTTCTAACGCAGCTTCTGGAACCTTCTATTTTGTCGGTGGATGCCTACTAGCACTTTCTAGAATGTACTCCTAGTCCTTAACCCTCCGGGGTCTATTTATGGAGATTTTTGGCATTGTAAAAGGCAGTTCGGATTGGAGCTTGAGGGAAGGTGCTAAAAGGAGAAATATTCTCCAGATTTATGCTATTGTAAGCCCGTAGGGCATGTTTTGAAGTTTGTTTTCTCTGCACTGTTTGTACTAGCTTATTTTCTCATTTTATATAATTCCCCTTTTCTATTGTGTCCATTCTATTGTATGGGTTGTGTACCCATCAAATACTCATTACAACAAGTAGCCTACAATGCAAAACTATCCTTACACCAGTATATGGAAGGATCAAAAACCAATCCCCAATCCCACTCAAGGAAACAAAGATAAAAGTACACCAGATCCTTTACAAAGAAATTATGTAAATATGGAAAATGATGTGCCTTGGTGTATTGTATGCCAATCCCCTCATTCCCCTTACTATTGTGCATTAGCTCAGTCTTTCTCTACAAATCAGCAAGAACAAAATGAGGATGGAGAGGAAGAAGAGAACCACGAGGATGTAGGTTGTAATATGGTAAACTTATGTGATGGTGGTGAGGAATATGATTTAGAAGAATCAAAATATGATGTTGCAGATCAAAGAAATCCCTATCAGTTACACCATTACCAGGTGTTTTTAGATGATGAAGATCATGATGAGGACAAGGTATGCAATATATTATTAGGTGTGGATCCCATAAACTTGAGGAAACCATCCAAAGAAGAGATTGATAGAATCACTACTAAGGTGATAGCTCATGTTCATAGCACCTACAATCTAAGAAATAGAACTATCAACAACATTGTTGGTAAGCCATCTAGTGTCTTCATTAAGGATACTAATCATAAAGAAGATGATGAGAGTAAGGAGGAAGATCCAGTGGTGGTGAAAATCAAAGACACTAGAACCAAGAGATGGGAGCCAAAAAATAAAGTACTATTTTAAGGAGTTGAAACACTCAAAGCCAATGTATAGGAAAATAAGTCAAGCTTTGATTTCATCAAGCTAGTGAAAGAGCCTATTGCTCAAGAGAAAATATTCAGAGGAAATTTTCCCAAAACTACTATGTATGATCATGTTGACATGATTACTATGTTGTCTCAAATTATTGTCCAAGTTCCCTTGTTTGACATGTTTAGAATAGAGGAACACAAGAATAAGGCTCTATATTTGCTGGATGGCATAGGAAGTAGTAGTGTTGTTGACAAGAATCATCAATAGTGCAATAGGAAACAATTGTGTTAAAAAATAAATAGGACAAAGGATTTATGTCCAAAATACCCTAGATGTACTTAGATAACTCTTCTATAGATTTCATACAAGATATTGATCCTTTCTTTCCCATTCTAGTCATAAATGGTAGAACTTTAAAAAAATGCACGATTGACTCAGGGGTACCAAACACTATTATGACTTCAAATTTATGGAGCCCTTAGCTTAGAAGTAGATACCAAGAAGGTTAGGTGTAGATCAATGGATGCAAGAGAGGTTCCTATCATAGGTACAATTGATGCATTACCTTTTAGACTAGCTACTTACCCTGATGTTGAAATGACCATGATGGTCCTTGTAGTTGATATTACTCCCCATTATGGAATGTATTTGATATTACTCCCCATTATGGAATGCTACTCTCTAGAAAATGGAGTGTTGTGATGGGAGGTAGCCTACAATATGCCTTGTCATATGCTACTTTTCATATAGGTGACAAGTCTTTCAAAATTGATAGAGAGCCAAGGGTCACTTAAATATTTGAAGATAATATTGATAAGTATGCTACATGTTACTAAACACTGAGGTAAATGCATTTAGGGAAGATCTTGTCATTCAAGAAATTAAAAAACCACACCCACCGATTGCATAAGAAGTAACCAATTGTGTGGATTCATAGAAATTATGGACTATGTTTTTTAATGTGGGAAGTTCTAAGGAAGGATAAGGAGTTGGGGTAGTATTTATATCTCCAGAGAAAAATACTTTTAGGTATTCATTTACCTTAAACTTTACATGTGCCAACAACATTGTAGAATATGGAGCACTTTTATTAGGATTAAAAGTTGTAGCTAGTCATGGAATTAAGAAGTTGCATGCTATTGGTGATTCAGAGTTAGTGGTGTCTCATGTTAAGGAGACATATGCTTCCAATAAAAAAAGACTAAAATAATATAGGAATGTTGTTTGGGACCAAATAGAGGCATTTGATTCCTTTGGAATTTCTTGGATGAATAGGAGTAATAAAAAGATGGCTGACTTGCTTGCCAATGTAGCTATTAAGCCTAATGATGTGTCATTTTTTGTTGTATCTAAAATTTAAGTGTAGAATAGGCCTTCCAATCTAAGGATTTTATCAACTTTTGTGACAAATATGGTATTACCAGGTCAACTTCATCACCCTATAATACACAAGGAAATGGATAGGCTAAATAAACTAGAAAAAAAGCTTGTTGAAAGTCATAAAGAGGACTTTGGATGACAACAAGAAGGCATGGCACTCTAAGCTTCAGTTAACAATTTGATTTGATAGAGTGATAGTAAAGAAGGCAATAGGTGTTGCACCTTTTGACCTAGTATATGGAATCTAGGCTAGAATGCCTTAGAATAACTTTATAGGTCTATATAATTATATTCAGATGTATGATGAAGATATTGTTGATGATATGTAATAAATGATGGATGAACTAGTAGGATCAACTGAAACAAGGAAAGAAGCCTCTCCTAAGAATATAAAATTGCAATTGTAGATAAAAACATATGTATGATAAGAGGGAAATGACAAGAAAGTTTGAACTAGATGATTTAGTCCTCATGTGGAATCCAAGGATTAAGGATAAAGGAAAGCATGGAAAATTTGATCCTATCTGGCTTGGCCCATATCTGGTTGATTCTACATGGGGTAAGGATTCATAGTTCATCAAAGAGCTATCAAGAAGCTTTCTTGAATTTCCAGTTGATGGACATGTCTTGAATAAATACTTATGTTGAAGGTATTTATTTTCTATGAATAGTAGTTAGGTTTTTTATATTTTGTATTTTTGCATAGATTTTGGTGTATATGTCTATAGCCTTTGTGTATATGTATATATTTTTGTATAGTCTTAGAAAGTTGTCTCACCCTACTATGTATGTGGTCTTCTTAACCTAGAGATTATGAATCCTTTCATGGATACAAGTTATCCATCATCCAAAATAGAGCCACTGATAGCCCCTACTTTCACTATGCCAAAATATTTGAAAAATTTATTCTTAAAATGCTTTGAATTATGTTGCATTGTTAGGGTTTGTGCTTTATTTTTTATCACTTTCTAGAAAAATCCCTAACCTGGTTATTTTTTCCCTAGTTCACTATTGAAAATCTTCCCCTATTGGAATAATTTATTATCCTAAGGTTGTGTCTTCACCCTTGTCATGAAAGAATTTATTAAAATCCACAATTTTTTACCATTACCCTAGGTTTTCTTTTGAGTGGGACATAGTATTTCATTCAAATCATGTGACACAATCTTATGATCAAGGCTTTAGCATCTAGTCATGAGGTCAAATTTTCCCTCTCACAATGTTATGATGTAAGGGTTAGTGGAGGATCATAGGGGTAATGTTAAGACTCCTAATCTTAAGATATGTTATATGGTCATAGCAACGTAAGTGTTCAAAATGAAGTCTTTGATCTTATGAGTCCCCTTTTATTGTGTCATATTAAGTGTTTGATGGAAGAGTTTAAAATCAAGGTGTATGATACAAAAAACAAGTGATCATAGGATCATGAAGGCATAAATGGAGGCTCTCGAGAATGTGATAAAGTGGTGCTAGTAAGATCGCAAGGACATAAAAGTGCAAAGGGTTGTGGAGAGTTTCAATCTTACAAAAAAGGGGAGGCCAAGACATCATAAAGGTTTTCAAGGAGAACTCTAAAGATACGAAAGGCTTATGATCATAATAGAAAAATATGAGGTGTCTGATGATGCTATTAGGAAGCGGTCATAAGATTGTAAGGATCAAATAATAAAGCAGGGTGGGGCCAAGCACATTTGCATAAAGTTTTGATACAAGTGGCAGTTCATATCTCCAAATGCTATGAGGGGCAATACATTGTAATATATCAAAGCCAATTCAATAGCCTTATGAATCTATGAAGTAGTATTAGATTGTGAGATCATGAAGGTGAAAATTTGATCCTATCTAGCTTGGCCCCTATATGGTTGATTCAACATGGGGTAAGTATTCATATTTCGTCAAAGAGCTATCAGGAAGCTTTCTTGAATTGCTAGTTCATGGACATTTCTTGAATAAATACTTTTATTGAAGTTATTTATTTTCCATGAATAGTAGTAGGGTTTTTTATATTTTGTACATTTGTATAAATTTGTATGTATATGTCTATAGCCTTTGTATATATGTATATATTTTTGTATAGTCTTAGAAAATTGTCTTAGGTTTTCATGTATGTGGTCTGCTTATCTAAGAGATTTTGAATCCTGGCATGGATATAGGTTATCAATCATTCACAGATAGAGCCACTGATATCCCCTATTTTCACTATGCCAAAAAATTTGAAAATTTTATTTTAAAAATACTTTGAATTGTGTTGCATTGTTAGGGTTTGTGTTTTATTTTTTAATCACTTTCCAAAAAAATTTCTAACCTAGTTATTTTTACCCTAGCTCATTATTGAAAATCTTTCCCTGGTGGAATAATTTGATATCCTAAGGTTGTGTCTTCACCCTTGGTGTGAAACAATTTATTAAAATCCACAATGTTTTACCCTTACCCTAGGTTTTCTTCTAAGCAGGAGATAGTATGTCATTCAAATCATGTGATACTATTTTATGATTGAGGCTATGATGTCTATTCATGAGCTCAAATTTTCCCTCTCCTGATGTTATGATGTAATGGCTAGTGGAGGATTGTAGGGGTAATATGTTGAGTCTCCCGATCCTAAGATATGTTATATGATCATAGCATCATAAGTGTTCAAAATGAAGTCTCTGATCTTACGACTCCTCTTATATCATGTCATATTAAGTGTTTGATGGAAGGGTTTAAAATCAAGGCTTACGATGTTATGAAAAATAGGTGATCATAGGATTGTGAAGGCATAAATGGAGGCTCTCAACAATACAATAAAGTGGTGAGCAAAGACATAAATGTGCAAAGGGTTTTGGAAAGTTCCAATCTTATGACAAAGGGGAGATCGAGACATCATAAAGGTTTTCAAGGAGACCTCTGAAGATATGAAAAGCTTATGATCATAAAATCACAAGAGAAAAATATGAGGTGACTGATGACATGATTAGGAAGCAGTCATAAGATTGTAAGAATCAAATGATAAAGCAAGGTGGGTCTAGACACATTTGCATAAAGTTTTGAGACACATGGCAGTTCATATCTCTCAATGCTACGAAGGGTAGTAGATTGTAAGATCTCAAATCCAATTCAATAGCCATACAAATATAGGAAGCAGTGTTAGATTATGAGATCACCAAGTTGAAAAATTGACCCTATCTAGCTTGGCCCCTATCTAATTGATTCTACATGGGGTAAGGATTCACATTTCATCAAAGAGCTATCAGGAAGCTTTCTTGAATCGCTAGTTCATGGACATTTCTTGAATAAATACTTTTATTGAAGGTATTTATTTTCCATGAATAGTAGTTAGGTTTTTAATATTTTTTACATTTGTATAAATTCCTATGTATATGTCTATAGTCTTTGTATACATGTATATTTTTGTATAGTCTTAGAAAGTTGTCTCAGGTTGTCATGTATGTGGTCTACATAATTGAGAGATTCTGAATCCTTGCATGGATATAGGGTATCCATCATCCCTAGATAGAGCCACTGATAGACCCTATTTTCACTCTACCAAAAGATTTTAAAATTTTATTCTGAAAATACTTTCAATTGTGCTGCATTTTTAGGGTTTGTGCTTTATATTTTTATCACTTTCTAGAAAAATCCCTAACCTAGCTATTTTTTCCCTAGATCATTATTGAAAATCTTATCCTGGTAGAATAATGTGACATCCTAAGGTTGTGTCTTTACCCTTACCATGAAATTTTTTATTAAAATTCACAATTTTTACCCTTATCCTAGGTTTTCTTTAGAGTAGAAGATAGTATGTCATTCAAATAATGTGATACAATCTTATGATTGAGGCTTTGGCATCTATTCATGAGCTCAAATTTTCCCTCTCCTAATGTTATGATGTAAGGGTTAGTGGAGGATCATAGGGGTAATGTGTTGAGTCTCCTAATTGTAAGATATGTTATATGATTGTAGCATCATAAGTATTCAAAATGAAGTATCTAGTCTTATGACTCCACTTGTATCATGTCATCTTAAGTGTTTCATGGAAGTGTTTAAAATCAAGGTGTATGATGTTATGAAAAACAAGTGATCATAGGATTGTGAAGATAGAAATGGAGGCTCTGAACCATGCAATAAATTGGTAATGATAAGATTTCGAGGACATAAAGGTGCAAAGGGTTGTGGAGAGTTCCAATCTTATGACAAAGGGGAGATCAATACATCATACATGTTTTCAAGGACACCTTTAAAGATATGAAAATATTATTATCATAAGATCATACAAGAAAAATATGAGGTGTCTGAGATGATTAGGAAGTGGTCATAAAATCATAAGGATCAAATGATAAAGCAAGGTGGGGCCAAGAACATTTTCATAAAATTTTGAGACATGTGGAAATTCATATCTTTTGATGCTATGAGGGGTATTAGATCATAAGATCTCAAAGCCAATTCAATATCCTTACAATCCTATGAAGCAGTGTTAAATCATGAGATCATGAAGGTGAAAATTGATGCTTCCAAGACTATGATAAAGAAAGGATAAGTGCTATGGTATGGTTGTAGGTCACTAATAGCAACTAAAAGGAAACCTTCAATGTTAAAAAATCAATTTAGTGGCTATGATCAAGAGGTTGTGAGGAATTAAAAGTTGAGACATGATGTTATGCAAAATTTGTGCTTGTACATTGTAAGTGTTTGAAAGATAACTATCAATGTTATGAAAAGGTCTAGTTAACTATGATTGTAAGATTGTAAGCCAAGTGAAGGCAAGATAAGATGTTGTGACAAGGTTTGTAAACTATCTCTTGAGATTGTAAGAGGCTTAAGGGTTAGCTCTGAAGACACAATAAATTATCTATCATAAGATCATGAAAGTCATTTTCAAGGCTTATGATGGTGCGATAAAGGTTTGAATTCAAAGGATTGTAAGATCATAGAGTAAATTTTCCTTGCCTAAAATGGCATGAAGAGCTACTCTTTCAAATTCAATCATAAGATTGCAAAGACTAGTTTGATATGAAAATGTGAACTTTACTTTTCTGAGCTAGAATAACAATAGAATACCAGTAGGCAATAAAATTTGAGTAAAGTACAAAAACTCACGAGTTGGGTAGTTATGTGGATGCTAGATTTGAGGTTATAGACATCACTAAATTTAAAGCTCAAGCATGCATAATATCAATGCATAGAGAAGGTTGATAAAATTATGCATAGCATAAAACATTCCATAATCTAGTAATCCATTGTCATTTGCAGAGAGAATAGATTTTTGAGTAGTTGCACAATTTTCATTGTGAGCAAATTATAGTTTTCAAAGCTAGTTGTAGAAGTTTTCAAACTTTCCAATATAATCTTAAGATTTTTGACAAAGAAGTAAAAGAGATACAAGCTTCAAACATGGAAGTTTTAGAAACTTCAACTTCCAAGGGCGGGAGAATTGGGTAGAAGAAACCTAATAGGTTTGTTAAAGAATGGATCAAATTGTTCCCAAAATCCTCTAATGCCATCAGTTCAAATTATCATTATTTTAGATATCCTTATAAATTTTTTAGAGATGCTACATGCCCTAGAGTAACTGGTTATGAAATTTTCATATACTTCTATCACAATCAAGAAGAAAAAATCCCTGTTTACAATCCCTGGAAGAAGAATTTGGCAAAACTTATCTTTCTATAAGTATTTGTGGATGTTAATATGGTAAAGGCCCTAATCAAAAATTCTGCAATCTAGCCACCAAGTCATTCCACAGGTAGGATGGAACCATTCTATTCACACTAGATTGTGCCTCTCTTATTGGAGCATTTGATGGTGCTATGAGTGAACAAGTAGACCTGGTTGACCTACAAGAGAAATTTGAAACAAACACCAAAGCTTACATAGGGAAATATATGCTACAACATATTCCCATAGACCTCAAACAAGTGGGTGATTACCCTAAAAAGGTGAACAAGAAGATGCCTTTGGACAAATTTAAGAACTATTTTGTGAAAATAGTGTATGGCATCTACAAGATAGTTGGTGTAGATGGAACTGACATGGTATATGGAGCCCAATTTGTCATTGCCAAAGATGTGAAGGACTCCTACCATGGTGCATAATATGATTATATTGAGTATATTATAGAGAAGATGAAGGATAATAGTGGACTACCACAAAGTTGAGATATGGGAAATTTCAAGTTCCATAATTACTTGTTGTTGATGCATCTAATCTTGTATAAGAAAATGGGATATATAAGCCCATATTTCATTGATCACACATTTGATGCAAATGGAGATTTTCTAGTTCAACTATGGACTACTCTAATTTCATTTCATTTTTCAATAATTTTAGTACAATTATAATGAAAATTTGAAGGCTACTTTAGGGCACCTGAGATTTTGAAGAGTCTTTTAAGACCAACCCTTCTCCATAAGAGTAAAAGATTGGATCATAATTGTAGAGATATCTTTCTATTCCCTACCTTCTCCCTAATGATAGTTTATGGTTGTACTCAACCACCACATATATTTCCTAAATTTATTCCCAATATAATGTACATCATTGAGTACATGTGGTAGTTATTCATGGTAAATCGAGAGTATTTAGGACCTAAGGTGCATAGAGGCACATTCTTATGTAGATGCTTTAAGGTAGGGGAATTTTTATTTGGAAAATAATCCCTAGACCAAATTCATTCTTTCATCCACCATTATAATCTATCAACTATCCCATATAGGATGTATGACCTTGATAATTGGATGAGGAACACCTCAAGGAAATTAGAAATTATGTATTACCCAGTACCAAAGAATTGCTCCATGAAGACCTCATTCCCAATATTGTTGCTGAGAGGGAGGCAATTGATAAACTGTCCAAATTTGATGATGTTTTAAGGGTAGAGAGGGAGATGAAGAGAATAGATCCTAACTTACAAGGCTTTTACATGGATTTCCCTTACCCATATAGGATGAGGAAGATGGTTGTTGAACATGCTAAAATTATGGCACAAATGCTAGTATAACCACTTAGAGAAGAAGATAGGGTGAACCTTGATAAAACTAAACCTGATGTAACCCTAGAGATTGAAGAAAATGAGCTTGTTAACTATAGATCTTGCCTGGTAAAAGTTAGTACTTTTCTAGCTTAAGATAGAGCTACATCCAAGATAGAATCATTGTGGTAGAAAACACATTGACTAACTTGGAGCTAGCAGCAACAAGGTTGGATTCTAGGATCATCCAAGCCCAACAATTCATAGAAGATGATGAGTTCATCAAATCAACTTAGTTTAAGAGATTCTTGTATAAAATCAAATAGATTGAACTAGTGTTAATGATGAAAATAGGGTAGTCTGATGAGAAGAAGTGGGAATTTATTGAAAAATTGCATGCCTATCATCTAGAAAGTGAAGTAATGACTCTTGAGGAGGCAATGGATCTAGCGTAGAGGAGTGGAATGCTACTGGTGCATGTGTTAGAAATAGGAATTACTGAGAGGGGGTGTGAATCATTAATTTACAAACTTTTGTCACCAACTCAATATTATTTATTACTTTGAACCATACATAAGAATATAATAGAGTAATGTTGAACAATAATAGTAACCATGTAAAAAGATAACTCATAACACAATATTTTGTTAACTAGGGAAACCATGGCCAAGGGATAACCCCAACGAGGATGATACCTTCTAGATAATATACTAATATATATGTTCCTTGTTAGGCGATGGACCCTATTAAGATTCAATAAGAAATTTCAATATAGAGAGTCACTATTTGGAGACTTTGAATCCCTATTAGGAGATTCCAACCCTATTAGGAGTTGTAGTACAGTAGATGCAAGATGAGCCCACTACCAAAACATAGACTTCCAATTACAAGAAGAGCTCATTGCCCAAACAAGTAATCAGTCTTATATCACTTTCATAGAAATTTTACATGTCATAATAACACACAAAGTACTACAATTTCACATTCTAATTTGCAAGATGTCATTTGCATAAATACCATGCCTTTTCACAAATTTTTGTTAGGTCAGCTAATACCATAATATACTTTTCCAACTTAGAGTAAATGTAGAAGTTGAGAAAACCAACTTCACATATCCTTAAGAATAGCTACATGCAAATATCTCACAATGAAGAGAAACCAAAAAATGGAAAAAGAAGATCTTGAAAATTATCAACAATATGAAAGCGAAAATGTATTCCAAGTTATAAAAACAAAAATACAAAGGTTCAACCTTTAAAGGTGAACAAAACCCTAGAGAGAAAAAGAAACTAGGTTTGCACAATATAATTAATATAAAATATTAATTATATGCATCTAAGAGAGCTAAAGTAACTAGAGTAATAAATAATTTACTCTAACAGTAAACATCTAGGATGTTGACCCTAATTGGTCAAGTAATTATTTTGTATATAAAATAACTCCTTTCCTTTAATTTTAATGCCATGTTTCACTAGTAAAACATGAATATCTCTTTTCTATACAATCCATATAGATGTCCAAGGTTATACACATCATCCATAACATGCATACTATCTCCATATAACTTTGCTAGTCATAATATGATGCCAGTAACAAGTTACATACAAAACAATACACTAATGTAAACTAAATTCATACTTGGACAATTTTCTGAGTACTAAAAGCTAAGTATCTTTATTTTTGAGGTTTCTTATAAGCATGTACATCATGTGTTTCCATAAGTGACAAAAATTACATATCTTCATTATGCAATTGTCAATAATCACCCCCTTTGGTGTTGATGGCAACAAAATAGGGAAAATTGGCTATGTAACAAAACTTGTCAAAAACAATACAGTAACAATACATTAATAATCTATTACAACTTGTCCATCTTACATATGCTCCCCCTTACAATATGGTTTCATACCTTACAATTTTATCTTCTCCCTTTTACCTTATTTACATATTTCTTATGCATCTTATCCCCCTTTGACATCAATGACAAAGGTTGGAATGTCAAAACTGCTATTAAAAACTCTATAAACAGTTGCCTCAAACTGATATTATCTTCATACAGTCATCAAAACTTTCCTTATGACTATTCACACCTTTTGTCCATGTATCCTTGGCTGATTTGATAGAGGTGGGAATTGCACATATGACATATGATACAATCTTAACTGCATTAAGATCGAAGTATAAAAATTTTGAGTAGGTGTCCTTGGCTTTGACACACTTCTCCAACTATCTCTCTATAATAGATATTTTCAAAGCAATAGACTCTTCAAAACTTAAAAATATTTTCAAAATATGTTCTTTTTGACGTTCCAGTTTCCTAATATCACAATGAATACTGGCTAAGTTAGATAGAGCCTCTAGCTCACTCATCTTACCTTCAATCTTACTTTCAAGATCCTTAGTCAACTTATGAGATAGGGTACACTTAATGTAAAATATCTTTCCATCAATACAAGTATCAAGACTTATCAAATCATTCTTGATATTATGACAAATAGTACTAAATAGATTAGCATCATGTGAAATCTAGGCCTTTGACTCTACCACATTCAAAAAATTGAAAATTCTTCTCAAAAGACTTCAAAACTACTTGTTCCCTCTATTCAAGATCTACCTCTATATGCTAGACTGCTAGAGTATTGTGTAATTTTTAAGTAACCTCCATCAAGGTTCTTTGCAATCTCTTCACTTTCCTATTCTTCTCAATAATCTTTGTCAGAGATGAGATCAAGTTAGTTTGATCATCATCATCATTTGTTAGGCTAGCAAGAAAAAGTGGAGTAGATGAACTGGATGATTTAGATTCATCTTCCCTTTTCTTCTTCTTAGCTACCTCTTTGACTCTTCTCTCTTCTTTCTCTTTCCCTTCCTTCTATTTTCTTTCCTTCTCTCTCTTTTCTTCCTCCCCTATTCTCTTCTTCATATCTTCCTCTAATTTCCTCTTCTTTTCATCCTTAACTCTTCTCTTCATTTCATCTTCAAGTAATTTCTACTTGGCTTCTTCTATTTTCTTATTATCTTCTTCTAATAGCCTCTTCTCCTCTTCAATTAATTTCAATTGTTCTTGAATATCCTTAGCATGAGATTCAGGTTGTTTGGAACTCTCAAAAGGGTTAGTATCATTATTGTTAATAGTAACCTTGGTCTGATCAATTTGCATTGTATCACCACTTACTAACACTTCTGAGGTTCTATGTGTTGGTGAAGGTGTTGCCTTAGATTTTTTCATCATCTAAGTGATAATTGTGGTTGCTTCACTTCTTATCTTATCCTTCTCACCCACCATAAAAAGAAATGGTCTCACCTTATTTCTTAAATAAGGTACCAGATTGCTCAAAAAATTCTTGAATTCTTCTTCACCATAAGTCTTGCATATTATCCTTAACATAGACTTCTGGAGTTCTTTGGCTTCAAGGGTTGTTGAGCTTTACCTACTAACTATTTAGAAGTAATTACATTCTTTGCATGTTTAGCTTCTTGTTCTTGTTCTTGTTCTTCACTAGATTCAACAATTGTCAACAATGTCTTTTGTCTTTTACCTAGTCTAGTGGCCTATTGCTTGACTCATTTTGTCTTTTTAGTCATAGCTTCCACTAATCTTTATAATTTCCTCCTCAGCTCACTTGGCTATACATCTAAGAATATAGCACATGGAATTCTCTATTCTAAAGATGTCTCTACAATAGACATTGACAAAGCTTGTATATACATTATACCTTGCTTCATAGTCTATCTAAGGACCTTTGACTCACTTTCACTCATACTGGCCTCTGATAAAGTTTTCTTCATTATTGTTTCTATCTTCTTATGAGATGTTTTCTCTAAAGATGCTTAATGAGCTAATTGAATAATCTCATCATAAGTTTCAAATCTATACTTAGCTTGGTCCTTCTTAGAGTTCAACAATAAATCAATGTATCCAATTACTATAACATCACTCAATTCATAACCTAAGGGGTGAAGAAATGTTTCCCGAGGTTCTACTACTTGAATATAAGTAAAATCCATATTAACCATAACACATATGTCCTCTTTAAATATTTCTACAATTGTAGGTGCAAATCTAAATCTTTGTCTCATTTCATTATGAAATGCTTTCATTATCAAGTTCCCATTATCCAAGATTTTATCTGCTAGATGTCTTCTACATAAAATTGTGATCTTCTCCATTGTACACTTCCCACTACTCATAATCTTTGTGACTAAAAAATATGGAAACCTCTTAAGTACATGAAAAAATAAATGATTGATCAATGACTAAAATCTAAACATGCCATTCTTACTCCTTTTGATTTTCTCTAGGTTCTCAAGAAGTTACATTCTTAGAATTTCACTAAGGTTAACTTATTCCTTCTCAACACATATCTTATAGACTACATAGATGAATCTAGCTAATAATTCATTAATCTCAAAACTTGCACATATATAATAGGCAATAATTCCACTCAAGAATCTTACATCATCTTGTTTAATGGTGTCGATCACCATGGCCTTTCTATTATAAACTACTTTGTGTAACTCTCAACCTTCTACTTGACATGTTTCTCACCTATAGGTATATGGCCTTGTTTGCTAAGACCAATTACCTCATGAATAAGCTCAGCTGAAATATACACTACATTATCTTCCATCCATAGTTTCCCATCACGTATTCTACTTAGTATGATCTATGTCCATTCATCGGTGTCCAATTCTTGGTAGAAATGATATTTGAACGGGTCTAGTTCTTTCAAATGTTAAAATATAGGCTTCATATTCATATCATAATTAAAGACTAATTCCATATCTTTATTCATATACTCTCTCCCAATAGATTCAATCTTGTTGTTAAGATAACTTCCTACATCATCCAAATACACTACATTTTTTGGTGTAATGGATAATGTTGAATTAGGTTTTCCCTCTATGGGTTTCATGGAAACAACCTTCAATTTTGGTCTCTCCTCATTCTCAACATTATGAATTATAGACATATCCATGGTTCTATCAAATATAAACTTTATCAAAGAAATTCAATGAATAAACAATAAAATACCTTTTTCCAAAAATAGGGTTTACTTCAAAATCACCTTATCAATTTTCCTTTGAGTGCTCTATACTTATAATGCAATCACAATGAATCAAGTTTGTACTCTATTTTATTCATCAATTTGAATTGCATTAATTTCATACTCTACAAACATGAAAAATTTGTCAATTACATTATAAAATCAAATTTTTACTCAAGATCTTCTATTTGATCTGCAGATGTTACCCAAGGTATACCATAGCTTCCTTCCATATGATGATGCTCCAAAAAACTTCGCTCCACAAAATTCTCTGTAAAAACATATTTCTCATCTTCTACTATAGAATTAATTTTCTCTATAATAATAGTAACTCTTAATTCCTTCATAAAAAGTTTCAACAAGCTCCAAATTTTAAGCGATCTTAGATATAGTCTAAGCTTATCTTGATACAGCTTTTCCCAACTTCACTACTAATAATTTGATCTATGAGTGAAGTTTCAAATTCTAGTGTTGTGAACAAGCTTAATCCAACTTAGTTGAATCAAAGTTGATTACTGACTTTGGTCTTCCTATCTCACCATCTTCTAACTTATCTTTTGAGATGTCTAATCCTTTTATGAATCCCTCATTGATTTCTTCTCAAAGTTTACTAACAACATTTCTTTGTTCCTCATAGTCTTTCTTGGTTATGAAGTTCCTTTCATGGTCCCTTTTGTCATTTTTGATGTTTCTTCCATCGTTCCTTTTGTTTCAAAAGTTTCTTCAATTATTCTTTCTATTTCTAAATTTTTTGTCCATTCTATAATACTTTGTTGTATATTCAAAGTTGTTGCATAACTGACATACTCGAGTTCTACTTCTAGGATTATGTTCATCAACTGGTGCACGATATTTCCAAGAAATGTTTCCAAATTTTTTGCACTTATAACACATGATTTGTCTTCTTTCTTCATAAGGTCTTATTTCTCTTGATGTCCTCTTATTAGATCTTCTTCTATCTACATGGTTAGTATTTCTAAGCATTCTACTATTCCTTCTATCATTATCATATTTAGGTTTCTGTCAATCCATTACTTTATGACCCATACCATGAAAATTATGACAATAAAAATCTTTAACATGATTAAATGACTTATTTGTACAATCTCTTTTCATATGACCTATTTGATTACATGAAAAACACTTACCTCTAAATTCATAACTAGTTTCTTTAGGAGATTCCCCTTTCTTTGGTTCATCCAAAATATCAACCTCCTTCTCTTGTCCAACTTGTTTAGGTTTATCAAAAGATTGACTAGATTCAATCTTATCACTAGATTTAGCTTTTTCTTTTAGATCTGATCTATTTTTAGGTTTCTTTGTGGACATGTTAAATACATAACCAAGACCAGTCTTATTATAGGTAGATCTCTTTATTGACATAGAATCATCAAGCTTTTCTCTACTAGGATAAATATTCTTAAGTTGTTGCTTACATTGAGTTAGCTCACCTTTCACAATAGTGTTGTACTTATGAAGTTATTCATGGTCTTCTTTCAATGTTTCAAATTTAGATGTCTTCTTCATTAGACTTGCTCTAAGATCTATATTCTTAGTCTTCAAATCAAATTCAAATTTTCTAGGATCATTCCTTAAAGTCAACTTCAAATCGGTAATCTTCAATTCATGCTTCAAGATCTTGTACTCTATCTTTAGCTTTGAACAATCATCATCACTAGTCTCAGATTCAATGGATTTAGATTTGGATTTGAGATGTTCAATCTTGTCCTTAAATTGTTCTATATATATTTTGGAGTCTTCATATCTATCCTTGAGCTTATCTCTTTCTTTAATAAGGATATCAATTTGTTTAAGTGCCTCTGCAATGTTCTTTATCAATTGTTCCATATCCATAGGAATCTTACTCAAGCTTTTAAGCCTCTTCTGAGTAACTATGATGTACTACCAATTGTTAGAAATAGGAATTATTGAGAGGGGGTGTAACTTACTAATTTACAAACTTTAGCCACCAACTAAATATTATTTATTACTTTAAACCATACATAAGAAATTAATAAAGTAATGTTGAATAGTAAAATTAACCATGCACAAAGATAACTCATAACACCATATTTTGTTAACTAGTGAAACCTTGGTGGGGATGATACCCACTACCTAATATATTGATATATATGTTCCTTATTGGAGGATGGACCCTATTAGGAGTCAAATAGAAAATTTAGTATATAGAGTTCTTGTTAGGAGACTTTGAATCCCTATTAGGAGTTGTATTATAGTAGATGCAAAATGAGCCCACTACCCAACCATGCACTTCCAATTACAAGAAGAGATCACTAACCAAATAGGTAATTAGTCTCAAGAATATAGATTCTTCCTTAGTTCAATCTCGAATCACAAAATTAACTTCGCATATATCACTTTCACAAAAAGTTTTTATATCAAAATAGCACAAAAATTACTACACATTTGAATTCTAATTTACAAGATGTCCTTTGCATAAATACCATGCCTTTTTACAAATTTATGCTAGGTTAGATAAGGCCATAATATAATTTTCAAACTTAGAGTAAACATCTAGGATGTCAACCCTAATTGGTAAAGTAATTATTTTGTAAACAAAATAATTCCTTTTCTTTAATTCTATTGTCCTGTTTCACTAGTAAAACATGAATATCTATTTTTCATACAATCCATACTGATGTTTGAGGTTATACACATCATCATAAAAATGTATACTATCTCCATATAACTTTTCTAGTCATAATATGATGTCAGTAACAAGTTAGATACAAAAAAATACACTATTATAAACCAAATTCATACTTAGATAATTTTTTGAGTACCAAAAGCTAAGTATCTTTGTTTCTATGGTTTCGTATAAGAATGTACATCATGTGTTTCCATAAATGACAAAAAATACATATCTTCATTAGCCAATTTTCAATAGCCTAGTTGGGATTTGGAACAAGTATTTATGCTTGACCAAATCAAAAGACATGAGAGTGCCATCTCATATGAGGCATATGGTGTTGGCGAATTGCAAAGAGAATCATGCTTCAACATTGACACTAAAGCCTTGGTCATATGGAGCATGGATCCTACATGAAATAAGTCCAAGATGATGGATGTGTAGAGCACAAAACAAGGCAACATGATTATGTGGGCATTATAGGGTACCTTTGGTACAAAGATCTATAAAGCCTTGAAACACTTCTCATTTATGAATGAGTCAAAGGTGGAGGAGATAGAAACAAGGTTAGCCAAAGCCTTCCATGACTACATTGATGTCAAGAAGCTCTATGAGGATGAGCTTAGGAAGAGAAATGTTTACAAGAAGAAAATAAAAGAGCTTGATGCTAAGGTTCAAGGATTGGAAGCTAAAGTTGCATCTCTCAGAGAGCAACTATCAAATGCAGAGCAAATCAACACTACAGAAAAGATTAGGGAATAGGATCTTCAAGAACAACTAGCTAAGCTCACAATAGGGACAAATACACAAGTTTGGATTATCCCTTGCTATTATCAACCTAGATTTTAAAATCACCAAGATAGTCAAATCTTATATTTGTAAAGTGTTGAGAGCTATCAATCTACAATTTAGATTTTAAGATTGGAAGTCCTTTATAAATAAAAGAAACATTCATTTTTAGTTGGTACAAGAAACAAAATCATTTGAATGCTTTGATAAAGAATATCTCTTCCCTAAAGTTGATTCCAAAAGGAGTGATCTATTGGATGCATCAAGAAAGAGTCTTGATTGCACCTAACCCCCAAACTAACAAAAGAAAGACACAACTAAAAAAAAAACACACTTGCATAAATTTTTTCTTTTGAAATATCTTCTTCTTTAGGCCGTAAAATAATGTTCATAAATTGGCCATATATTGGCAATGGGACCAATTCCCCTTTGTAGAGAACATAGCCTAGAAGTATGTTCTCCCAAAATCTCTGCAATCTATTAAGGGCCAATCCACAAGCATTGAAACTTAGTGTGAATGACTAGATTTTCTTTTGCCTTGTCCCATAGGAGATTAAATTTAGATATTCTAAAAGATTTGATTATTTCTCACTTGTTGAACCACCATTTTATAGCAGCTTGATGTTTTGACATGTGCTCTAACGTTATTGTCCTATTCTCATCCAATTCCAAGAGATTCATCAATCTGATCTAAACTCTGTTAGTATCCTTAGTATACCCTCTAATGAATTTCAACACGAGAATCTTGCGATTAGGTTGGAATAATGGTTCATTTTAGTTGAAAAGGAGATATAAGGATGTTCCCAAAGAGTTCTTGATCTTGAATCTTTTTGTTCATAATGTATATTTCAGTTGAGTGTGCCAATCTTTTGGGTTCTCTTAGAGAAATCATTCTATCACTGTGATCAAGTTCTTATTGGTGGACTCAATCATACCATTCCCTTGGAAATAGTAATTAGCTGAGAACTTGCTTATAACTTGATATCTAATTCCCATTGAGTAAGGAAGATTGATGCAACAGATAACCTATTGTTTCTTACATGTAAGAATAGCATCCCAAACCTAGTAGCAATATTATCTTCCAAGAAATCAATAATTACTTTTGTTGTGTAATTCTTAAAAGTATCATCTTCTATCCAATGTGTGTAATAGTTTATAGCTATGAAAACAAAATTATGTCTTGTTGATGATGGTGGGTTTATTGGTCCAACAAAGTCCAGCCCCCACTTGGCGAAAGGATGTACCTCAAATATTGGTTGTAGTGGCATCGAAGGATGTCTCTCTCTATTGGCACTTGTCTAACAAATATGGAAAGAACATACATCTTCAAATATATCCTTGAAGATTGTAGGCCAAAAGTAACCTGATCTCAAAATCATATGGGTCATAGCCTCTACTGATCCATGTCTCATGCCATACCTATGATGATATTGTTCCAACATCTCTTTTGCTTCTTCATGTCCCAAATACTTCAAATAAATTCCATCATATTTTTTTTTTATAAAATTCCGTATCTTAAAGCATATAGGATTCACATTTCATCTTTAGTTCTTTGCATTGGTAACTATTTATCTAGTTAGGGTATTGATTCTATTAAAAGATAGTAGAAAATATCTTGGTACCAAACATCTATAATTATCTATTGATCAATGCGATGCAGGAGCATCCCAAGGTAGTTGGCTATCCTGCATGATTAAGGGAATTTAGTAGGGTTGAATGGACCTATTTGGGTCTTGGGTAATCAATTTTGATGTATTTAATAAGTATTGTAAGCCTTTAAAGGCATTTAGAATTTAATTCTTGTGGCTCTTCAAGTATTTAATGTTAGGTTTATTTAGTTTTTAGCATTTTGGGCCAACATGTGGCTTAGATTGGTATAATTAGGGGTTGTGGTGAAGTCTTTAGTCATTATTCATCGATCTTGGAGAAGAGGAGGTGGTAGAGGAGAAAATTTAGAGAAAGGCTAGTAGTTGGGGCTTGGGAAATAAGGAGATTACTTGGTGGGCTTGTGAGTACCAGTTGGATCTTCCTTGGAGGTTTCTACCATAGTGTGGATCTGGACTAGCTAGGGTTTGGATTGGATCTCTAGGGATCTTGCAAAACTATTACTTACTTTGTAATTGGCTATAACCAGGAAAGCCTTATAGCTTGACACATTGCATGTAATCAATTATATCTATAAATAAATTATTATGACTTGGCTTCAAATCTTGCATTGTTTTTTATATCTACAAATAAGTTATTTGTTTATATTCAAATCTTAGTGATGTGGTAGAAGAAGGGATCTTTAAGAAGGTTAAAGCAGATTTTAGATTTGAAATAGAGGAGGTTAAAGCCAATTTTAGATCTGAGATGGTGTTGATGAAGAGTGACATGATTGTTGAAATTGGGAGTCCTTTAGGTAGTGTACCTTAGCATGTGGGTTCTAAAAGAAGCTATGAGGAACCTATTGAAGACTTTGAAGTTACTAAATCAAGTGGTGAGGCCAAAGCTAATCATGTGGAGAGACCTATGGGAAATAGGGTTTGTCAGTTTACTAGACCTAGATTTTAGTTGAAGTTGAAGCATAAGATGGAGGTTTATAATTTCTTGGGTACTTTGAATCCTTAAGACTTGATTGATTGGATTGGTGAATTGGAAGACTACTTTGAGCTTGAGGATATTGAGGATCCACTCAAAGCAAGTTTGGCTAAATGGAGGTTGATGGTGACTAAGTTGAAGGCTAAGTTCATTCTTGCTAATTATGAACTTGAGTTGTTTAAGAGGTTGCAAAATTTGAAGTAGAAAGATATGACTATGAAGGATTATATCAAGGAGTTCTACAAGTTGACTATTTAGTCTAGGCATAGAGAATTATCAAAGGAGAAGGTAGTGTGCTATATTAATGGTTTGAAATTCAATATTCAAGATGAAGTGGGCATGCTAAATATTTCTTCAGTTGAGGATTCCTATCAATATGCTTTGAGATCATAGGAGAATCTAAAGAGGAAGAATCAAGGTAATTCTCAAGAGAAGGAGAAGTAGGACTATTCGACAAAGGGTAAATTGAGTGTAGAAGATGAACCAAAACCTATTGAGTAGAAGAGAAGGACAAGTAGAGGTGAGTTCAAGGTTACTTGTTTCATATGTCATGAAGAAGGACATAGATCTTATGAGTGTCTAAAGGAGGATTTTGATAGAAGAGTTGTTATTTTGAATGAGGTTAAATACCATGAACCTAAGCAAGGAGAGATTTTATTGGCTTGTCAAGTATTGGTTGGTCAAAGGGAATCTTTTCAAAGGAGTAATTTGCTCAGGACTCATTATAATTTTGGTGGTAGTACTGATAACCTTGTTACTAGAGATATGGTTCAAAAACTTGGTTTGAAGAGAGTGAGACATCCTTATCCTTATAGGATTGGTCAGTTGCAAGGTGAGCATGCTTTGGAAGTGAGGTAGCAATGCCTTGTTGATTTCTAGATTGGGTAGTATATGGATCAAGTGTTGTGTGATATTGTTGATATAAACATGTGTCATGTGTTTCTTGGTGGACCTTAGTAGTATGATTGCAAGGTTGTACATGATTGTGTCAAGAATGTGTTTACAATTGAGAAAGGAGGAAGGAAGCATTCTCTAATTACTTTGTAGAAAGAAGAGGTTAGTAGAAGGATCCTAAGTATTGGTAGTTGAGTTGGGTTGATATATTTTGAAAGGGTTAGTAATCAGTGTGGGCAAAAAACATGTGGATCATCGAGGATGGAGGTGAAGAAGAAGAAGAAGAGAAAGGGAAAGAGTGTACAAGTTGAAAACTTGGAGGACATGTATGTGAAGAACTAGTTTGGGATTTATGTGTTGAATCCCAGAAGATGTTCTTTCAGCTACTGGGAACATCCTTTTAAGCCTAGGGAGTCTAATGCAGGAGCATCCCAAGGTAGCTATCCTACATGATTAAGGGATTTTAGTAGGGTTGAGTGGACCTATTTGGGTCTTGGGTAATTAATTTTGATTTATTTAATAAGTATTGTAAGCTATTAAAGGCATTTGGCATTTAATTTATGTTGGAGGTCAACTTATGGCTTAGATTGGTATAAGTAGGGGTTGTGGTGAAGTCTTTAGTAATTATTTATTGATCTTGGAGAAGGGGAGGCGGTAGAGGACAAAAATTTGAGAAAGGCTAGTAGTTGAGGCTTGGAAAATGAGGAGATTTCTTGGTTTTCTTGAGAGTACAAGTTGGATCTTCCTTGGAGCTTTATACTAGAGTGTGGATCTAGACTAGCTAGGGTTTGGATTGGATGTTGAGGGATCTTGCTGAACTATTACTTGCTTTCCATTTGGTCATAACTAGGAAAGCCTTACAGCCTGACACATTACATGTAATTTGTGATATCTATAAATAAATTATTGTGACTTGGCTTCAAATATTTTATTTTTGTTTATCTTTCATTGTATGGTTATTTTATAGGGGGCTAGGACATCTCCTTTGGGGATTCTCATGCCTTGCATTGCATCACAATGTCTACTTTAGATACAATGATCTCTTGTTCATTGTCAGTGTCAATTTTTTCATCAATTTTGATTTCCTCATTAGTACTAATCTCATTATTAGCTATCATCTTGGCCAACCCTTATCCTCTTAGTAGGTTCATTGGTTGAATCTCCAAATAAAACTCTTGTATTATAGCCATCCATTTTCCTCATCTTTTGCCTAATTCATTCTACATTAGTAATAATTCGACTACAGGGTGTGACACAATAGAATATACTTTAATCCTAAGTATGTAATGGAAAAATTTCTTCACTTACTTTATTAGAATGAAATATTATTTGTCAAGATTGGAGTAATTCAATTCAGCATTATTTAGCACACAACTCATGAATGTGATGGGTCTCTCATCTTCTTTTTCTTTTCTCTGAGTGAGAATTTTGGCACATGAGTACTATGAAGAAAAATAGTAGATTTTGAATACAAAATCATAATTTGGACTTACAAGTACTGGAGCCATGTAGATAACTACTTTGATGTCTTTGAAAGATTTTTTATTTTAGGAACCCATTCATTTTTCACTTCATTTTTTAGATATTCATTGAGGGGGTGTACTATCACGACAAACCTGCTAATAAACTTGAGCACAAAATTAATCTTCTGAAAGAAAGATTTAAGTTCTTTGCAACTATGAGGAGGTGATAAGTTCATAATTGCATCTATTCTTTAAGGGTCAATGGATATCCCTACTTTGGAAATGATATGACCCAAAGCCTTCCTTTATTAACCCTAAATGAACACTTCTTAGGATTAAGTGATATGGTATATCTACAATATCAATTTAAGACTTCTCAAATAAGCAATATAAGAACTCTTACCTTTTGAAAATATTATTAAATCATCCATATAGATAACTATATTTTTTTTTATCAACCCCTTGAATGCTTTGTCCATTTCTCTTTGGAATGTACCTCCTATGTTGATTAATCCAAAAGACCTCCTTTTTGTATGCAAAGGCTCCCCAATTTTTTGTGAATGTCATCTTTAACCTGTATTCCTCATCCACCATCACTTGGTTGTATCCTAAATACCTGTCTAGAAAAGACATCATTTTGGATTCATTCATAATTTTTGATACTTCATCTAGTGAAGGAAATGGGTAATTATTTTTATGGGATGCTTGATTTAGGTTGCAAAAATCCACATGAAGGAAAATTTCCCCAATCTTTTTCCTTACTTGAACCAAGTTAGCAACCCATGTAGAATGTCAAATTGGAAAGATGATTTTAGCATCAATCAACTTTTGGACCTCTTTCATTATTAATGGTTCAATGATGGGATTCATTGGTCTCTATCTTTCACAAAAAGGTTTGGCATTAGGCTTTAATAGAATTTCATGAGTTATTATTTCATGATCATACATTTTGAGTTCTTCATAACTCTATAAGTATGACATCTTTATAGTCTTTAAGAAATTGAAGCATACTTTCTTGTCTTTGAGGGTTACATGCCTTTCCAATTCTCACCATCTTAGGATCTTCTTCTATTCCTTGATTGTATAAATTACATCCTTCGATCCCTTTCTCTTCAACAATTATTTTTCTATGTGTTGCTTCAACTCTGTCAAAGATGCATTCTAGCTCTACCAACCCCTTAGGAATAGTATTAGTTTTTAAATTTATAATTCTATCTTCATCTTCTATCTCATTTTTCTTAGGTTTATTATTAGTAGTATCATCAATCTTGTGTCCTTCAAAAAGACCATTGCACATAATGGACTCAAAAATATGTTGGCCATCCTAGAAGACTTGGAATTTCATAATGTTGTCTAGAATAGATGGGGCAGCAATGAATTCAACTAAATTTTTTTTTTTTTTTTGTTCTTTCAATAGATTGTGTTAGTGAACAAAATGTCTTCCCAAAAAATACATACAAATTAACTCTAAATGCCCAGATAGGAAAACTAAATCAGCACTAATAGTTGGATAGGTTATCATTGGATTGATAACCTTCCTCTAAATCTTATCGGCTACAACTCCCTATGTAGGATATATAATGAATTCACTATGCTACAATTGATAATGATTTTAACCTAAAATCAAGAAAGGTTACAAACCTCTATCTATAAACACAACATAGATGTGGAAAACTAATCTAATTGAAAGGAAATGAACAATAAAAGACGCACATTTCATCTACAAAGTGAATGAAAAACTTGAGAAAGCAAAGAATCAAAACTTTAAAGGCACCATGAAATCAAATATATTTAGGAAATAGTGGTCCAATAAAAGCATTTAGAGAAAACTAAAATTTACACAAAGATAACAATCAATGGAAAGAAAGTTGTCCAAACTTGAAGTTTTGGTGTGCAATTTTCTCCCAAATCTCCCTTCTCTAACATGCATAAAATTACATAGACCTCAATACATGTTGCATCAGAATCACTATTTGGAATAAAATAGAATTTCCCTCATTTACATTATATTTAAAATCAAAACTCTCCTTTTCACTAATCAAAAATTCAAAAAAAAAAAAAGATTTTCTCTTCTATAGTCCCCAAGTCTGCTCTTTTATCTCTCTTACTACAACACACAGTCTATTCTTAGGAAAAGAAAAAGTCAAACCCCCCATTTTTTATCAGAGATTATAAAAAATAGACTCAGCTAAGATTTATTCAATTTTCATAACTAAAACTTGAAACTACCTCCCATTTCCTCAATTTTATTTCTAGCTTAGCATTTTATATACATCATGTTTATAATAGAGGTCTTGAAGAAACTTGTTTAATTTTCATCATTTCTTGGAGATGTATGACATGCCACTTGCCCTTTTTATCGGCTTCATCTATCCTCCCATGATTTTAAATAACATTACATATCCTTTTATTACGAAAAGGTAAAGTATCAAAGATGAATATAATGTCTAATGAAACATTATAGTATTGCTTGTTTCTCACTATCTATTTCCATTTATGGGCATCTATCAATATCCTACTAAGTCATCATGTTAGGAGTCAACCTTTATATAGTTTTATACATAGATGTATCAAGGTGAGGAATGGGCCATTGGTGAACTTGACATGGTGTACTATCTCAAAGAAAATTAGCCTGATTCCTATCATCATCAATGTCTTATCAAAACACATAGACTTTTACACCCACAAGTAATCAATCATGGAGATTCACATATTTGTATGAAAGCTTGATAAAATCTTGTGGTAATAAGATGAAGTTCTTAGGTTTCATTATAAATGAAACCTGATCACTTATCTTACCTTCACTTAAGCTAATTCCTAACATCTTATCAAATAACTGGCGTGCCTCCAACATTCATCCAACTAGTACATATGATGTAATCATCATATTCCATGATGCCAAATCTCATTCAAGCATTTTTTTGACCAAATGACATGCATCTTCTATTCTCCTAATCTTTGTGTAACCTGAAACCATATGATCCCAAGAAACCACATCTCATTTAGGCATTTTGTTAGGTAATTTATAGATGTCGCTTTCCACCATTAGAGCATTCTATCAAACAATTAATGTGTAATGTTAGTACTTCAAACCTAAGGGTTAGGTTCTCCATTTGGGACTGTCCAAAAAATTATGGAAACATAATTAATGGACTTGATAATTGTTTTCCACTTCTAATGCGTCCCGCCTACTCAACTTAGCTATCAACTTGATGTATTGATGTCTCCATCATATTTCCTTCTTGATGTATCCATCGCATTTCCTTCTTGCTTTAACTCCTAAGCATGATCAATTTCAAGCTAGCTCCTATTCATGTGGATGGCTCATCGTGATGGTTGAGCCTTGTTGACTCAAGGAAGTCTCCAATCTACATACATCGATGTGATCACATTGTGCTTGGTATAGATTGAAATAGTGACAGCCTAAAAACAATATTCTAACAAAGGATATATAGTCACATTCAAAGCCTATGGAGAATCATAAGAATTTTAACAAATGATTAGCAAGTGATCTTCAGGCCACCCATTTATGGGGTTGATTCTTGACTTCCACCATATTGATAGGCATGGACTCAGGTATATGAGAGAAAAGCTTCAATGACCATATTTGACAACATCAAGTGATTCCCCTACATGTATATATCTATAGAAGTATGTAGTAGTTCCCTTCATCACAAAGTCTAAACTATCACTCTCAATGCCACATTGAGAAAAATCTTGAATGTTTTACAATTCACATGCGCAATTTGTGCTTCCAAGATGAAGACTATGTTGTGGCTTTATGAGAATCTAATGGAGATTCATGACCCTTTAATGCCTTCAACATGATAGTGGATGTGTTTTAAATATTTATTTAATTTTAAGATCACTGAAGAGGGGAATTTGCATTCATTATTTTCATGAACTTGACAACTATGTTGGCATTTGGTCAATCACTTTACTGCTATCCTTATCCTCTATATGAATTTGGAAATCTCTAGTAGTGGGTATCAACCTTGTCCATATGAAGAGGTCCTCCTTTAAAGCTTCTCATGTATGATTTCTCATTGTGACACCTTTCAGCTGATGTCTCATGTATCTCTTTTCCATGGGTCTTGAACTCCATTTAGCTATTAGCTATATGTATGTTGGGTTTGAGTTCCTTCTTCAAATTTAATTTATGAAATAAAATTTTCAATATTTAGACCTTTGAATCAAATTGACTCCACAACTCGCAACTCTTCATGGATATTTTTCCTCATTATAAAGCTTATTCTTTATATCCACCAAATGGCAAGTATCTTTGACAACATCTAATTCCATCTTTTGCTCAGGTGTAGGTGATATGAATATTTTACTATGACATGGGTAGGTTTTCTCTTGATCATTCCAACACATGATGCCTCTAGAAGTGGAATTTATTAGAATTGATGGAGTCCAAGGCTATACTGTCAAACCATCTAAACCAAATCCAACAAGCTATGTTTTAGAACCTAAATTGATGCACTTATGCCTTAACATTTGTATTCTAAACTATGGATCTGAGTTTGGTTCTAAATTTGGCATCCCAAAACCTAACAATTTGGAACTTCAAACTTGAGCTTTGCTTTTGAACTGGACCACATTGAACTTCTCTAAACTTCTTGAGTCTCTAAACAACTAAAATACTACACCAAAGATTCTGACCATAACCTTGCACTCCTAATAACTATTATCTAAAAATATCTATTATGCCACATTGAACCAATGAGACTGTAGAATTATTTAAACCTATTCCAATAAATTGAACCAATTCAAACTACTTCAAACTTCTTTAAAGCTCAATTAAAAGTAGTTCAAGACTCCACACTAGAAGTTTAAAAACTGTCTTTGTATTGGGTACCAACAGGGGCTCTAACTGTGTGAATGTTTTTGATGCAAAAATAGAGAACTCCATCAATCTTTAGTTAAAGATGAGTGCCTTATCCATTGGGAAAATAGAGTCACCAAGAAGATAAAATTTGGAGCTACTTATAGAGAGGGCAGAGGGAGCAGGGCAAAGCCAACTAACCAAAACACTTAAAATACCATCAAGCACAAAGCTTGCACATTATTCAAATAACATTGTGCACACCAAAAGAATATTTACAAAATATATACAAAGGTAAGAAGAGAACCTACCACAAGAAACAAAGGAAAGAAAAATAATCACGTGAATCCATTTATTGGCTAGGAGAAGTAGGAGCCTTTTTGCATTAGCAAATCATGCCTCAATAGAGCAGCTCCATACCATTTCTTAATGATGACTTCTTCAATGCTAAAACTCAAACTGAAAGTATACATGCATATGTTGACCAAGCATTTCTTCCCAAAGAGCCATAACTCATCATAGCATTCTTCTTCACTCAAGGTTTGATCTTTCACATTCATTAGATCAGATTTCACTTCAAACTGGAAAAATTAAAATGCAAAAACCTTAGTAAGAGATGATGCACAATACCTGGAAATGTTGTCATCAAGATTAAAATCTTGCACATGACCCTTAATGTCATGGTCAACTTGTAGGCATAGAGATGCCTCATACAACATAGGGTCAACCCTCAGATATATGCTCTCCTTACCTCTTCCAAGAATTAGACTATCATCAAACATGCAATGTATTCTATCCTTTCTTCTTGTGAAAGTTCCATCACTTCCACAATCCCAATTAGCCAAATCACACATAGATGAATGAAAAGAAAAAGATATTAATGAATGTTCCATTGTTCATTGATTTGAAAGAATACCTGGGTTATTATGGAAAGGATGATCCTGTTGAAGTGATAATAGAAATGTTTCTATACTTTCCTCTTCCTCATTGAGAATAACATTCCTCAACACATCAACTAAGCCACTATTAGGCTAGAAGTTAGCCTCAATACCGATCATTCAAACTAGACTCAGTTCCTCATGTATGCTTGTCCACAACCCATTAAGATAATGGGAAACTTTCTCCTAGTCATCTTCTACATGATCTATTTTGATGAGATCTTCATGTTCAATTTAGCCTTCACAAACTTAACCCTATCCATATCTTCAATATCTTCATATTCAAAGTACTCTTCCAATTCATTGATCCAATCGATCAATTCCTCTATGTTAAGATTTTCCAAAAATGTGGAAACATCAAACTTAGGTATTTTTCCAATTTTAGAAATGGCCTTAAAAATATTTACCTCCTCTATGTTTAGAACTTCCTCTTCTATTGCTTGATCAGCATTTCCTCCTTCTTCATTTTCATCCTCACTTTCACTGTCTCCCATAAATAGATTCATTTAATTGCCCATATGTTCTTGCAATTCTTGCATTTTAATCTTGAATACTTGAAACCCCTTAGTCATAACACCTACGACTCTCCTTGGAGGCATTTTTGTACTTTCACTAAAACCCTAGTGAAAACTACCTTATAGTCAGTGATCTTTCTACATGCGTAGCCCAAACCACACTCCTAGTGTGAACTGCCTCACAATTGATGCTTTGTCAACACACTCAGGAACCTAGCTCTAATACTACTTGATGAAGGGTGCTCCCCTTAATACCATTTATACATAACATAAAAAAAAAAATAGCAATGTGTGGGAACAAAATATGGGCTTCTTAATAACATCGTAAATGTGGAATTATAGAATTTAGAATTACAATATGCTAACTTACATGGACACCTTCATTACCATAATTTTCAAGACAAAGTTACAAACTATCACCTAGAGTTGTCCTAGACAATCCATAAGCATTCCTTAGATAGGAAATTTTATACCTTTGAGGAAGTTTTTAGACATCAAAACCAAACCAATGAGGCTAACCAATCCTAAGAGTACATATAGAGTCGACCAAATACATGTTTGACATTTATTTTGGAAGTTTCGATTGACCCAACTTTGGAAAGCCATAACTTTTGAGCCATTGCTCCAATTCTCTGTTATAACCACTTTTTAGAATTCTTGGCTTCTAATGTAGAAATTTTCACTCAAAAAAGCTCCAATCAGCTTCATTTTGAAGCCCATTAGGGGCCTCTAAGGTCTTCAAAACTAAGCCTAAAGTTTTTGTACCAAAATTTTATACCAAAAATTTGCAATAACTTCACCAATACCAATAATACGGCACTGAGCCTCATCTAGAAGGTTGATATGACTTAGATGAACATCCACCTCTAAAATGATGACATTTTGAGCTCATATGATTGACTTACTAAGTAGTAAGCCTACATGGATAACAACTCTATATTAAAACAACCCTTATTTAAACAACTTAAAGGGAATATTTTTGGGTGATGCAAGATTTATCTTGCACCCAGCATGCTCTTGAATTAGATACCTTCTCCAAATATTTGATATGATCTTTCCTCTTCTTGGAAAAGGCTGTAAGGTCATCCAGATATGTAAAAATAATTGCGTCCTTTAAATCACCAAAAACAAAGATCATGATCTTACATGGGCACAAAAATGTACTACAACACAATATCATAGCATGAAAATATACCATTAATATAGACATGTGATGTTGTAAAGAGGACCAAAAACATGCTAGGCAAGATTGCAACATCATATGAGAAAAAAAAGCTTCCTATGATGCTCAAACTCATTTGATGGTACCTCCAGTGATGCACAAAAATACACCACGCATTGACCTAAAAATGTTGAATGAGCAAAAAAGTGTTCATGTTATAAGCTAACTCATTCAATGTAGGCCCAATAAAGCATAAAATTGTGCAATGTTTTTTTACACCCAAGAATGCCTGAATGCAAAACTTTTCTTGGCTAAAAACTATAGAACTTATCCCATGAAAGATGTCTTTGATCGATTAATTGCAATGGGATAAATGGTGACAAAAATGTCAACATTTTCGGTGAGTCAAGGGGAATGCTTACCTTCTAAGAATAATATCAATTGCCTTAAAGAAATTCATTGGGCATAGAGTCATTAGTGTTAAAACATGGCACACATCTCTATGACAACATAAATCTAAAACTCTATAATTGGCACTACAAATTAAAATTTTCTATCTCTATGAGGGCTCGCCTCGACCCATCCTAGCATCGATGATACATTATTATTTTGATATTCATGACTCGATATGTCAGAACATTATTTGATGCACTGAAAATTATTATGCTATTTTATGATGTGTGATGCTTTACTTCAGTTATTTGATTTCTTCATTTAATGCTTTATGAACATGTATAATGATGAAGTAAATGAATGCAAAACTAACACTTTGATTATGCAACTCTAATGGTTGGAAATATGAGTAGAATGAGATGAACAATTGATTTGTAGAAAATGGATGTTTTAATTTACATGAATTTCTTGATATGTATTTTTACATATATACATGTGTTTCTGGAACTACCGATGTGTGCAATGAGTGTGCAGGAAATTTAGCCAAAAAAAAACTCAAAGGAAAGACGAAACTAAACCCCTTATTAAATTGTGTTATCTTTGCATTGTCTTTCTTTGAAGGTTGTTAATTGGTCTTAAAATTCTCCTAGCTTTTTTTGGGTTCTATTAAGTCTTTAAGGCCTAAAAACATTAAATTTAAGCACCCTAGGGGTAAGGGTATGGGTGGGGAGTACTTTCCACCCCTTTAGCCTCCTTGGTTGACTTTTAGGGTCACTCAAAAACCCTACTTTTGGTTGATTGCGAAAATGGATTGTCTCCTTACTTGAGTTAGTGACCCAAACTCCATCTTGAGGTTACTTGAAGTCTAGTTGAGTTAAGGATCATACTTAGAGGCATTTTGGAGTAGTTTTGGTTTTTGTTACCCAATCTCTAGGTTTGGAGAAAGTTTGAAGATTGAAGGAAGAAAATGGGAAAGCTCTTCTCCACTTACCATTTTACCATAGCATTTTGTGAAGGTAGGAGTTCTTCACTCTTTTGAAATTTTTATTCATGTTGTTCTTACTTGAATCATGCATAAGGAATTGTGTTGTTTTTGTATTGCTTGCTTGTGTGTTGGGGTTGATTGGGAGGGATCTTAACTTGTCTTTCTTTGGATGTTATTCTCATGCTTTCTTTGAGGTTTTTTGTTTTGAGGAGATTTCATGGGGATTTTTTTGGCATCACTCACCCTTGGATAGGGAAGAAGTGGCCATGTATGGGGGAAGGGCCTTAATTGGACCTCAATAGTGTAGAGTCTCCTCTCATGGTGAGAGGAGGGAAAGAGGGTAGGATGTATGGTCCCCTACTTGTCATCCCATACCTTGTAAGAAAGTTTTTGAATTCTTGAAGAAGGGAAGAAATGAATACCCTTCTTATATTGGCCCCGAAAGTGCATTTATAGAAGAATAGAAGTTCTTGAATGTTGGCCCCAAAAGGGCTATGTTATGGTATGGTGATTGACATCACCTATTGAGAAAATCTACCTCCCCCCTATTTTGGGTCATTGTTGAACTGATTGTGCAAAATCAGGTTGGGAATGCATGCTTGAATTGTGCATCTTATTGTGTTGTTTTACCTTCATGTTGGTTCTTATCTCTCCCATGGTTCCCTTGATGCATTGAATACTTTGGTAAAGATCTCTTTTAAAATCCCTTGAAGAGAATTCTATTGAATTGTAATATTTCTAAAATTGTATTTTAAACTTAATGTATTGGCAAAGACGTCGAGTTTCCTTATTGGTTCTTTTCCAATGGAGCCTTGAACTAGAATGAATAATAGAGAAAGAAAAAAATTATGAAAATCTCCTTGCATTTCTTTTATGTTATTTCAAGTTTTGCATATGTATGTGAGAAAGTAGGTTAATAGATTATGTCTTCAAATCATGAATCCTCAAGTTTTCAATTATGCAATGAAAAGTAATTTGATATGATGAAGTTTCCAATTCAAGGCTTATGAATCAAGATGAAATAAAAATCCTACAATGTGGTCACAAAGTTATCTCTCTCCTTGATAAATTTAATAATGGACAAAATTAATTTGGTTAAGAATTATGTATCACCTTGAATTCTAAACAACTGGGACATGCACCTTGTTATATGATGATTGTTAAAACATAAATTTTAGGAGAAATGAAAGAAAGGAATAACCTTATACACATCCTTGTAATGGTATAATGTTAAAAGGAATCAATGTTATCATTTAGAATTCACTCTTAGTATGATACAAAAGTATAGAGCAAAAAGAAAGAACATGTCAACACTTAGGAAATTGGCTTCAAAAGAAGAAGAAAAAGTGCATTCCTAGGAGTAAAATACCTCTTTGGAAAATGCATGGGGAAAATTTTAATTCCCCAAGTTTACAAAGAATATTCTCTGAATGATTCCTTTGAATCTCAACTAAAATCATTGCTAATTCTATAAATAATATAAATCAAATGAAGTAATGAAAATAGAAATATATATATATATATATATATATATATATATATATATATATAAAGATACATATTTCCTATCTATCCTACCCAATTAACTTTATGCATTTACTACCCCCCCTCTATCCTAATTACCCTAGAGTCTACCTATCAAACATTAAAACATTAATCTGCATTCCCCCTTTTAGTGCAGCCTTAGGGTCTTATAATAAATTATTATGTTGCATTAAATGAAAATGGGGCTAAAATGGTTAAAAGTTAGCAAATATATCTCATCCCACCTCATACTTGGGTGCCTTGGGAGAGCTGTCCATGTGGTTGGGCAAGGAAGGTGGTGGTTGAGATGGACTATCAAGTCCATGCTTGTGTTAATGTTTGGGGAGAACATAAGCATTAAAACACATAGTGTTGTTAGCTTTATTTACCACCCACCCCCCCCCCCAACATATCTTACTCCTCCCTATGTGCTTGCAATCATGCATGATGTATCACACATGCAAGGGATAAAAAATAGGTCTATGCTAACAAACTTGTGTTAGCACAGGGACATTGGGGGCAGCGTGAGTTAAGAGGTGGGGAAGCCAAGTGGTGGCTAGGCCACTTGGCTAGGATATTATATAGGTTAGTATGTTATGTAGTGTAGTGTTAGTTTGCTAGGTTAGTTTAGGGTTAATTTGGTTAGTGATAGGTTTATTAATATTTTAAATTAAGTTTAGCATTATAGCAATTGTTAGTTTTAATAAGTTTAGCATTGATTTAATAATTTAGACTAGTAGGTAATTTTGTTAAGTTGGAAGGAAGTATAATATTCTTTTGTGTTAGTATAATTGTTAGTATAGAATAGTAACTTAGTTGTTGGATTATAAATTATTTTTAAGTTAAAGGTTTTAATTTGAAATTAGAATATTTTAGTTAAAATAATTTTAGCGTTTTAATAATTAGTATAAATTTGAGTTGTGATAAGTATGTGGTAGCTAGTTAACGTGCTAAGTAGTTTTAATTAAGATAGTTTAAGTTATTTAGTTCTAATATAGTTATCTGTTGCTATAGTCATATTTTATTTTTATGTTATTAATTAGTTTTATCGAAATTATGAGTTAGCCAGGTTGATTTCAAGATTGCCGTTATTAATGTGGACTTCAATTTATAATAGTTTTTAATAAAGATTAGATTTACTTATAGAATTATTTGAATTAGTCTAAGAATCAATTCTAAGTGTAAGTGGTAGATTAATAAATTGGATTTTTATAAGGATGTTAGAGAAAATTTTAAGTTTAAATGTATGTAGTATGATTGATGATAATGTTTACCTCTATCGTATGTGTATATCCAAGGTGAATTAGATTTTTGGGTTAAAGTTTCTATACGTGGATAGCATGCGTTGGATACTTAGATTTAATTGATCTTATAGAGTGTTAAATCTTCTTAATGTTAAATGATTTAATTTCATAATGTCGATCAAGTTATTAAGTAAACAAAAGGGACTAGTTAATTAGTGCATTACTAGGATAGTGGCATATTGATCAGAATAAAATTTGATGCTAAACAAGTTATGTAATTAAGAGATAGATGTCTTTTAGTTAGTAAGTCATTTGATGTATTGAATAAGTTGATGTGTCAATCTAATGTCACCCTTAGGAGGTAATATTTTAAGGAATTGTTAAAACCAAATTGATGGATTAGGACTTTAGTTAGATGGATTAGTTGTTTAATTTAATTGATTGATTTACTAGAAACTTTTAGTTCACTCTAATAATCCCTTTTATGAAATGTTTCAAACTATGTTGTAGCCTCTTATATCTATGGTGAACTTGCATCTAGTATCATTATCTAGGGGTATCTAAATTTTAAACTACTTGAATAATTAATTCCACTATAGTTAAACATTTAAAATCTTGTATGACCACATTATCTTATTGTATCCTAGTTCTTTTATATATAAAAAAATTGTGTGTGTTTTACCCATATATTTTGGGCATGACAATGTCCTAGGGAGAAATAAATGTGCTCATGAACTTCCTAGAAAGCTAGAATATCTAACCTACTACGTACAAGAATTTACAAAAATAGATATCAAACAAATCCATTGACTAGCTTGTTGAAGTATTTTTCCTTACTAATTATTTTTTCTTTCATGCAAATGGAAAATTAGAAAGAAAAAAAAGTATGATAAACATATTGTTGCATTATGGAACATCTTCCCACTATTGAGAAAAAGGTTCTCCAACATTGGGACATTCTAACTTTGAGCAAGAGAGACCTAATCCTCTTTGTGAAACTCATCTTCATGATCTAAAACAAGCATGACCAAGGCCAATAGGTTGATTTTTTGTAGAGATAGATCCCTTATTGGGCATTCTCTTGATGGAACTAGGTCTAAGCAATCAACTTTGACCATATTTTTGTTCTCTTTTATGGTGGTATCCTTTTGGTTTGGAAATGGCTCCTTTTATTTTGAAGATATGATCTCCACCTCCTCTTCTTGATGCTCATGAGTCACTTCCTTGGGAGATACTAGTATGGTGTGGATCTCCATATGTTTTTGTTCCAACTCATAATCATTTGATGAAGGAGAAGATGGCTTGACTTCCATGGATGAGAAAAACAATTCTAGCTCATTCCAAAAGTTCTCTTCTTTGTGAAACTCCTCTAGCGCTATTGCAGTAGTATGAATCAGCTAAAGAGAACCCTCATACATATCAACTTTTTATTCCTCAAGCATAGAGTCATCCTTAGGGTGTTCTCTTTCTACTCCATATCATGGAGGAATTTCTACTCCAACAAATGATTTTCTTCTTCTTCCTATTTTTGCAACAGATCCTCATTTTCTTGCAAAGGCTCAAAAGTCATAATTTGTTCTTCAAGAGAAGGAATAAAATTTCTTTCTTCTTCTTCCTCAACAAAAGAGATAATCTCTTCAAATAAGAGGATTGGGTTCTCTTCCCTTTGTTAAAAAACCACCTCTTTGTCTTCCTCAAGTCTCCATGAAGGCTCACAAATAGTACGCTACAACTCCTCCCATGGTAGCTTGGTTGGCATCATATCACTCTCCCAAAATGTCATATTTGGACCATTAGGAGTCCATACAATCAATCCACCCTTAAATAGTGAGATGGTACTAGGTACGGAAGGCTGATAGAGTCATCTTTTTTCTTAGGGAGTGAAGAAGTTACAACATAAAGCTCTTGTAGTGAGGGGACTTCTTAAAACTTAGAATGACATATTTTTTAAAAGGCGCTGCCTTTGTTTACATGGTTTGAAAATGTGTCTTCTTGAGCCTCATTTCATCTTCTTTTTTTGTAGCAACTTGCCTAGAAAGTTTCTCCTCAAAATGTTTTTTTTTCTCCCTCTCTTCTTAGTGTTAGAGGTAGATCTAGTATGCCATCTCCTCTTGATGTGGGTCTAGTTGTTGTTGCCTCTCAATCTCATCAAGCTACCTATCCTAGGCTAGCAACTGCTCATTTTGATCTTGAAGCCTTATATTCATTTGACTACTTTGTTTGATTTTTTTCCTCACAAGGTTCAACAAAATATCATTTTTCTCATGAAACTTATAGTCAACCTTCTTTTGAAAATCCAACATCATGTCTTTGAGATTTTGGTATTGGTATGTTGGGACTAGTAGAGGAGGGGTAGGAGGGTAGTAATAAATTTGAACACACTGATATAACTAGCTTGAGGTTGAGATTAAAATTGATAGCGTGAAGACTAAGGAATAGCATTTTTCATAATATGGGAGGAATAGTAGTTATTTCTGTGAAATGGGTCCATAATTAGAGCTTCATAAAAGCTGCAAATTCATTTAGAAACTAAAAAACACAAAAGATCAAGAATTATCTTTACATACCAGTGTTGTTTCTTGTTGAAAACAATAGATTTATACTAGAGTCTTCATGGTGTTTGATTGGAATACCTCCAACTGTTGATTTCAAAGAGAAAACACCTGAATTCTTAATTAATGAAGTTTTCAAAGGCTACCAAAAACTATTGACACAAAAGTTTGCACCCTTACTTGAGGTATTACCTTTAATTTACCTTGTGTAACAAGGAAACAACCTCCAAGCATGGGACTTGCATTTTGAGGTTGAATCTTTAGAGATGGTCAACTTCCTTGCAATCAAGATGCACCTAAACTACAACTTTGAGGGAAAAGGGAGAAGGAGATACTAAAATTAAAATGCTAAAAAGAAAAGGTGATGCACTGGATTGAAACATAGTTACTAACTCTACTTAAAACTGCATTACACATTAATTAAAACCCAAATATACAATCCTGAACTCTAATCTATCTCCAAGAAATCACATGCAGGTTTCAAAGTGATAAAATGCTGAAAGGAAAGATAATTCTTACTATGCAACAATTGCTATCAGAATAAATATAATATACAAATTGATAAAATAGAAAAGAAATATCCACTACAAGGCACATACATGCACTATATAGAAAAATGGAAAGAAAAGATAAGGAACAAAGATTTCGTTAATGGAAGGCAAAAGGAATACAATTGCAAAGCATAATGTTGCTACAATGAACTAGAGAAGAACCTAAAAAATATGTACAAATATATCTTTCAAAGAGTTAAAGTGTAACTGAGATACATCAATGCAATTTTAAACTCCCACCAAATAGGGATAAGTTACAAATTACAAATCAAGAAAGAAATAAAAAAAAATCTTTTTTTGTGTGTATATTTGATCATGAAGTGACAGGAAATAGCCAAAAATGAAGAACTCTAGAGAAAGAGTATACAACTGAAGAAATGATGGAAAATAGGCCAGTAAATGCTCCTATAGTTAATAAAATCATGCCTAGACCCTCTATGGAAAGATAGGGAAAAAAAGCCTCTACATTGAAAGTGTAAAAGCTCCAAAAAGAAATTCAACAATAAATATTGAGCTCTTAGGTTGCATCACAGATAGCAAAAAAATTTAACTCTAGCATGAAAACACACAACTTTTTTTGGCCTACACATGATTGCAGCACAAAAATGTACATCAGAATAAGGACCTGTGATCATGCGAAAGGGCATAAAAAATATATTGGTGTGACATCACAACATCAAATTCCTTCTTCAAAACAAAGACCTTCAACCATGCACATGCACAAAAATGTACTGGTGCAAGATCGCAGCATCAAACTCCTTCATCTTGGCGAGCCCTGTGACCATACACAAATTGAAAACCCTTGTAGCGCAAGATTGTAGCATAAAATTTCTCCCTTCAAAATGTTATGTCATCCTATGCAGGGATGAAAATGTACTGTAGTGAAATATCATAGCACAAAAACGCACCATCAATATAGAGATGTGATGTCACACTAAGGACCAAAAATATACTATGCAAGATCGCAACATCGAATGAGCAAAAAATACTTACTACGATGCCAAGACTCATTTGATGATAGCTCCAATGGGGCACAAAAATGTAGCACACTTTGACGTATGAATGCTGATGAGTAGAAAAGTGTCCATTCCATAAGCTAACTCATTCAAAGTAGCCCCAATGATGCATGAAAATGTGCAATGTTTTTATGGACTGAGAATGCCCGAAAATGTACAACTTTTCCTAGCTGAAAACTACATAACCTATCCCATGAAAGATGTCTTTGATTGTTTATCTCCAATGGGATAAATGGTGACAAAAATGTCAACACTTAACTACTCTTAAATTAGAAGTGATTATTTTACAGAATATATATCTTTTAATTAGAAGTTTTATTTCAATCAATTTAGTTTATTTAAGATTGCATGCAATTTCTTAAAATCATTTTCAAATCTAATCAATAATGCCAATATAATTTAAGATATATATTTAAAGGAATTGTTGAAAAAGTTCTTTATTAATGATAATCATTTGTCATATAAATAAAATAATTTAATAATATAACAAGTGCCACTTAGTGGCTAATATTTGCCAAAAAATAAATTATAATTATAATGTTCAATATAACTAGTATTAGTATTAATTATAATATTCAATGTAATAGAATAAAATTTCAATATAAATAAATCAATTAAATAAAATTTGAAAATAAACATAATTAATTAACGAATTTTTTTCTAGATTCGATTGTGTTAATATTTTTCCATCAATGTTTTGAATCACACTATGTTATCCATCATCAGGATGTAAGAGAGCAAGAGATGCAAAACAATGTTTGGAATCACTTTGTTTTGTATCTCTTTCTCTCTTTCATCTTGATGATGGATCACATAGTGTAATTCAAAATGTTTATGGTCAAGATCTTAACATAATCAAATCCAAAAACAAATCAATGTAATACAATGTATTATGGAAATTTTACCTCTTTAATAATCATTTAATATTGACTTATGTATAAATCATAAAGTAAATATTTTAAATTAGTTTTTTATTAATATTATAAAATTTCATAGATTTAAAAAATATTTTAAATTATAATAATGATATGTAGAAATTCACATCAATGTAAGGTCATTGATGTCAAATAATAAGGTGGTTTATCCATACACGATATTTTCAAATCTATTTATATACTCGAACCTAATACATCCCAAATAAAAGGCTCACAATTTATCATTGTGTTGTAGGCTTTCCTTGTATACCTCAAATTTATTAGTGAATGAGTGTAAAGATAAATGGGTGAAAGTACAGATCTATGTCACCTTTGCGGCTAACTATTAGGTTTCGACGAGACCGAATCTGATCGAACAACTTTTGGGGGGATCGAATGTAGCTAAAACGATGTAGGGTTGACTATACACCAAGTGGCATGTACACATCCATAGGGGTCTAGCCAGATTCGATTTGGTAGGAACAGTAAAAATTATATAAGCCACAAAAAGACAAATCTGCCAGTCATTTTTGTCATATGAGCTTGTTGGAACTATGGAGCGTGAAGAGCTACAAGAGTCATTCGATTGGATTAGGCATGTCAACAATTTCCCCTAATTTCTTAATATGTTTTAAGTTTTATTTTATGTTTCTTAGGTGGAAATGTGATTTTTAATGTGTATTTTAATGTAGATTATTTTAAAGAGTTCAAATTTTTTTAATATTATTATACATTTATGTTTTTAAGTGTTCTAATATTAGATAAAGTTTAGAAAATGTATTGAAATTTAGTAAAACTTGGAAATTATTAGCAAAATTGTAAAATATTATTTATAGAAAATTGTAGAAAATTATGTAGAAAATTATATAGAAAATTTAGAAAATTTACAACTACAACTTTTTGAAAATATTAGAAAATTTAGAAAATACTTCAACAATTAGAAACTTTAGAAAAAAATAGAAAATTTTAATTAAATATAGAAAATTATTTAGATGTAATTTAGAGAATCTAAATTATTTATTTATTTATTACAAATCATTAGAAATTGTTATAAAGGTAAAGGTTTAGAAACAACTGTAAATTGGTAACTAAAACCATTAGATTGAACTAAATTAGACTTTACCTCTTACCATGAACACAAATAAATTATAATTGAAACCTTAACATTGAACCTTATGTAGGATCAAAACTTAACATTAAATGTAATTAAATCACAACATTAAATCTAATCAAATTCGAACTAAAACTGCCACACTGAATCAAATTAGACTTTATATATTGAACTTTAAATCCAAATATGTCGACGTAAATAGCTCTATAAACCCTAAACCTCTCTCTAACCATATAATCTTAAAACCTCTCTCTCTCTCTCTCTCTCTCTCTCTCTCTCTCTCTCTCTCTCTCTCTATATATATATATATATATATATATATATATATATATATATATATATATATGTATGTATATATATATATATATATGTATGTATATATATGTATGTATGTATGTATGTATGTATGTATGTATGTATGTATGTATATCTAAACTACTATATGTATATATATGTATATCTAAACTACTCTCTAAACCCATAATCCATAACATAACTTCATCTCTCCCACTCCTAAACACCATCTCTCTAAACCCTAAACCACTCTCTAACCCATAAACCCAATCTCTCTAAATACTAAATCACTTTGTAACTCTTAAACCCCATCTTTGTAAACCCTAAACCACTCTCTAACTCCTAAACCCCATCTCTCTAAATCCTAAACCACTCTTTAACCCCTAAACCCCATTTCTCTAAACCTTAAACTACTCTCTAACCCCTAAACCCCATCTCTCTAAATACTAAATCACTTTGTAACTCCTAAACCACATCTTTGTAAACCCTAAACCACTCTCTAACTCCTAAATCCCATCTCTCTAAAACCTAAACCACTCTCTAACCCCTAAACCCCATCTCTCTAAACCCCATACTAAACCGCTCTATGACTCCTAAACCTCATCTTTGTAAACCCTAAACCACTCCCTAACTCTTAAACCCCATCTCTATATACCCTAAACCACTCTCTAACCCCATTTAATCCCCAATGTAACTTCATCTCTCTCATCTCATCTATCTCTCTCTCTTACATAACTTCATATATCTCTCTATCATAACCTCATCTATCCCAACCCTAACCCATAATCCTTAACATAACTTCATCTCTACTCTCTATCTCTCTCTAACTCCTAAACCTCATCTTTTTAAACCCTAAACCACTCTCTATCTCCTAAACCCCATCTCTCTAAACCCTAAACCTCTCTCTAACCCCTAAACCCCATCTCTCTAAATACTATAGATCACTTTGTAACTCCTAAATCCCATCTTTGTAAACCCTAAAACACTCTCTAACTCCTAAACCCCATCTCTATAAATCCTAAATCGCTCTCTAACCCCATTTAATCCCTAACATAGCTTCATCTCTCCCATCTCATCTCTCTCTATCATACATAATCTCATCTCTCCCAACCCTAACCTACTCTCTCTCTCACATAACTTCATCTCTCCCACTCCTGAACTCGATCTCTCTAAATCCTAAACTACACTCTAACCCCATTTAATCCCTAACATAACGTCATCTCTCCCACTCCTAAACCCCATCTCTCTTAACCCTAAACCACTCTCTAACTCCTAAACTCTATCTCTTTAAACCCTAAACTACTCTCTAACTCCTAAACCCCATCTCTCATAACCCCAAACTACACTCTAACACCATAATACCTAAACCTGTTATCTAAATTTGATTTGTACCTATTACTATAAAAAAATGTAACATACTTAACATTTCTTTATATGTTTTACAATAGGTTTGTTTAGCAAGATTCATTTAGTGTGTTTTGATTCAATTAGTTTATATAAAATTCTATGTATATATGTATATGTATGCATGTGCAAATCTCTATTATCATCTATCTAGTTTTTTTTTGTTTATATCTTTCATCCTTATAGCATCAATGGGTAGTGATTCTAGAGAGGCTAGTGTACCATAGATTCACTACTAGTACCTAGGACAGGAAGGCATTATTTAGTGATACTATTCAGTGCTTATAAAGTGCACTTGATACTATTGATTAGAATCCACAAGGTTCACCTACCCTATAGCATAGGTATAAGGTGATTGCAATTAGAGATGAGCTTATTAGCATGATGTGCACTATCAAGGGTTTTAACCCTTATGATAGTGTTAGTTTGGACACTTTTTATAGTGTTCTATCTTGTACTATCAGTGGTGGTTTGTAATGGAGGGAGATAGATGAGATGGTCTCAATGGAGAGTGTGAAGAACATGTTCCCACATTATCAACCTTTGAAAAAAGATCAGAGGGTACCACACTACAAGGTGTACTGATCCATTGGTGGCACCTTTCATGTATCCTCATTGGTTGGTTGCACATCACATGTGGCCTCAAAAGGATGAGTTCCCCTTATATTTCTGCAAATAATTGTTTGAAGGATTTCATCTACATTAAAATTTTGATTACACTAATATCCATGGGCATGTTGGGCAAGGTCAGCATAGGTTCTCAAATAAATTCAAACACCCAGATGCTCTTGTGCTCATTAATAAATGAGAATTGATTGGTCCAAACCTTTTGTTGATGCCAAAATATTTGGAGTTAGTTGCAGCTAGAGATAGAGTGGCAAATGATACACATAGAGATGTACATGAGAGGATTACCACTATTGCTACCTAGGTGCATGAGATGTCTTTTGACCAAGTGCACAAAAACATGACATGGTCACGGTCTACATCTACAGGTGGTCACATTGCTACATCATCTTCAAGTGATGATATGTATCATGAGGCTGACATCCCATATCTAGTAAATGTCTTTGTGTAGTCTTCAACAGACTGCTTCAAGGCTATGAGTACATGTCTGTCCACTGATCTACTTTTAGCCTATCAAGCTATATAGTTTTTTATTAGACAGCCACTTAGTCCAGTGCCATCATATTTGATTGGTATCATCTGAGATACGTTGAAGGCATAGGGTGGTTAGGGGTAGGAGGACATATATGTTGTAGCTACAACTCCACTATAGACCACAGTTGAGGAGGATGCAAGACCCCCTACCAAGGAAGTTTCTCACCCACCATAATGTTTATTGTTTAGAGATATTCTCATGGATCCTACACTTGACATCAGAGATGTGACCTTTAGTGATACAGACTTGAGTGAGATAAGTAGGCATATATTTGCAATGACAATGGATGGCATATGGGGACTTGTAGACACCTATGCATCCTATGTAGCAAGAGACATAGGTAAAACTTTACAAACCTGTCTATTTAATTAAACCTACAGATCTTATATTTAAAACTTAAGTAAAGTATAATGTGTGACATATTTGTTTCTTCTATTACATATAGACTACATCTGTAGCTCATGAGGGTGGAGATGGACAGATAGCTATTGACCCTAGTCATCCTAAGTCACAGGTAAATTTAATTGTACTTATGTTATTATTTAAATTAAATGTATACACATGCTCATAATACATTTGTTCTTATATTCGATATAGGGTTCATGATCTCGTCTCAATTGATCACATCATGGAGCATGGCATGATCATGTTCGATATTCATATATGTCATATACATGATGTTTGATATTGCTTTATGATAATATCATTTCTAGATTTATAGTTATGGGACATTTTACATTTACAACATGCTCATATTTGACATATTTCATATTAGGATGAGTTATCTGACCATTTGCATTTATAGTAGACATATATGATATTTTGATGAGTTATGTGACCATTTACATTTATAGTTGACGTATTTTATTTTTCATGACTAATGTGACCATTTACATTTATAGTTGACATATTTGATATTTTCATGAGTTATGCGAACATTTACATTTATAGTTGACATATATGATTTTTTCATGAGTTATGTGACCATGTTTATATGTAGTTGATATATTTGATATTTACATTTATAGAATATCTTTTACGTAAATGTGGAAACATATTTTTGAAATATCTCTACATTTTTATTGAGATAATTTTTAATGTGTAATAAATTTATGTGTTCTATAAATTAATAAAAATATGTGTTACATAATTTTCTAGGTGTGTTGTAAAAGTGTACATAGAAAATGTACATGTAAATTTAGAAATAAATACATTATTTTCTAGATAATTGTTAATGTGTAATAAATTTACATGTTCTATGAATTAATGAAAATGCATCTCACATCATTTTCTAGGTGTTTTGTATAAGTGTATAAATATTGAAAAAACAAAAACATATATAACTATTGAAAAAAAAAAATTATGCATATATAAATTTGTAATATTTTTATGAATCATTAAACTTATCTAAATCAATTAGGAAGTTGTTGATACATATGGTTAGGATCCTCTTTGTCTTTAATAATCTCCAACAACTTTTCATGGTCCTCAATATCTAACCTCCACTTTGGTTTGTTACGTTCATTTTGTCAAACTAAATCTTTGTGGCTAAAACCAAGTGGTTGGAATGAAAAAAATTTGGTCAAGCATGTATTCAATAAATTGAACACCATTGTGGTCAATTTTTGTTTTTTGATAATTGGCACCTACAAAATAAGATTTATACTTCATATAGTATTCTTAATAATATTTTTTTTTAAATATTATTTACAATTAATATATCACTCTCTAATTAGTTGTATACATCTCATAAGAGGATAATCTATACCTTCTATAATAACAAAACCAGTTGGATAAGACTGGTTATCATCATCTGTATGTATCATTCAATCAACTTGATTTTCACTTTTGTGCATCTAAGTAAATAATAATCCACACCTTCCACATTTTGAGGATCTGCATTCACAGCAAAGATATCACCTACAAATGTACAAAAATAATGGAAACTATAAATAAATAAATATGAAGAAAAATTAATATTAAAATGAAACATGTTTGCAAAAACTCACCTAGAACAACCAAATCATAAACATGTTCATAATCAGTTGAATATATAGGATTATGAATGTCTATGTCATTGTCATCTTCTTCATAAGGGGTACTTCTGATTATGTTTGTCCATGTCCATTTGTAGACATAGCCAGTCACAATATTCTCACATTGACCCATTGCATTTTTTTGAATGCAGACATCACAAAAACATGATTTTTCTCTTAATTGAATTACTGGAGGTTTGTGTTGTCTAGCAGTCATCAGTTGATGCAATATTCTAATTCCAACAATAGGTTAACAATTGTAAGGATTTGATCGATCAATATCTGTAAAAAATTAAATCGGGAAGTATCTATGTCAATAATCAAAATATTAAAGTAATGATGTCAAAGAAAAATGGAAATCTTACCTTTCACTTCCCAAAAAAAATATTTTCTATATGTTGTATAATGGGAAAAATGAGATTTGCACCATTCAACAACTTGATTTGCTTTATCTATCTTTGCACCTTTACAGGAAAAAAATCTGCATCAATTTTAACAAAATATAAAAGAACTATCTAGAAAATGGTCCTATACATCAAGTTTGATTAGTACATAACAATATTATACCTGAAAGTTCATGTTGGCAAAGTGCACGCTTTACACATGCTCTTGCTCCATCATGCTCTCCTTTTCCATGACCACTTTCAAAGAAGTTCCAAAGAAACTTAATATTTCATCTCACATGTTGTGTTGCAAGCCAATTGAACTCTTTTGTAAACTTAAATTGCCCTAGGAAAGAAATAAAAATAAATTTATGGGTAATAAAATCTATATATAATTAATTATTCAGCTAATTAAATATGTGTATGAAATTTTTAAGTTTAACTTTCAAATACACGTACCAGCCCAACCATCAGACCAAATCCAATGTTCTAAAGCATTTATCCCATGATTTGTGAGATCATCAAAGGACATTCCAAAATAATGAGCTACCTAGCTCCTATCATAAACCCTATCATCACTAAGATAAAAATAGACCTCCTTGATGATAATGCATTATTTGGATCTATACTTTCCACCCCATCCACCTCAAATTGTGCATGTCAATAAGAAACTTGTAGAAAAAATTTAATTTGATCTGAGTGATAATATTTAGCTTGAATTTCAAATTGAGGGGAAAAGTATAGTTTTCAGAGAAGTCTACAATTGATAGAATACATCCTAGTGGAAAACAATTTTTTGAATCTTGAAACTATTTGGCTTGCCATCTTGCACCATGACAATGATTGATGTGTGGATAGATCATAGTTCTAAATTTATCCATAAACTCACCATATGGCAAATTTCTCTCCTTCAAAGCAATTTTTTAAAATTCTTCTCCATTCCTTGTTCAATATATCTCATACTCAAATCTATTCCACAACTGGTGTTGAAACATCAATATTGTCCATTTCATATGAAAATTTTTGCAATTCTCCACAATTTGTCCATGCATTTTTTATGCATTGTACATTGAATTCATCCGACTCTTCAACATTATCACATAATAAAGACTTGACAAATTGTGTTGTGCTTCCAAGAATTATCACATCTAGCTTAAGTGTTGTCATAGCTTTTCTAAAAGATTGCAAATAAAGATGAAACTCAACATGATTTCAACAAAAACAAGTTTCACATACCTTATTTATGTGTACAAAACATGGACGCAACCTCTCAAACATTCTTTGGAAATTTTTCACATTCAAAAATTCTTTTTTGAAAGCTTCAAATAATTTACTTTGTGTTGTCTCTGCAATGTGTTTTGGATGTGCTATTTTCATACCTGTCTCTTCATCTTTGCTCTGTATAGTGTCCCTTCTATTGGAAGAAACATGTGACTAGCTAGTCTAATATTCAACAACTTGTCATCTAACATCTTCAAAAATTCTATCCTTTTGAGGAAGTCGACAAATATTAACCCAATTCTTTTCAATGTTCTCATCAATCCATTTCTCCTTTTTATGTATCTTTGAATAGTACTTCTAGATAGATTGAGCATTTTAGAAATTTCTCAAACTTGGTTTTTTTGTGACAAGTCCTTTTTCATAATCATGGTCATCAATGCTCTCTATGCAGCACTTAAATTAGCTACTCAACTTCTATTATCAATAGCATTTAATGCATCTCTCAAATTCTAAACTATTGTTGCCTCCACATTATCTTCTGAGCTTTTATTATTGTTCACACCTAACAACTCTAGGACAGGACTCATTTCTCTTTTCCTAAATAATCTAACAAATAATTGTGCTTTACCAATCAAAGATTTATTTTCAAAAAATTCCTCCCACATATTTTTCAGATGTAGCTTAATTGTACTTTTATGCATCATGTGTTTAGATGATTCAATTTCTCTTAAAAGAGAGTCTTCATCCATCTCCATCAAATTTTCCAATCGTAAACCATATTTTCCAAATGCCCTACTACTTCCTAGAACTTCAACAGGATCTTCTTCAACTCTAATCAATGGATCTTGAATTGGTGGCTTTATATTACATTTGGTTCATCCTTTCTTCTAGCCATCTTTGACTCGATCATATCTTTTTGCTATTTTCACTTTATTCCCCATTGCATAAAAACCTGAATAGAGAGCTTGATATCCCTTGCATACAAAAGACTTCCAAATTCAATTACATAAATACTAGTAGATCATAGACAATTTATAAAAAAGAAAATCAACATTAGAAGGTTATTATATTTGACTATCTATAACAGTACAAAATCTTAAGACAAGTAGTTGCATTAAAGCATTACTAAATTTAGATTAAATAGTTTATTAAATATATTAAATAAATTAAATAATTTAACTATTTAATAATTTTTATAGTTTTCATAATATTTTAAAACACCTAAATTCATTTTAATAATTTATTTAAATTTAATTGATTAATTAATTTTAAATAAATAATAAATTTAATTAATCGATTTCAATACAAAAATAACTTTAAAAATCTAATTTCTAAATATTTCTTTAATAAAATTTCATTCAAAACTTTTCTTTTTTACTATTACAAATGCAATTATGAATTAAATATAATAATACAATTAAATAAAACTTTACCTTTAAAATAAAAAACCTATTTTATTGAATTAAATATAACAATTTAAAAATGAAACTTTCCTTTAAAATAAAATAAAATATTTTATTGAATTAAATATAAAAATTTAAAAAATAAAACATTACATTTCAAATAAACAACCTATTTTATTGTTTAAAGTTTTAGGTTAAGGTAAAAACAAGTTTTGAAGGGTACCCAAAACCCTTAACAGAAAAGAAAAAGATAAACTAGAAAGCACAACTAGGTTTTACAAGGACCTAAAACCTGTAGTTTAAAAATTACAAAATTAGGTTTTACAAGAACCTGATACCACAAAATAAAACCATAAAACAAAACTAGGTTATACAAGGACGTGGAACCTAGTTTTTAAAACAAAAGAACAAAAACCAGTTTAAAAACCTAGACCAGCGACCAGTTACCAAGACCACTAACAAAATAGAGACTAGATACTAGGGACACCATGAGCTACTACTATAGCTCTTTAATCATTTTCACCACCTCTTTGCCTGCCTCCGTAGTGCTTTGGATGGTATCAGTAGCAGATCCCCCAGTTACCTTGGTTGCCTTTTTTCTTGAGCTCTATCTGGTTCTTTTACTTGGACCACCTGGAGGCATGATTTCTTCATTAGTTGTCTTCCCTAAGCTTGCATCTGCTACACAAATGCTAAAAGTAACCTACTTCATCTTTTTGCCACTCTCTTTGATCAATAGATAAAGTTTTTGTTCATATTCCTTTAATTTATCTGGTATATTAGCAACCTGAACTTCCATTTGAATGATCTTTGCATGGTCAACTTCCTATCATGTTGCATCTTTCCCACTTTTCTTTTCAAATTCATTAACTCATTATACAGCTAGGAGTCTGCTTGAAGAGAGGTATCAGCCTTAAGCTTTGCAGTATGCAGGAAACAAAGCATAGTGTCCTTACTAGTAGATTCATTCTTCTCCTTCCCCATTTCTTCCTTACCAGTAGACTCATCCCTCTTTTTCCTTGTATCTTCCTCTACATTCACAACATCCTTGCTAGTGAGGTTCTCATTTTCCTTCACCATTACTTCTTTTTCATCCCTCACTCCCTGGGTATACACACTTTGATTAATTTCCCCTTCTCTAACATTATCCGACCGTATGTTTTTATCATTGCTTTCATCTGCATCATCCTTACCACTCTCACCCTTACTGCCAGGTTAACCTTCCAAATTAGAACTAAAATCTCTCACATCCATATTCTCCTCCTCCTCCATATTTTTTTCATCATTATTATCTGAGTTCTTAGACACAATAATCTCCTCCACATTTTTCTAAGGGTTTCTTACTTTAGACTCCTCCTTCTCCCACTAACCCCTTCCTCACCCTTACTCTTCCTAGAGTAGGTTTCACTAACAAAGCCCTTCATTTTCTTAGAGGGAGGGGAAGACACAATAGCCTTGTTCTTACAATAATTCTCAATTAGTAAAATTAACCCTTCATGTAAAATCGAACGGGACTCTTTTTTCCTATGGGCTTAAAAAATTTGGAGTAAAGAAAATCTCAGATAATTAAAAGGAAATGAGATCCTATCCTTGTGCTGAAAGTGATTTAGGAACACAAAATTAAATTTATGAACACGCTTAGCTCTACCATCTAAAATAAAATACTCATGGATGCAAGAGAGTACGTCCTGCCAGATAACCTTAATTTGACCGAGCTCATAAAAGTCACCATTCTTCTCCAAGTTCTTTTCCTCCTCATCTATTTTTTGAAATTTCTTAAATGTGGAATTTGAAATACTTGTTTCCTTACTGAATTTTATGCCTTCCTTAGACAAACCCATCACCTCAACTATGAAATCTTTAGACAAATGCACCATTACCCCATGCATAGAAATCCTATCTTCAATCCATTTTTTGAAGAATGCCTCTATGAAATGTGGTTTATAGCCATGAAGGCACTCCAGATAAGTGGTGACATTACCCTTCTGCAAAATTTGTCAAACAAAGGCTTTGGCCTTCCATGCTTTACAATTTTTAGGTTCCTATTTTCTTGGTTCCCTGCCCATTTCCAAAGACTTTGTTTCACTACAAAATGCCAAAGTCAAATGCATAGGTAGAAATAAAGTATTAATAAAATCCAAGGTATTCATTAAAACAACTAAGGTGCCCATTAAAACACATATGTGTGAAGCTAGGATAAAAATCACATTAATGTGCTTTCTTAGGAAAATAACACTGACTTTTGTAACCCTGCTTCCATATATCATTAAATTGCTAATCTTAACAAATCTTTCCCTCTATTGTTGGAGTTCTATCATAATTAATAAGAGCTTTCAAATCCACATTCCTTCTTAAGTCATCATGTCATGTTAGCTTACACTCCCGTTGGACAACCTGGTTAGCAATCTAGTCAGCCACAACATTACCTTCATAGAAAGAATGAGATATAAATACTTTCTCAAATTTATCCACTAAAGATTTAATTTCCATTATGCTAGCTTCAATTAACTAAGTAATCAAACTTTTACCATTAAGCATATTCATAATGTTCAAGGAATCTCCTTCCATCCAAAGGTACTGAAAACCAGTTTCCACTACTAACCTCATCATATATAGAGTTGTAGTAGCCTCAGCTTTATGGCTATTAGAAATACCAATAGGTATAGCAATAGCATTTCTTATACTACCTATATGATCTTTCAAAACTCCTCCACAACTTGCTTTGCCCAAGTTTCCCTTAGCTACACCATCAAAATTCCCTTTAAGCCATCCCATAGGAGGAGCCTTCCATCTAGTCTTCAATCTTGGGTCTTCTTTCTTCATATTAGAACCTTTGGAAAACATTGAATTGTTAATTTGAAAATTTTTATTACATTTTCTCTGGGACTTAAAATTTTCCTTTATTGCCCTAACAATGTTTTGGCCAAGCACCCACTCTAACATTTCTTTATTTCTGAAGATTATATTATTTCTTTCTTTCCAGATACCCCACCAAAGATGGTGGAGAGCAATTTTCCATAGGAGATCAGCATCAGTATCCTTAGATGGGCAGATCCAACTTTTAAAACAAAGTTCTATATTATTTTGATGAACCCAAGTAATATTCTAGTACTTCAGAATAGAGCTCCATACTTGTTTCCTGTAAGTACAGTTTAAAAACAAATGATCTCTATCTTCAAAACCTTCTTTACATAGACTATAAAGACTGCACATATTAACCACATTAATGCCTCTCTTTTGTAAATTTTCCTAAGAAGGAATTTTATTTTGAAGCAAGATCCAATAAAAGATATTTATTTTTGGTAGAAGACCCTTTATCCAAGATTTTGTCCATAAAGGTCAATTACCTTTCTCCTTAGATTTGAAAATAGAGGAAACTTTGAACTGACCACTGGGATCAACACTCCATATTATCTTATCCTCCTCAAGGGGATACAAAAAAAAGGCATTCAACATAATCTGGATGTTATGAAAAACATGGTTAACATCAACAAGGATAACCCAATTATTATCATGATAGTAATATTCCACAAGAGTCCCATACAATTGTTTGCATCTGTCAATTTGGGTCTTATCCTCAAAATCCTCAATCAGGGGATGATCCGGTATCGAAATATCTTCCCAAAATATGACCTTCTTCCCATTTCCAACTTTCCATGAACAACCTTTACTTAAGGTATTCTTAGTTCCTTGCATAGCCCCCCAAATAGAAAAAGGGGAAAGAACATCAGAAGATGACAGAAAATAAAATAATGAAGGAGCATTAAAAAGATACTTATGTTTCCATATAATACTCCATTCCTTATCATCATACTAAGATCTCCATCCTTGTTTGGCTAAAAGAGCTCTATTCATACTTTGCATTGACCTAATTCCCAATCCACCTTTCCTGATAGGCTTACAAATTTGATCCCAAGCTATCAAAGTCATTCTCTTCCTTTGCTCAATTCTAGAACAGAGAAAATTTCTTTGGATTTTATCAATTGTATCTACAAATTTTGCTAGTATTCTAAAAATACTCAAAGCATAAGTGGGGATTCTTTGGAGACAAGCTTTAAGAAGGGTAATTTTACTAGCTTGACTCAAAAGGTTACCCTTTCAACCTACCAATTTCTTATCGAACTTCTTTATGAGATCTTCCCAAAAAGAATCTATAGCTTTAGGTCCCAAAGGAAAACCCAAATAAATACAAGGAAAAGATCCTATTGAACACTCTAGAATTTTAGCAATTTTTTTCTATCTTAGAGCAAGGGTATTAATAAAAAACAAAGAGCTCTTATTTCAATTTATCAACTGATCTAAAGTAGAAGAGTACAAACTAAGGGCTTTCTTGAGATTTCTAGCTTCCTTGATTTCAGCTTTGCTCATGAAAATAGTGTCATCAACAAATTGACCATGAGAACAAGTAAAAGGTTGAGAAGAAGGCTACAAACCTTTAATATCCCCTTGAGAAACTAGTTCCCCAATATATCTCCCCAAGTAATCGGCCATAATAATAAAAAGAATAGGGGATAAAGGATCTCCCTGTCTCAAGCCTCTAGATGGACTAAAGAATTCAATAGAGCACCCATTCACCAAAACAACAATAGAAGTTGTAGAGATCAACTAAGATATAGCCCTTACAATCTTATGATTAAACCCAAAGGCCTGTAAAATCTTAACAAGAAAATCCCATTCTACTCTGTCATAGGCTTTCACAATATCAACTTTCATGATAAAACCTTGATTGTTAGAGCAAGATAAAAAGTGAATATTCTCATGAGCAACAATAATAGAGTTAAGAATTTAACTACCTAGGATAAAACCATTTTTTTGAATAGCAATAAGAGATGGAAGCACCAAAAGAAACCTAGATGTGAGGACTTTTGAGATAATCTTATAAAAGAATTACAAAGACTAATAGGCTTGAGCTAGTCTAAAGAATCAACCCCAATATTTTTACGAATAAGGCATAGGAAGGTGGGATTGATCTCCTTAAGCATTCTTTTAGCCCAAAAGAATTCTTTAACAACATCACATACATCTCTTCCAACTAGTTTCCATGCCTTCTAGAAAAAGAACATGGGAAAACGATCTAGTCCTAGAGACTTATCCCCTCCTAAGGAGCAAACAACTTTTAAAATCTCTTCTTCTTTAGGAATGGCACCTAACAATTTATTTTTTTCTTTAATAATTAGAGAACGAATCATGTTTAAAAGTTTTTCTTGATAAGTAGAATCAATGTTAGATTCAGATGTCACTAAAGAAGAAAAAAAGGAGACCATCTCTTTTGAAATATCCTTTTCCTTGGTAATCTTCAAATTACCCTTTTTAAGATATGACATACGAGTTTTAGCTCTATGCTTGAGAGTAGAGAGATGGAAAAACCTAGTATTCTTATCTCCTTCATTCAACTAGATTGATTTGGATCTTTGCCTCCAATAAATTTCCTCTTTAGTGACAATGTCATGATACTCTACCAATTTTTCATTCTCTTCTCTAACAAGGTTAGAAGTATAACCTTCCTTTTGTATTTTTCCCTGAATACTTTGGATTTCATCCTTAATACTTTCTTTACTCTCAAAAATATTAGCAAAACATCTTTTATTCCATATTTTAACCTCCTTTTTAACATTTCTTAATTTTGAAGCCACTCTAAAAAGAGCATTTCCTTCAACATCTATGTTCCACCATTTAGCCAATTTACTCTCAAACTATGGATGTTGCATCCACAATTTTTCCAACCTAAAAGGAAAGAATTTTTTTAATATTTATCTTTTTAGTAGAAAAAATCAAAGGGAAATTATCCGACCCAATTTTATGTAATGAATCCAGATTACATACAAACTCTTTAGTCCAATTAGGAGAAATAAGAGCTCTATCCAATCGAGCCTGAATACAATCATTACGTAGCCTCTTATTACTCTAGGTAAACTCAATTCCATGAAAATCTGGGTCCATTAAACCCTCCTTATTAATGAAATCCATAAGATCTAGTCTCCCATCGAACTGACTCACATTACCTCCTTTTTCTTCATGGTCATAAAGAGGAACATTAAAATCCCCCATGAAGATCCATCTACCAAAGTAATCTTTACTCTTTATATGAGAAACAGTGTCCCATACCTTTTTCCTAGAATTCTTTATATTTGGAGCATACTTATTAACAATATACCATACATTATTCTAGTCAATGCTAGTAATTTTAACCACCATGAAATGTTTACTAGCATTTAAAATAGTTCCTGAGTAGTAGGATCTCTTCCATAACATCAGAGTTCCCCCTGAAGTTCCTTCTGAACTACTTGCTTTTAAAAAATAATCTTTAAAAGACTTGATTTGTTCAACTCTCTCCTCCTCCTTTATTTCTTGCAGCAAAAGAATATCCAGTTTATGATCTCTAACAAAATTCCTAACAATGTCAAGTTTATGACTACTATTCAATCCCCTAATATTCCAAGTAATTATTTTTATGTTTATTTTTTAGGGGTAGAATCCAAAATAGTTGCCTATCTTCCATCAACAATATTCTACATACTTTCCATTTCTCTAGTTTTCCTAGAAGATTTCCCTCCAGGTTTCTCCGAAGTTCCAACATTTGGTTTCACCTTGACTTGTTGCTCCAATTTACTACTACAATTCTCCACTCCTTTAGGAATTGTATTACTCTTCTTTTCCATCCTTTTCCTTTGACTTGGTTTATTTTTCAAATCCTTACCTTCCTCATTTTTCTCCTCAAATTCAAAATCATTCCTAAAGGGAACAATTTCTTTGCACAAGGTTGTCTCAAGAGGCTTAGGAGTAACATTTTGATTTTCAATCAACTCAAAATTCTGGGACTCTTCTAGTACCATTGATTTACTAGTATCCAACAAAATTTCACCCAACTTTAATTCCTCCATCTCAACTAGGTCTTCCTAATTTATCTCAATCTTCTAATAAATAACTAATTGCTTCATCATATCCACCATATTCTCTATATTTTGCTCAAGTGAGGTAGAGTCTAGCATCACCCCAACCTCCTAATTTTCATTGCTCAAGTTTTCCTTCAAGGTAGGATTTAGCATTTTACCAGTTTCCTAAAATTCTGAATTTAAGTTATCCTTAACATCTTTTGCATGAATAACTTTAGGGTTCCAAACATTCTTCTAGATTTTTACTTCCTTCTTTTTTTCTTCCTTATTAGTCTTAGGATTGTTCTTTCCTTTGTTAGGATAGTTTTTCACCTTATGGCCCTATTTTTTACAGGCAAAACAGGTATTTTGGAGATCTTCATATATAATTTCATGTATTCTTTTCCCCAATTTTGAAATCAATTCCACTTTTTTAGGGAGGTGATTCAAGTTTTCCACTTTCACATATAATCTAGCACTCTAAAGTTTAGATTTTGAGGTCGTTGCATGATCCATTGTGATTAGTTCACCAAAGGAACCAACAATTCCCTTAAAGATATCTCCATGCCAAAATTTTAAAGGAAGACTAGTAAGTCTAACCCAGATCGGAGTAGTTAAGAAGAAGGCATCAGATAAATCCATATTTGGCTCCCATTTTTTAATAGTGAGAGTACTTTTTCCAAATGACCATGGACTTCCACAAAGAACCATATTCATATCTTCTTTGCAATTAGAAACAAATGAAAAGAATCCATTCAACATAGGAGCTATATCAACTTGACCACGGATAACCCATTTCCATTTAATCATATTTTTCAAAGTTTCTATATCTGGTCTAGCCCCCATGAATTTTCCAACAAGAGTAAATTCCATAGAAGATACAAAGAAATCAACAATTGGGTCCAAAATAAACATTTGAAACTCACCTTTCTCCCAGCAAGATTTCAATGTAACTGGAGGGAAAGATGATTTACCACCAAGTTTCCTACCAAATAGGGAAGACCATGTGCTTTGATCACTTAACCCTTTCCAAGAACCTTCTTCTTTCCTCTCATTATTGACCTCCACATTCTCTAAAGGATTCTTCTTATTCTTGAATACTCTACTAGGCACGTGATTTGTAGTGCAAGAATCCAAAGAAAGGTCTCAGACCCCACAACTAGTGGTACCAACATCCGTAATTCTTTCAGAATTTGCCTAATTTTTCTCATTTCAGCCTTTTATCACACTAGGATCATTACCTCTCACAAGATTCTCCCCTTCCAATTTCCTACCTAACAGAGAGCCAGCCAATTAAAAAACACTTAGAGCACCAGCCATTGTTTTCCCATAATAGTGTTGCTGGTTGAGTGCTTGCACTATTTTATCGTTTAAAATTTATTGAATTAAATTTAATAATTTAAAAATAAAACTTTACCTTTAAAATTTTTAAAAAGAAAACCCTATTTTATTGAATTAAATATAACAATTAAAAAAATAAAACATTACATTTCAAATAGAAAACCTATTCTATTGTTTAAAGGCACCCACGCATGTGACCTTGGGCAAGCAAATTTTGTGTCGTATTGATCTAGTTGGATCTAGTCCGGCTAGATTGGATCCGGCCGGAACTGTATAAGTGTCATCCAATGTAACACTCTCATTTTTTTTGCAATTCTGAAGAACTTAACACTTTGAAGGCCAATTTCACCATCAAAACTAGGGTTTCAAAAAAAGATACCACTGGATAGAACTTCTTGTCAAAATTATGCCAATATCTTTTTTTATAGGTGACCCGATACCGATTACAATAATTACAAAATAATGCAAGTAGGTATCTCAACATTAAAGCTGATGCACATTCAAAAATAAATAAAAATTAGTAGATGATAATAATAAAAAAAAATTAAATCATGAATTGTTCTAGAGGAGAGAGTCCTCTTTAATAATATATAATATTTGTAATGGTTAACATAGATTTATGAGGGAAAAGATGGTGGGAACTAAAAATTGTTAAATTATGAAAAGTTTAATTTTAAATAGTTATAACAGACAAAATATATAATATTTTTGAAAATTTCTTTATGATAGTTCTACGTTTATATGTCGTCAACAACATAGTTCAAATTTAGATGAAAATACATTTATTTGATGTTATTTCTGTGGTAGGAGAACTATAACCCCTAATTTGCTCAATTTTTAACACTATCAAAAAAAGTCATTGGAAATTATAAATATATACTATTTCTATTTTTTTTATTTTTTTAAAATACCATAAATAAACTTTATCCTTTTATACACATTTCATCAGTTTACACCAACTTAAAATTCAACATAGAAATATGACTTTTACATTGTTGAAGTTGAACACTTTTTTTGATGTAAGCCTTTTCTTTTATAAAAGGGTGACACATGTTTGTACTTTTACCCAAATAATTTTTATCATTTTTTTATTTAAAAATTTTATATTTCACTTCATGGAAAAATTAAAAACTGTTAAAAATTAAAAATACTAAGTTTTAATTGGTTGAAATGAATTTTGTGAATAACTAGTTAACAAAACTCATTGCAATAGTATATGTCTATCAACAAGTACTAATAAGAGCTGCCAAAATTTGGAAAAATAACTTCTATAGTAGGGGGAGGTGTGCTCCACAATTCTGATAATAAACAAAAGAGAAAATGTGAAAAAAAGTCAAGTTCTAGCTTTTATATAGTTCTATATGATTTCTAAGCTAGCTTTGAGTGTTGTAAATAAAAAATACTCCTTTAATAACTATGTTGTTGTTGGTGGTGTTTGAAACTACTAAGCAACAAAATGCTCAATATCACGGTGAAATGACCCACACAATCTAAGGATTAGCCAATTCCCAGTGGCAATTACATGATCAAACCACTATGACCCAACTTCAACAAAACCAAAGGATGGTTTCCTACTCTTTAGGCTCTACTAAACCAAGGCGGGTGTACCTAGGGATGATTCAAATGCAAACTGTAGTATGAAATTAATTTAGTTTCATTCTAATTCTCATCTTTTATCCTCATGCACATACACAGTTTATCAATTTTCTCTAAAAGCTTCTCAAATTTGTATACATCCCCTATCAGTAGATCTGGTTATAAATCTCCTATAGTTTACAAGTATTTCTAGAATCAGTGGCTAGCTAAAACTCAGAAAACTATATGCAAATGAGTGGTAACCAACATTTGTAATTTTACACAAAATGGAACAAAATGATTCTAATTTATTTTTTAAATGATTTGATATGCAGTAGTAGAATTCACCCTTGCTTACTTCTAACGTATGAGACCAGTACCTTATCCATTGGGCAAAGAATTAACTTGTAAATGAATTAATTAGTTTTAATTACCCATTTCCATTCTTATGAAATATCCTTTCTATAAACTCATAAACCCTACTGATTTATTGAAGCATTTCTATAATTCCTTGAATTAAAAGCAATAGTGATATCACCATACAACCCATCCAGATTGCATTTAGCTAAGTTAAACCTTATTTAAAATGACTTCAAAGTAGACAAACCCATAAAAAGGAGATAGAAATTAATGACACAAATATACTATAAATACCCCTTTGTATTATCCTTTCAGATGACTAATGAAATCACCAATAGAAACCAATTGAAAACCCAGAATAAATTGCCTTTTCTATCATTTCAGTATGTTATCAGAGAGTACAATTGGAAGAAAACTCAAAACACATGCATACTATTGGACTGACTAAATGTACTTTTCTTGAAAAATATAAAAATTTTCCAAGTTTTTAGACCATCACATTTCCTTGAAAACTCATTTATATAGGCATGAGTTGCAACAAGCAAAGGGCAGATGTGATTGATAGGTGTCCTTCAAAAATTTTACATACACCTATCACAACAAGACAAAACTATGAATAATAGAAAGACTGGTACATTGAACATTCCTTGTGGGTCCACTTGTGTTATTCCCTTTGGAAAGACAAAAATATCATGATCGGATTTCTTTATCATTCTAGTTCCTCGGGATAGGTGGCCATAAAATGTGACAATGATGAGTCATCTCCTACTACCTAAGGATCCTCTTTGTCTTTATCATCAGTGGTAGAAGTGGCTTCTACTTTTGTACCTTCTCCTTTATCATCATCCTCCACCTCATCATCTCCTTCAATATGTTCTATAGATATAAATTCTTCCTTTCACTTGTTGTATGTAGTGTCCTCTAGCCAATCAAAATTTAGAACTTCTCTTTGTATAGTTACTAAATAATTTGCATTTGCCTCCATATCAACAAAATCTTTTCTAATGATATTATAGAATAATTGTACTTTCACCAACTCCTCATTTTTCATTGCCCATAACAAATGGCCCATTTCATTTATAACCTTATTTATTCTTTCACAAAAGACTTCATCTAGCTCCCTCTTCCATTCTTCCTTTTCCTTTATTTTATCAATTATTTTTAGAGCACAAGGGAATAAATCAAAAAAATTCGTAAAACACTTGGAAAAAAAAATGGTTAACCTTCTGTAGAATGAATTTTTCTTATCATCAAAACCTTAAAACTTATTTAGTAAATCAAAAATTTCCTCTATCTGATGATATGTTAGTTGAATAACAAAAATTCACATAGCAGTGATATTTTAATTTCTTTCTGTCCACTTCTATACAATGGGTCTGAATATAGCTTCATTTTGTTTCAATTCATCCCTAAGAGCTGAAATCCTTGCTAATTGATCAAAAAATGTGGGCCATTCTATCCTGTCTATTAAATACATGATACCTTGCCTCAATTTTTCTTCATATTGATTATTAAGTTCTACATGCATTGCATATAACTTATTTTTCTCCTCTTCAAAATCATCTATAGTATAAAACTGAGGCCTTTCTAGAGTACCAAGTATCTCAATAATTGGTGTTGATTTAAAGGGCTCAACAGGTGGCCATGGGGGGTAAGCAATCCTGGGTTTACTAGTCTCTCTTAATTTTCTCTTCCCAAGAATCTTCTCCATTTGAGTTACTTTATTTTCTAATTATTGTATTTGCATACCCCTCTCCTCATATACCTTCAACACTCCTTCAAATCTAGCATTGAGTTGGGAAAAATTATCTTCCTCTTGGCCAAACACCATGCTACAAAATTTTAGCATCTCTAATGCCATCCCAATTATTTGTTTACTACCTACCTCATCAGTCCTGAACACTGTCAATGCACTAGTATGCTCTGCAGTGGGAATCTCATGCATCCTGGTATTGTTCCTTTTTTCCATGGACCATATAACAAGGGCTTGGTGGTCGTCACTAAATTTGACTCCTCTATGAGCCTATAGTATTTCTTCAACAATCCTTAGTTGAACATCCCTATGTTTCCTTACTGAATCAAAAACAATAGCATTTGCTATATCCCATTCTAAAAAAAGTAGGACTCTTGACTGTCTAACTATTTACCTCCCAGCTTTAGGAGTAAATTTAGCAAAATCATTCAAAAATTTAGACTTCACCTCTTCATTAATAACTGAATCAAGTTTGTCTGGTTGCTCATCCTTGATCTTCTCACATGTTTTCTCAAAATTTCCCACGTTTAATCTCCACAAAAATTGAGCAAAAGCCCTAGATTTTACAAAATTATCATCATTAATAAATCTTTTAGAGGCTTGAGCAATCATCGAATCAATTTCCTTACCTTGGTAATTAGCAACAATTAAATCCAAGGAAGGCATGGGAGGTTCCTATGGTTCTCCAATCTCCAAATCTGTGGGAGTAAAAATTACATCCCCTTCTCCACCAATTTTTCTAAGTTTCTCCTTTAGAGATGCTTAATCATCTATCTAGATTGGGGAATGGAGTATTGTTCTTTTTTAGAGGAAGAAGACCCCTGCTCTAATTTTCCCCTTTTTGGAGAGCTGGATGCAGATGGACTTCCTAACCTTGGCCTCTAATGAAGGGGTGCCTATTGCACACTTTGAACCATGACATAACCTACCCTTCTCTGCAATATATACTGGCCGAGGGCCACTATATTTTTGCTACTTCTCTTCCTTTGTACTTATGCAGCCTTGTCTGGATATGTCTCAACATATGTGGCTTTCTTTTGGATGATCATAGAAAAATTATTCATTAATTCTTACATTTTGGCTCCCCAATATTTTTTGTCTTTCAATGGGTCATACTGAGGGCCAAAATCATTAATAAATTCTAGAGTCTTGGTAAATACTATCCATTTTTCTTTCCTCAGTTCTTGTTCCTGCAAGGTGAAAATATTTTTGATTATGTCCTCTGGATAATAAACTTGTTGTACCATGCGAGAATATTTCACCCTCTCTCTTAAGAGGTCATAGAATCCTTCAAGATCAATAAATCTGGCATGAAATTTGGCCATATTATATCTATCTAGAAACAAATTCAGGTGCTTCCACCCTTTCTTGACAAAAAAAAAATCATGCACTATAGTAACAATTGGAAAGAAAGTACCCTTCTTAGACAATTCCCTCTCATCTATAGTGCCTATCTACCATAGGAGCTCAGCTATCCCTATCTTCAAGGGCACATGGAAAGGTAGAACATGAGGCTTTCCCAAAAATCCATATACTCTTATTACTATTGAGACAATGTAAGGGATTATATCCCCCCAGTTATGACAAACCAATAGTCCTTGTGCATAGTACTTGGGTCTGACCAATTCTAGCAATGCTTTTGGAATTCTAGGGCTATCTCCTTTCAAAAGAAACCTAAGCTTTGATGCAAAGTATCTATCAAATCTGATGTAACTGGCATCTGTAGCTTCTGAAGTCATATCTACACTCCACAACTACACTGGATTCCTCTCTCCCTCTCTAGTTGTTTCTAGCTCCATACCCTTGGAGAAAAAGGTGAATCCCTTATACAACCATACATGCATAAGCAATGAATACTAGTAGAATGGTTTGTCCACTTTTCCCCATGCTACCCCTACTAGACCATTGTGAATCTCTTTTGCAAGGAAAGTAGCAAAATCTAGAATGGTGCTCATCCCAAATTGAAGAGTTTTAGCCATGATAAGGACAATAGAACCTAGGATTTGATCAGCTTCATCTATCCCAAAAATATTTTAAAGAGAAAAATATAATGCTTGAGCTATAAGGTTGAAGTGCCTTCTTAACAATGGCTCTGGGGTACTAGCTATAACCACAGGCAAAGTGCCAATTTTAGCAACATGCTCTTGCAATGGCCCTATTCTTCGGTAAATTCTTTGTGCATCATACCTTGCTTGAAGGTCATCCATAACAATAGTTTCATGCACAAAATGGTTAGGATTAAGGTTAAATACCTCACTAATTAATTCAGGGCAAACCCTAAAAAGATTCACTCCAGCATGGTTCTTTACCCACCCTATAATCGGATCATACTTCTTGGCCAAATCCATCAACAAATCACTATCAAAGAAGACTGTGGGGACTGTTAATTTACCAATTTCAAACTCCCATACATTGCTCATGGGAGTGTCCAATTTTTCACTCTAAAAACCATTTCTTAAACAACTCTAGACCCCCCATGAAAACTTGGGCATCTCTTACCCAATTTTCTTTGTCATAGAAACCTTCTACTATAGCTACTCTCGTGTGTTTTGGGATGAGTTCCCTCCCCTTCATTTTTTCATGTACTGATAAGGGGAATTGTTCAAGAAAATCATTGTGCACAGAACGTTTCAAATAATTCACTTGTCCATTGAACTCTTTTCGAGGAGGCATTTTGAAGAAAATCCTAGGAATTTCACAATAGCAGGTACTTGAATTTTTAGAGAGTCACAGTGTACCTACCCGCCAAAATTTTCACCTCTACACTATGTGATTTCCTCTATAATTTTACTGGATTGCTAAATAAATTTTTTGTGCCCTAGCTCTGAACTTTTGTATGCCCTGATGTTCTTTATGCACTTTGGTGATTCATTAATGGTGAGATCATGAGTTCTTTTCATATATTGAAATCACAAAAATGAAATCTGAACCATATTAACTCTTAGTAACCGTTAACCCCAAATTGCAACCAAATTTGAATCCCATCCATAGATTTTCACCAGATTGGACAGCTTTGATTTAAAAGGCAACCAGCTTTATGGCTTTAAAAAATGAGGCTACGTGTCGCAATACCACTTGCCAGCATTTCTTAAATTTCTTGCACCTTAGAGTTGCCGAGAAGCACCACTCATTGATCAAGACAAGATCAGTGATCAGATCAATTCATATTTGAACAAAGTCCAGTCAGCTATACTGACCAATAGGAAACCTTCATATGAGTTTTCACGTTCTAACAACATTCCACTCTTGCGGGTCCCATATCTTCCTCTGAGCAAGCAAGTGCCTGATGTTATCTTTTCCATGTATCAAACTAGCATATTCTCGCTTTTCTTATCTGACGACCATCTTCAAATTGTGGGCTTGCGCCAGTCATTGATCTTTGAAAGATCAACGGTGGTAATACTAGAAATCTATAAACCTTACAAGATGAGAAGAATGACATTACCATGGACACGTGTCTACATGGCACATTCCCTCTTTGTTTAAACTTCACTCAATTTTTTTATGCAGAAAAGTGCCCTTCATTTGATCATGATAAGATCAATGGTGTAGAATAATTTTACACTTTATACTTGCATCATCCACCTGGTCCAATGAAATGATTGCTTTCAATCTGCGTGCTCTGACTCATCTGACTATTGCATTAATTTCTAAAACTTCTCATGCCCACATCATAAGTATTTCCAGCTAAGCACAAGTGGTAGACCACATGGCATGACTCAGTTTTCCTTCATAATTTGGCCCCATTGTGACACATGTCACAAAGGTGCATATCCGCATTCCTTATTTGACTACTAGCTTCATAATGTAGGATTACACTAACCCTCGACCTTTGAAAGATCTACAACTGATGAGGCTTCACTTCCATCTGGCAAAAAAACTTCCTCAATGACACATCTGACAGTACATGTCAGTGATCACTTTATAATGTGGCACACCGCAGCATATAGTTAAAATTTGTCGACCCCACCTTGCCACACATTGATAAACCACTTGCCCACATTATTTATCTCTCATTCAACTTCAAAATGTGGGCATGCATTAGCCTTTAATCTTTGATAGATCAACATTTATAAAATTAGGTGATTTGAATACCACGTTGGCTGCAATGATGAATAAAGTATCTCCATCCATTCCAACTCATCTAACACTTGCCACAGAAGATATCTCATCATCATCCTTGAGAATGGCAGGCCCATCTTGTCAGACTGTGACATGCGTCACAAAGATGCTTCCTAGCATTATTTATTTCACAAGAAAAATTCTTCTTATGGGAAAGCGCTAGCCCTTGATTCAAATGAAATCAATGGTTGACACTTCTCCATGTAAAAAGCATATCTCCGCTAGTAACTCAACCAATGACATCACAGGAAATCTAGAGCGTGCACTAAAAGTGTAGTGCCTACCCCTGGTTTGCATTTTTGCTAGCATTGTCAATTTCTTTTAGGTCAATTTTATGCACTAATTAGTTTTAGAGATATTGGATTTACAATATTATGATATCATTTCATGACTTGGATTTCAAATATATTTTTTATATTTGCTTAGTTGATTTCATTTCATGTGTTGTTAATGATGTCTTGATGATTCCTAATTAGTAAATGTGGTTTCTTTCATAACAATGTTAACATGATGTCTTTAATGATGATTATGTTTGTATTGATAGAGATGCATTATTATACCTAAGCATTTGATGTCTGACTTGTGATTTTTATGATACTTACACCATACTTGCATGTGTATGGTGCTCGCATTTGTTTTATCTTTTTGTCTAACATGTTTGATGTGGTTAAGGGAGGGAGTCGTGGTCACCTACAAGTCAAGATCTACACAATGTACCACTCCCCACCATTGCCTATTTAGTTTAGATATATATTATATACATGTACATGCTCGTCTTTTATGCAGGATACAGGTACTGGGCATCGACTTCCCTGAATTGCCAGTATGAGTGTGCCCAATTACAAATACTCAAATGGTGAGAATGGGAAGATAATGATCAAGTCCAATCCCAACCATAGCCTATAATACTTTTCTTGTAAGGAGGACTCAAAATAGACTGTCTATCTTTTTAAAATCCGTGAGTCTTTTGTGTGTATGTTGTTTTATGAATTTTCTATTAAATAAGTCTAATTAAAAGATTAAATTAATGATTTAATTTAATAGAAAATTAATATAACATTTTGAATATTTAATTATATTTAATTAATTGAGAAATTAATTAAATAAAAAGAATTAAAATTGGAGATAAAAGTTATAAGAATAAATTTAGAATGTGATAATATTTATTTAATTTAATAATAATATATTTAGAGTTAATTTTTAAATAAATGTTAAATATTATTATTATTTAAGTTAATAAATATTATCAAATTAAACATTTAAAAAATAAATTAAGAAGTGAAAAGATATTAATTTATGAAAAAGATCTAAGTTTGCATGATGCGTGCAAGAGATTTAAAAGTTAACAAATTAAATAAAAGTGAAGTCAAGTGGAAAAATTAAATAAAGTAATTTAATAATTCATCTAACGTACATGAAAGGAATAATAAAATAATATTTTAAAATAAAAGAAATTTAATTGTATGTTAAAGAAGTAATTAAATAAAATAATTATAATTTTAGAGTTGTGGAGACAAAAACCCTAAAAGGTAATTAAAGTTTATATTAGAGCATTTTCGGATCATTATTGTACACATAGGTTTCAGGGAACACACTTTTGGAAGGGGAACAAAGAAATCTTTGGAAGCTTGAAGGGTTTGGATTAGCAAGGGTTTCACTAGATTGTTAGCATCAGGTCAAGGTAGGGTTTGTGAACCATTGTAGAAATACTTTTGGATCTCTGTCTTCTTTGTGCTTGTTGAAAATTGTTTCTCAAATTTTGTTATATGAATCTTGCCACCCTTTGTTCTAAATTTTTTGCTATTCAATTTCATCTATGAATCCGGATTGAAACAACCATTTAGAAAACCTCATTCTACATTTGAAAGAAATTAGTATTAAATCAAGATTTGGGTTTGAATTAAAATGGAAGTGAGAAATTTAAATTTGGAAAGGGTTTGATTTTGGAAATGAAAATCCTAGATTGAAAATCTGATTGGTTCAACTTATTTTTCCTATTAGACTAAAATTTCAATCATTTATAAAAAATATATATATTTACATTTTTAATGTGATCATGGAAAGGGTATTATGTAAAAATGATATATATTTGGAATTTATTGGAGAGGAAGAGTTTTGAGTTTATTTGTTTATATATATATATATATATTTCTTATATATATGTATATATAAATATATACATATATATATAAGAAATTTATTTAATAAATTTTATTTAAGTTATTTAATAAATTTTATATAATTGTAAATTTTATAAAATACACAAATCTTTTTATAAAAAAAATGTTTTACAAAATATTATAATAATAAATTTTTTTTTTAAATATTAAAAATTTATTGGGGAGGGACATACCTGTACCCCCACTCACCTTGTTCTTGGTCGCGTACGTACTCTGGCCTGTGTGATCATAGGTTACTTGTGATCAGCAGGCAGCATGCTTGTTAATAGCTTGCAGGCAATGATATTAATCACTTTAAAACTTAAAAATGCCACCCTGTTAATGTATGGTAAAGATTTAAATGTTATTAAAGTTTTAATAATAGTTTTTTATTATTAATATATATATTTATTAATATTAATATATGTTAAATATTATTTGTTATTTAATATATATTAATGTTATTATTATATTATCAATGCTAAAAATAAAATAAAATGAAATAATAACGCATTATTTAATAATAGTTTGTTAATTATTATTAAAAGAGGAGAGATATTAACATGGTTTTATATTTAGAATTTAATAATCAACTTAATTAAATTTAGTTTAATTAAGGTTAATTATTAGAGTATGTTATAAATTGAAGTTTTAAATTATTCAATTATTGTTATCCATAATATTGGGTTCATTAGAATTGCAAATTGATTTATTGGAAATCAATGAATAATTTAATTTAATGGAGATCAAATTAGATGGGGATTGTTTTATGGAAATTAACTCATTGTATAGTGATAGTGATTTGTAATAAAATCAGAATTATTTCATTAAGAGATCAATTAATTATAGTAATTCAAACATTTATCCTTAGTCAATTTTAGAGAGTTTGATTTCAAGTATTATGGGGGTAAAACCTTAATTTTCATTCAAACAAATATACGGGTGTATTATAAGGGTAATACTAAAAGTCTTATACACTTGAAAATGTACATTGAAACAAAATTGAAACTTTACTTTTAACCCAGTTGTGTACTTTCAAAACAAACCCAAACTATGAATTGTACTATTTTTGCTTGTATTGTCTATGCTTTGGGATTTGCGAGTTGATTAGATGTTGACCAGTCTAGGATGTACACCAAAGGTTTTGTGAGATGTCTTTTATATCATTTATGTGGCTGGATGTCATGATGTGTTATGTGATTCAAATTGAAATTATATTTATGAGATTTACTTGGGTTGGAAGTACCAACTTGTTTTAGGGTTGCCTATTAAGGAACCGAGTTTGATCATTATGAATGTTGTGGTATGGGACACAACTGTGTATTTATGTGCTTAGGAGAGGTTGTCTAGGTACATGACTTGGGAGTGGCTTGTAGTAGGGGTCTGGGACCCAAAGTGGTCAGTGCCATGGTAACCTAATGCAAGTTATATAATAAGTGATAATCTAGTAATTAAAATTGTTGGGGGGAAACACACTAAAAAAGGTAAGTTAGAGATATTTGATCCACTCATGCCTTGAGTGCTTGTATAGAATAAGGATGGGAATGAGATGATTGCCTCGTCTTCTTGAGAGGGTTTTTTTGTTTCCACATGTGTCATGTTGAGGGTCCAAGGTTTAGAGCAACCAGTCTAGGGTAACTGAACGCTTGAGGGTTTGGGGTCTATTTAGAGACCAATCTACGGTAACTCAAGCAACCATCTAATAACACTCCCTATTATGTAGCCTGAGACTCCTTTGTAGATTTTGTGTATCTCTGGTGGTCCTATTGTTGGATGTGTTTATTGTGGTATTTACTTTCATTGATGATGATTGGTGACTCATGGATGATGTACTTTTGACATGAGGTTATTGACTTGAGGAGGACATCTTTCATTGACTTTATCTTATGATCTTGGTATTTGGTTTATGCTTGGTTCATGTATGATGTTTGGTTATGTGGTGTCGGTATTGGATGGAGTGTTCTTACTTTTGGATTATTTTATCTTCTTGAGTAGTATGTGTTACCTTTGAGGTAGTCTGGCTATTAGGAATTCCATGCCTAGGAATGTTTCATGTTTGACTAGCCGTATGAGGATCATTCATTATCTTCCCTACACGGTGGGAGTGGAAGCCTAATTAGGTAACCACATGGTCGGGAGGTAGTGTCTTCTTACCATTTGGGTTTTCCCTCACATTGCCAGCTATTGGATGTTCGTTGCAGAAGATGTGCCTTTATCATTCTTATTTCTTATCTCAGAGATTTCTTTTCAGTTGATGTAATAATTCTACCATGTATTTTGATGTATTGTATCTATTCGCACATACCTTATGACATGTACAGTAGATGTTATTAATTGGATGTACTTTCATTGTATTAGTTTTACTTATGCTTTGTTTATGCGATTATGTATCTATTATTTCTTTATGATCATGAGGCATTGTACTTGAAACTTAAACTAATTAATTTAAACTTCTTAAATGTGACTCAACGTAAAGGAACCCTTGAGGAATTGAAATTGTATCTATAATTGCAAATGTGTATTTGATGTGTATGTTCATATTTCTTTTGCATTAATGTTATCTTGATGTTGTTTAAACTTTTTAAAAAAATAGTTCAGTAAACTTTGTAACATGTTAGGTTTATTTCTCTTGGGTTCCCGAGTGGGGCATTACAAAAAGAACTGACAATCCTACAAAAGTTTCTGACAGCTTATGACTCCTTTTATGGTTCACTAGAATTTTAAAAAGGCAAGGGCTACGTGTCACAAAGTCGCATGCTCACATTATTTAAAAACCTTGCATCCTGAAATTGTAGGCATGCAATACCTGTTGATTTGAATAAGATCAATTATTATAAAAACTTTGTGTCATCAAAGGTATTTCCTAACAGAATGATTAAGCAATTTTCTATTTAAGCATGACCACGTAAGGTTTAAACAAAATTATAATGAATTCATGCTTGTGAAAGCCCTTAGCTAAAATGATATACCATTAAAACATTTTTTTGAAAATATTTTGAGGTTTTTTTAAAACTAGGGCAATCTAAGAATTTGAAAAATACAAGGAACAAAACCCTAATTTGCAAGATTTTAAGACTCAAATGATTTTTCACTAAAATTTTCCATAATTTTTGCATTGTGAAAAATCAGACCAAGAGTTGTGAAATCTATATATAGGAAGGTCTTATCCATTAAATTAGACCAAATATAGATGTACAATCAAGTTTACCTTAGAATTGGTAAATCAACAATTGAGTCTTCCTTTTTTACTTCCTATGTGCATATTATCAACATCAAACATTGTGAAAGTAATGTTTGTTACTTAATGGGTAGAATATTAAAACTACTTGAATATATAGTTTTAATACACTTTATATAGCTACCTTGTCCTAGATACAATAAATCTTTCAACATTAGGGTCTCAAAAATATATAGTGTGTGTACTCTAACATCAATGAAGATAGGACTTAACATAGACTCCAACATAACAAGGGGGAAATGAAAATTGAGCATAAGAGTAGATGAATGTCATCTATACATGTTGCTTGGTTAGGTTAAAACATTATTGTTGAAACACATCTATAACTATAATGATTTTAAAATGTTAGCATTCATTTTTTTTCTAATATATTTTTAGTGAAATTTTAAAAAAATTAAGCACATTTTTTTAATGAAATTTTTTTAAAACCATTGAAAACTATCCAAATAATAAACAATAAAATTATTAGAGACCATATATTTTTGAGCATCTATTAATTGATCTAAAATGATGGGAAAGTATAAATATCTACCTATAGATAAGAAAGACTAATAATAATTATAATTTCATAAATATATAAGAGATTGAAAGTTAGCCTTTGTAAAAACTAATTTTTTTTCAATGATAATTATTTGTAATTCAAACTAAATAGTTTTAAAATATGAATGAATGAAAAATAACATTGAAATTATGGAACCACCTTAAACTATACCATGCAGCCCATTCTCAAAATATTTACTTGCCTTAATTTTCTTATGAATGCTAAAATTTATTTAACCAAACTTATATGGTTGCGTCTTTCCAATAGTCCTCTTATTGCTCTAAATTTTTTCCCTTCAATGTGTAAACTTATGAATTAAAATATTACAATCTAAAACTTCAAAATATTCAAGGTTGTATTCCTTGTTTAGTTAAAACAAATAAAAATAATTTTTATTCTTAATTATTTTTTATTTTGTCATTATTTCTATGGATTGAAACCTTATATTCTATAATTTTTAAAAATATAAGAGCAAATTTATTCTTTAAAAGAGTTAAAAATAATTTATTGTAAAAGCATATACTTTAAAGTAAGAATGTACAATGTAGAGAGCCTAAATTTAACGTGTTCTTAAATCAAGATTTTAAAAACGATGTGAAGTTCATTTTTTATAGTGTGTATGAACTCATTTGACTAATTAATCTATTAAATAGGAACTAATAACTATTCAATATTGCATTGTCCTTTTCCTATGATTTTACATGCTTTATTATCACTATATATGTAAAAATACCTTCATTGGATTAGTTTGACAAAATATCAAGCTCTATAAACAACTTGAACTGAAATCAAATCAATAAGAATCTTATAGATCTTTAACTAGGAGGGTAAACTAATCTTTTTGAATCTTGAGCACTCAAAGTGATAATCTCAGCATGAGAAGATGAAAGCTATGATAAATTGAAACCTATCCTGATCAATTATTCTCAAAATCACACTGAATTTCTCACTTATGATCACTACTACTCAAATTAAATTCAAAATTAGAACAATTTCACTAGAGTAATGATGTGCTAGGATAATGGATGAGTTAACTCTATTTAACCCTCATGCTTTATATGAATTTTCAAAGGGTACTAGGTAGAGTGAAGATCAACCACATGATTAGATGAGAGTTGAGATACTGGTTTCAAATATTGGGAAAAAGAGACAAGATTGAGTGGTTGAGATTATAGAGCTAAGATGAATAGTTCAGATGTAAAATCTCTTTGATCCATGTGATTATGATTTGTCTTTCTCATTTGTTGAATGAATTTTTTTCCTTTTATGGTGGGTGAGAAATATTGAGATATATTCAATTAAATGATTAATTCGTCAATTTTTTGATTTAATGTGTTAGATTTGTTTTAATTGATTGAACTAGAGTAATCAATTGATTAGATTAATATTCTATCATACATCTATTGGATACAATTAATTGATTATGTATTGTCTTTGATGTAACAAAAATTTCATATCATTATCAGTTAGTATTTGTTGAGCTCACTCAGGTAGTGAAGACAATTTTATGTGTCTACTGAGAATTATTGTTCTAAAGACGGTGTCTACCAAGTTTGCTCGACCATTGAAAGAAAGCATGTAGAAGATGAGTGTTAATCAAGCTCACTCGGTTAATGAAGGAAACTTGGATTGAACCAGTGCTAACCAAGCTCACTTAGTTACCAAAGGATGTTTACAAGTTTGCAGTGTTGACCGAGCTTCTATTGGTTAACACAGGAAATTGCTTCTTAGTTAGTTTCTACCGAGTTGGGTTGGCTAACAAAGGATTTTCTTATTTTGGCATATTGAGCTTAATTAATTTATCTATTGATTCTAGCCAACTAAGGTGATGAATTTTAATTATTCTAAGTTGTATTTGAGCTGACTTGACAATAAGAAGGATATAAGTATAAGGTCAAGTTGTAGTTTTAAAGTGTGTAAGTATGAAGATTTAATGATAAGAAGAGGAAGTGAATTTGAAGGGTAAGCAAAATATCCTTATGGAGCTGAAAAGCTATATTCAATCAAGATGGATCAAGTACAAGCCAGAATAGAGATATGTAATTAGTAATTCAGTTGTATTCAAATCAGGTCATCTCATTGTTACTCTCTAACCATTGTAGTAGTGATCTAAATCTCCTAACAAAGTTGGCTTAACAATTATTTGTAAATCCTCTAATAAAGTGGTTGTTATGTTGAATTTTCTAAAGACCTCTAACAAGGCCACTCCTAACAAGGTGAATAAACCCTTTAACAAGAGCACACCTAATAGTGTATTTTTTAACCTTTAATAGGGTTGGCTCCTAATAGGGCTCACTTCAGAAGAGTGAAAATAGTAACTAGTTGCAATTGGTGGTTTTTTTCCAAATTGGGTTTCTACGTTAAATCCTGGTGTCAAATATATTCATGCTACTTTATTTTATGTGTTTGCAACTAAGTTAAAGTAATGGTAATCACAGATAACATCTAAAATTTGTATGTTAAGCATTTACTGAGATCATTCAGTTATTACTAAGTTACAACATTTTTTTATATGTTTACCAAGCTTCAGTAGTATTCAGTTTTTAGTTTACATTTTTGTACTGATATCTAAGGGATCTAGGATTTATTTAGGGGTAATTAATTCACCCCTCCCCTCTTAGTTACTCCTCTTATATTTCCAACAATTGGTATCAGAGCTTTTTGTGGTTGCAGAGAAGGCTTCAAGAACCTAAGCTATAGATCAAGATGTTTTACAAAAGAGAGATTCACAAGCTGAATTGAGACAATTTTGCAACATGGCAAGGACTTATGAGGTTACATCCAGCTACTATTAGTGATTCAAGCTGCAAATATCTTGATACTAAATTTAAAAACTCCCACTGCAACATTATCTATTGAAGATATTGTTGAAAATAAGAATCACAACATCTTGATGATTGACATTGCATCTGCTCTTAGTTATGTTGAATTTGATGAGGTAAAAGATTGTAAAACTACTCATGAAATGTGGACCAAACTGAAAGATATCTATGGAGGAGATGACGATGTAAGAAGAGCCAAAGCAGAAAGTCTTAGAGGACAATTTGACCAAATCAGAATGAGAGAAGATGAAAACATTGCAAAATATGTGGAAAGAATCAAAGCCAGTGAAAGTGCAATCAAAGCAACTAGAGGAGACATTAAGGAGGAAATTGTTGTAAACTCATAACTCTTCTTCCTATCTATGCAATTAGACTATCTTCTATTCAAGAGATGAGATGTGACCCAAATAATAAAATATCTTTCGATGCTCTAGTCGGAATATTGATAGCTTTTGAGTTAGATAACTTTGATAATTATGTTCCTAGTTCAACAGTTATTGAATTTGCTTTAAAGCTAAACTTTGAATCAAACAAAAAGGTAAGAAATAAAAATCCATTAAATCAGAAAGTGGAGGAGAAGAAACATCAAAAGAAAGTTCAGACAATGATCTTGAAGTTGTTGAAGTCCTACTTGCAAGGAAGTATTCCACAGGAAGAGGAAAGTACAAAGGTTAATTTCCTCTGATTTTCTTTTCTTGTGAAGAAGTTGGTCACATTTCTGCAAGGTGTCCAAGTAAAGAGATTAAAGATGAAAATAAAAGCAATAATCACAAAGGCAAGAAGAATTCTAAAAACTACAAGAACTACAAGGACAAAGGTAAGAAATCTTTTTTTATAGCTAAACATTCTGATAATGGTGAAGATGAAATGGTATATATTGTTCTGAAAGATGAATCTGATGATGAAGGAGATAAGATGGCACTTATCTCTCATGTTAGCAAAAATGATATATGGATTATTGACAATATATGTTCACATTATATGACTGGAGACAAACAAAAAGTTTGAGTACATCGAATATTATGATGGAGGTAGTGTGAGAGTTGGAAACAATGAACCTTGTAACATAAAAGAAAAAGGATGTATTTCATTAACTAAAAAACTTGTATGTGGCAATGCTTATTGGGTAGAAGGACTAAAGCATAATCTACTGAGTGTTGCACAATTGAATAACATTAGATTCAAGGTAGAATTCATGAATGAATAAGCCAAACTAATAGATGGAAAAGGAAATCTGGTTGGATCTAGCAAGCAAACAAAAGGTAATCTATTTTATCTTGATCTCAATGATTTTTCATGTTTCATTGCTCAAGTAGAAGAAAGTTGGTTATGGCACAAAAGGCTATGTCATGTAAACATTGATAATCTAGTTAAAATAAGTAAACATAGAAGAGTAAGAGGTATTCCTAGTTTGAAGAAGCCTGATATAGGAGTATGCAAGAATTGCCAAATCGGTAAAATGGGAAATACTAGTTTCAAAAGTAAAAACTATCAGTCAAAAGAAGTCTTAGAAATTGTTCATATAGACTTATGTGGACCTATTAGAATAGAGAGTTACAATGGAGAAAAAAATTTCATTCTCTTTTTTGATGACTAATTCTAGAATGATGACTGTAATGTATCTAAAAAAAAAATCAAAAGCCTTCAAAAAATTCAAGTGGTATTTAGCAAGAGTAGAAAAGGAAATTAGAAAGAGGTTGAAATGTTTAAGATCATATAGAGGTGGTGAATTCATCTCCAATCAATTCAATAATTTCTACATTGAAAGAGGAATTAAAGACAAGTATCGTCTCTTGGTACACCACAGCATAATGGTATAGTTGAAAGAAGAAATAGATCTATCATGGATTGTGCAAGAACACTGATGATTGAAAATAATGTTGCTCTCAAATACTGGAAGGAAGCTATCAGCACTATAGTTCATACCTTGAACAAAGTATATTTGAAGAAAGATTCAAACAAAACTCCTTATCAACTATGGTATGGCTACAAACCTAATGTAAGTTACTTGAAAGTATTTGGTAGCAAATGTTATATCTTGAAAGAGTCTAGAAAAGGAAAATTTGATGTAAAAGGTGATGAGGGCATATGTCTTTAGGATACTCCTGTAGAAGTAAGGCATACAAATGTTTGAATTCATCTACTCATAAAATTCTAGAAAGTGCACATGTTAGAATTGATAAATTTGCAAAAAAAAATGAAGAAGAAAGCAACAAGGCACCAAAGGATTACAGAAGATTTTCTTACTATGAACCTAATACCCTACCAAATCTATCTAAAAGAAAGGAAGATTCATCTCCTAAGTCCACAAAATCTCCAATAGTTACCAAGTTACAGACAGTGCAACCCGAGTTATAGTATGAAGGACCCGAGTCACAGTCAAAGGCTACCGAGCTAGTTCAAACCAAGTCTAATGGACCCAAGTCATAGACAAAAGGACCCAAGCTTGAAACTGAACTTCATAATGAAGACACTGGAACTCATTCAAAATCCAAAGAGCTTGTGTTAGCAAAGATATGTTAGAAGGCATCATGCACTTGATCAGATCATTGGAGACAAATATAATAGAATAATGACAAGAAGTAAATTAAAAGGTACATGTTTACTTGCTGAATTTGAACCTAGAAGTGTTAAAGATGCTCTAGAAAATGAAAGTTGGATTGAAGCAATGAATAAAGAGATAACATAGATAGACAAGAACAAAACTTGGACTCTTGTTCCTAGACCTAAAGATAAAAATTTAATTGGTACTAAGTGGGTATTTAGAAACAAGTGGAATAAAGATGGAAAAGTGTCTAGAAACAAAGCAAGACTGGTATGTAAAGGTTATTCTCAAGAAGAAGGTATTGATTATGGTGAGACTTTTGCTCCTATGGTGAAACTAGAAGATATTAGAACTCTACTTGCATATGCAACTCACTGAGGATTTAAAGTGTATCAAATGGATGTTAAATCTACATTCTTGAATGGAATTCTTGATAAGGAAGTCTACATTGAACAACCAGAAGGTTTTGTAGATCCTAGCAAAAGGAACATGGTGTGCAAGTTACACAAAGTGTTGTATGGTCTCAAGCAAGCTCCCAAAGCCTAGTATGAAACACTACATAAATATTTGATATGGATTGGTTTTTAAAGAAAAAATGATAATAGTAGCCTATATATCAAATAAGGACTAGACAAGAAGATTGTGTTGGCAAAAATATTTTTTGATAATACTCTATTTACAAGAAATGATGACTTGTGCAAAGCATTTTCAAAAGAAATGAGTAAAGAATTTGAGACATCTATTTTTGGTGAGATAAAATTCTTTGTTGGATTATAGATACAACAAAACAAAAATGGTATCTACATCACTCAATCTAAGTATATCAAGGAGATACTGAAGAAGTTTGGAATGAAAGATTCAAGACTAGTTGGAACCCCTATGTTTACTGAACATAAGTTTTCCAAAGATGATGATTCTAAAGAAGTAGATTAGACCACATATAGATCAATGATTGGAAAATTTTAGTATGTAGTGCATACAAGGTCTAATATTGCTCTAGTAGTTGGTATAGTGACAAGATTCTCAACAAATCCTACAGAAAACCATATGATGGCAATCAAAAGAATCATGACATATCTGAAAGGTACTGAACAGTATGGCTTATGGTACAAACTAGAGAAAATTTAAACTTAAAGGTGTTTACTGATTCTAATTGGGTAGGAAGTATTGATGATAGAAAAAGCACTAGTGGTGGAGCATTCTTTCTTGGTAAAAGACTAGTGTCTTGGACAAGCAAGAAGCAAAATTGTACATCTCAATCCATAGTAGAGGTAGAATATGTGGGAGTAGAAGTTAATTGTTATAATATTGTTTGCTTCAAACAATTGTTCGAAGGAATGAAGATATAAATCAAGGATCCAATAGTTATATATTCTGATAACACCAATGCAATCAACATATCAAAGAATCCAGTGATGCATACAAAGGAAAAAATTGTAAACATATTCACCAAGCCATTACATAAGGATGCATTTATGTATCTAAGAGGTAAGCTAAAGGTCATTCCCCTATCTGAAATTCACTAAATAAAGTTTCATGATGCATGAACAAGAGCTAAGTTGAAGATCAATCAGTTGGTGCAAAATTGATGAGGGCATATTGCAAATGAATCAATAGTTGAGGTACATTGGTATTTACAAAAATTTTGTCTTTGGCATGTGTTGTCAAAGAGGGAGAAGTTTACTATCATATCTTTGAGAAATTTTTAGAACAAAAATAAAATAATGAACTAAAGAGAGAGAAATTTTCCAAAGAAGGAGAAGTTTTCTATAAGAAGAAGAAAGTTTTGAATGAACTTGGCAGAAGTTATTGCAGCCAGAAGAAGAATCTAGTGAAAGGAAGAATTCATACTAATAGAGGGAGTGTTTTCCAAAGAAGGAGAAGTTTTTTGTAAGAGGGAGAAAGTTATGAATGAACTTGGAAGAATTTTTTGTAGATAGAAGAAGAATCCAGTGAAAGGAAGAACTCATAATGACAGAGGGAGTTCTCAAAGAACAAATTCAAAATTTCATTGTGATATGACATGTTGTGTTTCCATCAATGCCAAAGAGGGAGATTGTTAGATACAATTAATTAATTGTGTATTGCCTTTGATGTTACACAAATGTCATATCATTATCAGTCAGTATATGCTAAGCTCACTCAGGCAGCGAAGACAATTTTCTATGTCTATCGAGTGTTCTTGTTCTGAAGATAGTGTCTACCACGTTCACTTGGACATTGAAGGAAAACATGTAGAAGATGAGTGTTAACCAAGCTCACTTGGTTAATGAAAGAAAATTGGATTGACCCAGTCTTAACTAAGCTCACTTGATTACCAAAGGATTTTCACAAGTTTGTAGTGTTGACTGAGCTTCTATTGATTAACATAGGAAATCACTTCTGAGTTAGTTTCTACTGAGTTGGGTCAGCTAATGAAAAATTTTCTTATTTTGGAATATTGAGCTTAATTGATTTATCTATTGATTTCATCCAACTAAAGTGATGAACATTAATTATTCTAAGTTGTATTTGAGCTAACTTGATAATATGAAGGATATAAGTATAAGGTCAAGTTGTGGTTTCAAAGTGTGTAAGTATGAAGATTTAATGATGAGAAGAGGAAGCTAATTTGAAGGATAAGAGAATATCCTTGTTGAGAAAAAAAGCTATATTTAGTCAAGAAGGATCAAGTACAAGCCAAAACAAAGTTTTGTAATTAGAAATTTAGTTGCATTCAAATCAATTCATCTTATTGTTACTATCTGCCCATTGTAGCAGTGATCTAAATCTCCTAACAAAGTTGGCATAACAGTTATTTGTAAAACCTCTAACAAGGTGGCAATTCTATTGAATTGTCTAAAGACCTCTAACAAGGCCACTCCTAACAAGGTGAATACATCCTTTAATAGGGTTACACCTAACAGTGTGTTTTGTAACCTTTAACAGGGTTGGCTCCTAATAGGACTCACTTTAGAAGAGTGAAAATAGTAACTAGTTGTAATTAGTGGTTTTTCCCAAATTGGGTTTCCACATTAAATCCTAGTGTCAAATGTGTTCATGCTATTTTGCTTTATGTGTTTGCAACTATGCTAAAGTAATGGTAATCATAGATAAAATCTAAAATTTGCATGTTGAGCATTTACTGAGATCATTCAATTATTACCGAGTTGAAACATTTTTTATATGTTTGTCGAGCTTAGTAGTATTCAGTTTTCAATTTTCAGTTTTGTACTGACATCTAAGGGATCTAGGATTTATTTTAGTAGTAATTAATTCACCCCTCCCCTCTCAGTTACTCTTATATTTCCAACAACATCTTCTTAAAACATGAGGGAAACACTCAAAGTTCAAAGTCAAATAAAAGCCCTAGCTTGGATAATTTCTGGTAAAGAGCAAAATAAGAAAAATTAATCCAAGGCATATTCTAAATGTGATAGAATATAACTACAATATCTTATATCCATTTTGTCCTTACAATAACAAAATAGACATGGAATACAAATAAGAATGCTCACTCATTCATGCGCAACAATTTTTAGATATAATTTGGGTAGCATGCAAAATGAGAAAAAAACATAAAAATACTCAAAAACTCAACCATCTTAAAAATCTAAAAAATTATAACCCATTTCCTATTTTATGCCCAAAATTATAATAATATTTAATTTTAGGAATGTATGAAAAATATGGCAACATAAACATAAAAAAATCTTCAAACTCCAAATGGGAAATCACATACATGCTCGCACTTGTCTGATCGAGTAATAAAAACTTAACAAAAATATGGGAGAATACCAATTCTCAACTCACGTAAATAATGCAAGAAATTCCATGTGAAGGAATGGAGTAAAACACAAATTACAAAAATACCTACCTTGCTCCAAGCAATAAAAACCCAAGAAATGGAGAAATAAATTGATAGTGAGTTGAATCGGTTGATACCTTTGGCAAAGATGACAGATCATGACCCAATTTTTTTTTATGAATAGTCCTTTTCTATTAATAAATAATATGCTTAGTTAAAATTCACAAAAAAGGGGTTAGGGACACAAGATCACCCTATAAAAGTTTACACAATCATAGCCAGAATCAACAATTATTCATCAAAAAAACTATAAGAAACAACCCTCAGGCTACCAAAGAAATGCCAGCCAAGGGTGGTGGTTCATCCCAATCATGAAATCCCATTGATCCCTAAGATTGGCAGGTAGGTTGGGAATAGTCTCACCATTAGCTACATCATCAAGGGCATGTGAAAGATAGCCAAATCCAATTGAATGGGCCATTTACTACATACAATATCCTAAGCACCAAGAGGGGGAGCCACCAAGCTTGGGGACCACCCTGTTGGAAATGAGAATAGAGTAACTGAAGGGGGAGGGGGTGAATCAGTTACTACAAAAATTTCCACAGTCCCTAAGATGTCTGAATATACCCTTGATCTGATTAATATAAAATGCTGAAACTTGATGATGCAGTAAATGATAAATATTAAGAATTGATATGTTATCATGCACAAAGTAATTTAGCAATTAAGAACACAAGAGACACCAGTTTTAACGTGGAAACCCAATATGGAAAAAACCACCAATGTAACTAGATATTGTTTTTCACTCTTCTGAAGTGAGCCCTGTTAGGAGCCAACCCTGTTAAAGGTTACAAAAACACACTGTTAGGTGTGACCCTGTTAAAGGATTTAATCACCTTGTTAGGAGTGGCATTGCTAGAGGTCTTTAGAACAATTCAACTAAACTGTCACCTTGTTAGAGGATTTATTGAATGGTTGTTAAAACAACTCTGTTAAGAGATTTTGAATTCACTATTACAATGGTTAGAAAGCAACAATGAAGTGACCTGATATAATGTACAACTTATCTTTGCTGATTACAGATCTCTGTTATGCTTGACTGGATCCTTATTGATCAAATACAACTTTACAGCTCCTTCAACACATTTGATCCTTCATCAGAATTTGCTCAATATTTTCCTTTTCATTTCATACTATAATTCGCATTCATAACTTCTTTTTCACAATCTCACACCCTTTTAATTCATAACTAGAATGACCATATATACCTTTCAGATTATCTTAGTCAGCTCAAATTATTGACCAATCAAACAATTGCAACAGTCGACTAGAAGTAATTAATTTGCAAATCCTTATATTGGCTGACCTTGCATGATAAACTTTTTCCAAAAAATAATTCCTGTGTTGACCGACTGAGCTCGGTTAATACGGTGAACTTCATGACAATCCTTCAATCATCGGGAGAACTTAGTAAGTACTGAGTTTTCTGAGAAAACTGAGTGAGCTCAGTGAAAATTACACTTTGGAGACCGAGTGAAGCTTGGTTATACTGACTTCTCCATGATTCCTTTGATGACCAAGTGAGCTCAGTAGAAACTACCCTTTGGAGACCGAGTGAAGCTCTGTTAACACTGACTTCCTCATTTCCTTCATTGACTGAGTGAGCTTAGTGAACACTGTCTTTCACCTTTCCTTTGTTGACCGAGTTAGCTCGGTTAACACTATCTTCCACATTTCCTTCAATGACCGAGTGAGCTCGATAAACTTGAGACTAATGACTAATATGACATTTGTGTGACATCAAGGACAACATTATTCAACACACCCTATGCCACCTTAGGGTGGAGAAACTAAGCAGCAATGCCAACCACTAGACAAGAAACCTGCAAGCATAATGTCTGTGATCAACAGCTAGAAGAGCTACGCCCCTGACGGTGGCACCTAGGAGGAGTAGTGTTAGTCAATACATTAGATGGCACTCTAGAAATTGTATAGGGATCATTACCCTAGTGATTGAGTAGCTCCTAAAGGTGGGCCACCTCTAAAGCCACGTTGTTTTCTTTTATTTTAATCTACATCATTACATTATTACAAATGCATGCTTTAGTGTACATAACGACATTTATGTTGAGAAAATTGTGAGTGAAAATAATAGCATTCTGATCTTTCCATAAATTAAACAAAATCTCCATCCTAAAGGCATGCCAGATCTAGGTAAAATTCTTAGGAAACCTAGAGGAGATAACCATATACCAAGAAAATGGTTCTGGCAAAAAAAAATCATGAATCCAGTGCCAATATTGCTAAGCGCATCAAAAAACCAAAAAAAATGCAAAAAAGTCTCTGGCTGCCCATAGAAAGAACACTAGGGATTGGAAACCCCAATATTCTTAAGCCAATGCCCAAGGGGAGGACCTTGAAGAATCAAAGACCAAGCAAAGTGGGCAATCTTGGGCTCCATAATGGTATTCCAAATAGTGTCAAAATGCTTTTGCAAATGTCAGTGTTGGTTAAGGGTATCCACCATCAGTAGATGGGGAGAAAGCCATTGATACCCCAATTTGGGCTTATAGCTAGTGGAGGGAGTGGTAGGATACCACTTTCAATTAGTCCACCGAGGATGAACAGACGAAATATCCACCTTATGAAGTAAATAATATGGAATTGCAGCAACCAACAGATCAAAACTTTCTCGATCTAAACAGGCAAGATAGAACTAGACTTGCATATATTTTAAAGATCTGGGGCTCATAGTGACCATGGAAAAGAGGTCCTTAGGGGTCTTGATACCACATTTAAAAAAATGCAGAGCACAAGCACCTTGAGTCTTGGCTAGAGGGACACCCTAGATGGAAAACAGAGGAGACCACCAAATGTTCTATTGATTCAAAGAGAGTTCATCCCAAAACTCATCACCAAACTAACTAAGCCAAGGCTTGAAGGCTTCTCAAACTTTCCAGATTCTCTTGATAACGAAAGAGCCCTATTTGTACACAAGTTCCCACATGATAAGAAGGGTTTGAAATCCAATCCCCTTCCATGAAGACCTGTTAATAGGAAACCCTAAAGTAATGCAATACCGAACTAGAATTTTTCAAGCTTCATCTCTAGTAATGGAATGAATGATCCATTTGACACAAAGAGAAAGCCCTTGCTTCTAAGTGGAAAGAATGCCAAAACCTCCTAACTCTATTGGGAGACAACAATAATCCCAAGTCACTCTATGGAAGCCATGATGATCAAAGCTAGAAGCCTAAAGAAACTCATGAAGTAATCACTCTAATTTCAAATAAGACGCTTTGGATGGAGCCCAAAAAGAAGAATAATTCACATTTGTAGCTACCAAGACCTTTGAGAAGATTTTGAATTTCCCCATAAGAGAATGGGGTTTAGTAAGCCAATAGTCAAGCTTCTTTTTAATCTTGATAAGCACAACATTCCACAAATCAACTAGCAAAGCTTGAAAGGAAAAAGAAATGCCTAGAAAGAAAAATATCTTCCCATGAGTGACTCATTTCTATTGGAACTAGTCAAGCCATGGTGGAGCTAGAAGAAAAAGATTACCAAAAATAGAGCATTTTGAGTCATTGAATAGTAGAGCCAAAGGCTTGACAAAAGGTATCCAGACATTGCAAAGCATTAGTGATGTTTTCCTCATCCTCCAAAAGAGTGAGAAAGGAATCATCAACAAAGTGTCCATTGACCAACTGGGAGGAGCAATCTAGCAAGGAAATGCCATGAACCAAACCAAAAGAAATAGAGTGGGCTAGCAAGTATCTGAAACCTTTAGTAACAAGAACATATAAAGTCAAAGCCAGAGGGAAACCCTATCAGATGGAACGAAAGAGCTCAAAGGCTTCACATTATGAGCTATTGATAGTAATAAAAGCATTACCATCTCCAATAATCATTTCCATAGACTAAAGGAAATTGGTGCCAAAAACAAGAGCTTGAAGCATAGCTAAGATGAAAGGCCATTCAATCCGATCATAAGCTTTAGCAAAGTCAATTTTCAAAAATACTAACAGCTAATTGGATTTTTGAGCCCACTCCATGCCTTCCCAACTAGCAATAATGTTGTCAAGAATGTACCTAGACTTAATAAAGCCAGTTTTCTTTTTTTGGACAATTAAAGGTAGGAGATGGAAGATTTTGAGAGAAACTTCCTTGGTAATAATCTTACAAGACACATTAAGCAAGGTAATGGGTTGCCAATTATAGATATCTTTAGGATCTCCAACTTTAGGTATGAATTTGATGTTTCCTTTGTTAATAATATCTCCTAGACTCTTAGAATGATAGGCTTCAAGGTAAACTTTATGCAAGTCTAGACTGACGGGCTCCCAAAGGTGATTCTAAAATTCATAAGGGAACCCATCACACCCAGGGGATCTATCATCAGCCATAGAAAAAACTACCTACTTGAGGTCTCAGATGGTTATAAGCCATCACACCCAGGGGATTTTTCATCAACCATAGAAAAAACTACCTCCTTGAGGTTTCAGATGGTCAGAAGATACTCATAGAAGGCTTGTTGCTTGATTGCTAGGTGGTTTAGAGCAACAGTAATACACTTTCTAAGGGCTTCCTCTTGAGAAACCAAATTTCCCTATGAAGCAAACACATTTTCATTATGGTGAACAAAAGCTTGTAGGATGTCAAGAAGAATGGAAACAACAGAAATTCCTTGTTTAATCTTTTAATCCCAGAATTGGTATGATAGGCTCTAAAAGCCTAGAAAAGCTCTTTAGAAGCCTTATCACCAACCTCCAACCAATGAAGGCAAGCTTTGATTTAGGCCCCATGAGCAGCATAGTTTTTTGCAACTTGCTTGTCATGACAAAGCTTGGCAAGCTGAATTTGCAAATCAACATCAAAAGCATTAATGGTGAGAGCTTCAAAAGCTTTTTTAAGAGCCGCAATAGTGGATTTATAAGATTCTCATCTAAAAACTGCCAATTACCTCACTTAGATGTGCAAAAATCTAGTAGTTTTGGTGATGGAATCATTCCACCACTAGATCCAACCTATCTGAGAATGTGGACGTGGCTCCAAATTCTAGACACGTCGAATATGAGAAATAATGGAAGCATGTGTAAGCATTGACATATTAAGGAAAAATTGAGTCTCGATAATACACTGGATAGTTGTATGCCAAGAGATGGAAAAATAAATGGGATAGCAGTCTAATAATGTCACATCTAGCAAGGGAATGATAGGTAGATCTCAAGCCTTAGAAAAAGAGAAAAAAGATTGTGCAGTAATCATAGCATGATCAGGACATTTTAAAATGTAGTTAGAGCCAACTCAAAAGTTAGACCAAGTGTGCTAGACCCCACTATGCTGGCAGTAGTTAGTATTGGGATCATAAAGGCCCAATTTATTATGCATGTAGTACCAAACTTCCCTTTCCCTGGTTGCTCAATAAAAGGGTAAAATGTCATCTTTTTCAGAGGCCAACTCAACAATATTGAAGTCACCACACATATCCCAAGTAGCTAGAGGCAAGTTATCTGCCATCCAGCCCCAGAATTGAGATCTTTCCACTGCATCATTAGAAGCATAAACATTAAGTACTCCAAAGGAATGATTGTTGATAGAAAGAACAAGCCAAATAATTTTATGTGTGGGGTCAGAACCATGCAAAATATTAGAAGACTGGAGATGAGGTGATAGAAGAGTAACTACGCCACCTCTACCATTTCCATGCTAAGAAGAAAACATAATGCCATCTAGCCAAATGACATGACATGTAGAGGAAAGCATGAAACTAGAAATTTTAACCTCTTGCATATAGAGAAAATCTAAATTACCAAGTCTATGATGGGTATCCCTAACATAGTACTTCCTGGAGAGGTCTGTAAGACCTCACACATTCCATGATTAAAAAAATTCATGAAAACTCTTCCATATCTTCTTCATCCTTGAGAGAGGAGTAGCTATTTTGTAAGAAAGTGGAAGTGTGGTTGAAGCCAGTAGGAAAATCCTTTGGAATGATAGCCCATCTTTTCTTTGGTATCTCAACATAGCGTTTGGGAGGACTATGAGAATACTACACATTTTAGGTCACAATGGAAGAGGTTGCAACAAGAATGTGCATCACCATAGAAGTGGTATCCCTTGCAGCCTTGATCCCCTATGAACTTATAAGGTTTGAAACCTAGGAAACACCAAGGTTTAAATCCAAAAAATTGGCTTCAGCCCTACAATAGCTGGGATTTGCACTCATGTTGAAATAGGAGAAACTGAAATAACAATCACATATGACTATTTCAGAGCCAAGGGAGTTTTACCCTTGTGCCCAATTGTAGTCCATTCATCTTTTTTTTCCCTTCTACAGATTTAACCAAAGCCTCCTTAGGTAGGGATTTAACCCTAGGCATAGCCAAAGGTTAATCCCTAATCTTGTGTTCCATTGATTAACACCTATAATAGGTGTTGTGTGGGTTCAAATAGAGCACCTTCTAAGAAAAGGTTTGAGAAGCAATATGAATTTCCATAGAATCTTTGTGATCCTTGGAGAGATCAACCTTGACACACACACATTTTTGAGAATGGGCATTGAAAAACTTTTCATGTTCCTTAGTAATAACTTTGTCAAGAGTATTGGCAATAGAGTTGATAAAAGTCCAACACGACAAGGGTAAATCTGAGGACTTAACCCACATAGGAACCCTAAGCTTTCTATGATCAAATATGGTGAAGCCTCTCAACCATCTTTGAAAAACAAGTAGGGATAAACATACAAACCAAGGGCCATTATTACACACCACATCTACTTAAGATGGTTGGCCAAAAAAAATAAAAAAAACCTTTCATAAGGTTTTACATAGCATCAATGTGGACTCCATGAGGAGTCCAGTTATTGTTAACCCATTCTTGGAGAATAGCTTCAGGAGGAGTTCTACCCACAAAATACCCTATCAAGGTATGTTTTTCTAACCAGTTACAAGCAACATCAAATTCTTGCAAAGCAAGGATAATATTAGGATTACCTCATGAAAAACCTTCGAGATGAATTTGTGAGGATGTTTGTTCAATGGAGGCACCCATGGCTTTCAAAAGTAGCAGCATGAACACTAGTATCAACAACTAGGTCACTATTGGTTAGGGAAATTATAAGCAAGCCTAAAAACTCCTACACTAAATGTAGTTTGATATGTGGAAAACACATAGGGAAAGCTTAGACAGATAGTCATACACAAAAAAACTCAAAGAATGCATGAGACCATCCACAACCCAATTTTGATGAGCTACTCTATGCAAAGATTGAAAAATACAATTAGAAGCAATGAATGAAAAAATGATTTTCTCCAAGAAGATATTTTAGCAAAATTCTAATTTTTCCAAAGCACAATACGAGAAGTGAAAAACTCACCATTTCAACCTTATAAGCACTTTTACAAGAATTGATTATAAAATGGATTGTTTAAATAATTAAATAATTAAACTAGCCATTTCCAAAATAAATAAATTGATCTATATATTTGAGATCCAACTACACCAAATTAATAGGTAATTAAAAAAATTAAACAAAAATCAAATCCAATTTTATTCTCCAGAAAATCAAGTCTAGTTTTAAACAAATATCATGTTGAAACCTCCATCTAGTGTAGAGATTCTCATTTTGTGATTGGAATGAAAATCCAAATTAAACATCAAAATTTTGTACCTATTGGATAAAAAATAGTAATGAAATTTAATCCATGAAACTAAATATTTCTTTGATCTTAGTCAAATAGAAATCTAATTTTTATTATAAGGTGAATGTGTGATGCTTCATTTTAGTTCTTGTTAATGTATTCATTTTTCCCAATTTTTCATTTTCACTTCCCTCAATTTATGCATGCATCTTTTGGGCATGCTTCCCCTTCCACTTTCAATGTTACTCAATATCTAACATGTACACTATAAATGTGTCACACTCTAAACCCTTCTATCTAAGTTATTCCATGAGATTGGAATGCTTGAATGACAGCTTAGAGATCCCTATCCATGGAGTGCAAGGGTATGTTTAGAGAAATGCAAATAGCTCTCAGATGAGTCTTTGAGACACAACTCATGCTAGTAAACCATGAAATGGGAGGTTCTATGAGACAAGAGCAAGAATGTCAATGTCCAAGAGAACTCTCAAAATGCAATGCAAGTATGAACTAAGCTTGCATGCAATAAAAAATACAACTATATTAAACAAGATGAGAGTGTTACAATCTAAACTAGTTAAGCTATGTGATTTAATCTAATATAATATGCACTAAGCTATCGTACAAAAATGAATCTACACTAGTATACCATGGATGAGAGAATTTAGATAATAAGTAGAAGTTTTCCACAAGATCTCAAGAATTTGATCGATAAACCTATAGCATAACATTACTCAAGAGTGTGGATCCTTTGAGAAGGGGAGAGCTCTTTCTTTTAAAGATGTATGAACGATGGAGATTAAGAGGCAAAAGAGGCATAATCAAGGGAGGAGAATGCATCTTGAGTGATCCATGTGTATAATAATCTCACCTAATCAAGATCAACAGTTGACTTTAAGAGGCAAAAGATGTGTCGAGCAGAATAACGATTCCAACCATCTTGGAAAGTGTGCACCTCATGCGAGACAAAAAGCTTTTTCTTTTAATTTGTAAAATAGAAAAAAGACTTTATGTGTACATTGAGTGGGTTAGAAGAATGTGATCTTTTATTTAATTAAAAGGGGACATGTTCTTTTAATCAAATAACAAACTTAGGATAGTATATTCAAACTATAGGTTATAATCAAATTAATTGATTTTTAGCAATTTGGTCTAGGCAAATGATTGATTAATTTAGCCAAAGTACTATGAACGAGGCTAACAGTCTAGATGACTATTTTTAATTGATTACATTTTCCCCTCTTTTACTAATGTGTGATTGATTTAGAAATGCATTATGTCAAAGAATATAGAAGCCATGTAGGCAGCAATAGATAAAGATATTTGATTTCAAAGAATGAAATATAGAAAGATATAAAAGGTCTTGAACGTACAGCTCGATAGTGATAGTATTGAACACTAGGAAAGAGAAGATATCAGAACTCAAGAAGAGTGCTAACACCATGCAAAGTAGATAGATTGGGAGAAAATATGTGCTCCTAAGAAATAGATAGTTGTAGCAAATGATGATAGAATATTTCTTCCCCTAGGAATTGAAATCGAAATGAGGTAAAGGGAATGCAAAAATGAACCAGATATGAGAAAATCAAGAAATAGAAAGGTCCATGATGACCAATATGAGATTAGAACCAAAGAGTGACCGTAAAGTAGTGATAGAATTCTCTTTGACTAGTGTTGACCATGAAGGATAAGTATGCAAATTAGGTCAAATCAAGTAGGAAGATGATTTAGAAGTGAAATTTGTGAATTGAAGTAGATATAAAGTGTAGGAATGGTGAAGACAGAGAAATAAAGATGGCCCAATGAAGATTCGAAGATTAGACCTCAAAAGGATACCTAACTACATAGAAGAAGGTAGAATTTTAAAATGTGATTTTGACTATCAAGATGAACTCGGATTTTGATTTCAATCCCAAAAATGGATCCAAGATGTCAAAATTATTTAATAGGTCAAAAGGATATATAGATGTGATGATAGGATAGCAAAGAGATGACGTGAAAGATCAGAAAGATGAAAATACATGATCAAGAAGAAAGTGAAGAATAAATGAAAGAAAATAGCTTATTTGTTCATGAAAGATGAAGAGAGAGCTCTCCCCATATGTAGAAATGCAAGACTAAGCTAAAATGAGCCTATGATGCAAACTAATATGCAAATTGGTTTACTTGCAAAGGATGCAAAACATTTAGACTCTAATTTCATTGTTGAGCATTTATTAGGGACATTGTAAGATCATACAATCATCACTAGTATAACTATGAGGATATGAATATTATTTATATTGGATAGGTATGTGTGAATCCAATCTAAGCATCAAAGACATGTAATTCAAGATGGATATACAATTAGATTCTCTGGTTTCAATATAGCAAGATTACACCTATATCAAGGCATAAGCACCCCAAGTGCGATCTTTCAAAAATAGACAAGGATGATACATTGTAGGTCCAAAGTGTCAAGTAGGACAAGCATGAATTCTCTAAACACCTTAGACTAACAAAGTATACCCACAAGCATAAATCAAGTAAAACATGTCCCATGTCCCCAGTCTTTTTATTCAATGACATCCTTGAAAGACTATTGGGGAGGGAAGGCTCAGCAAAGAAATTGCCATAGACAATACACAAAGAAGATAAAGTTCATCATATCTCAACAAGTTTAATTTGTAATTATGTGTGTGTAAGTTATTTGGCCATTTCTTCAAGACTTGAATCTCATAGTGAGAAATATTGTATTATCCTAGACTATGGGTAGAGTGTCCAAAAAGTGTTGAGAAACACTCAATGTCAAGGGGAAAGTGTTGAGAAACATTATTTTGCATGAGTTGCCAAAGAATCCTGAATGCACAAGGAGACCCTAATAAGCTAAGCAATTGTGCCCCTGAGACGATGAAAAAAGAGAATTTCATGATAAGAATTGTGTTGGTGAGTGAATGAATGAGACTGATAGACATAGGTGTGAGGGTATCAAGTACCATTTGTTTCCAAGTTTTCACCACTTGGCAGATTTTTTTAGGACTTTATTTCAATTTTTTTGGATTTTTTTCAAATTTTTAATTTGCTTGGTGATACATAAAGTTGCTATTGCTTGGTTTTCACTAAGATGATCATTTTTTCAAGACATTTTATATTTTTTAGAATTTTTTTAGCATCATATGTGATTTTTTTGGGATTTTTTAGAATTATTTAGAGATAACTAGCTCTCAATCAAGGTCACATCATTTTGTTCCAGTGTCTACAAAAGTGTAGAATATGGAGCAGCAAGTTGGTGGACAAGCAAAGATGGATAAGAAAGGAGTACGAGAGTGATACTCAAGGAATGGCTCCTCAAGAATACCCAAGCTAGGGAAATATAGAAATATGAAGTATGTTTTGGACAAGTTATGAAAGCAATGAGAAAGATAGCATATAGATAAGTAGTGGAAGCCAATAAGAAAGATAGCATGAAAGTGTGTAGTCTAAAAGAGTAGGCATTTCAAGAGACCTATGAGAACCATGTTTCTCTTTATGTGATCATGACCAAGGGTTCAAATGTATAGGATAGCAATAGGATAGAGAAATAAGAATGAAGTTGGATATGAAGACTATGAGTGAATGAGAAAGCACAATAGGGAAGCTGGTGGATAAGATAGCCAATACACAAGGATAACTCAGTATTATCAAGATCCAAGAGGTAGAGGGAATATAAGGATTATGGAAGAATTACTCATGACAGCTATTTACCAAGTTTTCATCATGGTACTTATCCAAAGTGCCACAAGAAGTGGTTTCACCAAGGCACATTTTCATTTTTTTTTGTATTTTTAAATTTTTTGAATTTTTAGAAAGAGCTCAAGCTTTCTCAATTTGGATAGTGCTCCTATAGGAAAGATAAGTCATGATAAGACAAGACCATAGAAAAGTATTCTCAAAGATGCTAATATGGTTATGGAAGAAACATGGTAGTAGGATAAGTATATAGAGGATAAGAGTTCATGTCTTGGAAAGATAGAAAGAGTATGGGTAGAACATATGTGTAAGATTTAGAGGATTTCACGAGGGTAGATGAAATATTGAGAAAGATCAACATCGACACACACCTTGAAGGGTGTTGGAATGATGGAGGAATCAAGGAGGAAATAGCTTAAGGTTTAGATGTATAAGATAGTAGAGAAATTTTGGAAAGAGATGGAGTAGAAGGATTTGGAAGCTTCTTAGGATGATTTTTGGAAGAAGATGGAGTGGAAGTATTTAGAAGCTTGAATGTCAACTTAGATTTATGTTCAATATTCAAGTCTTTCAAGAGAAACTTGGGAATCCATATAACTTTAGATTTCTATTTTTCTTTGGATGATTTAGAGCACATTTCTTTAATGTTGGATTTAGTAACTCATATTTTCTTTGACTTAGATCTTTGGCTAGTACACCTTTTTGGTCTCTTGCAAGTTTTTTCTTTCTTAGAATTCACATGCCTATTAGATGGGACATAGAAATCTTCATTTTTCTATGGATTCTTATGTTTATTATTGCTTCCAAAAGACATTGGACTTGTGGATGAATAAGGCTTATATGACTAGTTTAGATGGATATATGGGTGAAAATTCATTAAGGATGATTTTCTTTACTAATCTTGAGGCATGATAGGGTAAGCAGGTGATGGGATAGAAATGGATAATGTAGGAGATGAAGGAGCATAAGGTCCCAATATATATGGAAGGTTTGAAGGCTTTAGCTTTGATGGATAAGGACCAAAGATAGATGTGGCATACGTAAAAGGATAGTGAGTAGGGATATCAACATCATTAGAGTGAGCAATATGACCATGGCCATCAATAGACTTATGAGTAGCTTTGATAGGAGCAACATTTTTAGGAGCATTTGAAGCTTGAGCATAGTTTTGAAGGGGTCATGGAGAAGTAGAATAAGAAGGGAGACTTTGATCTTGAAAAATTTCTTTAGAAAGCATAAACATAGAAGTTTTCTCATAATTTTCAATAAGGTCAAGGGAGATAATGGAAGTGGTATCTTCATCATACTCAGGAGGTGGATAAGATATAGGATATGGAAGAGTGACATCTTAAAGGAGATGAAAGGGTGTTTGATCTTGATCTCTCTTCGTATTTATATCTTTATATTTTTTAGAGTCCTCTTGACATGGAGTCACTTCTAAGAACAAGGGAGAATAAAGAGGAAATGGAGCACAGCTCAGAGTAGACATAGTAGTGCATGAAGGTCAAGGATCTTTAGCTTGAGTAACATTGAAAACTTTTGCAGCCAAGTGAAGGTTAGCTTGAGTTTGTTCTAGAGGTAGCCCTTGAGGGTATGCATAGTCCATATGGAAAGCATTAGGTTCTTTTTTTTATGGAGGCGTATTGGAAAGATTTGAATTTTTGAGAGGTTGATGAGGGTTGTAAGAAGTAGAGGTGTCAAGGAGACCATCACTAGACATAAGTTCATCAACATGATTTTTCTCAAGAGAAGTATCCTCATCACATGAGTCATTAGGGGTATCAACAATCCCATCATCAATATGATCTTGGATTTTATGTTTCACCTCAATAAAATCTGAAGTACTATGCCCATTATGTTGATGATAAGCACAACAGATATCCAATAATGGGTTTCCATATGAGTTAGACTTGGGCAACGTGATGAACTTAGTGCCAAGAAGTGTTTGCAAAATGTCATCATAAGAATATTCAAAGGGAGTTAAAGTTCTCTCAAAGGTATTTCAAGGATCTTGTTGTTGTTTCTCAAGTGAATAGCAAGCATCCATGTCTTCATCATATTAGTCAACTATGGGCTTTTTGTGAAAGTTTGGCATATGATTCAAGGAGCTATCATTTCTCTTTCTCTCTAAAGAGGTCTTTGGATCTAGAAGATGAAGACAATTGATGTCTTGGAGTGGAATACGTAGACCTATAATAAGAGGATGACCTTAAAGAAGTGGACTCACATGCATGTAAAGGCCTTAAGGAAGATTCATGTAATGATGCAATCTTCTCCACTATCATTTTTAAAAAAAATTAGAGTGCATTTCCCTTACACTCTTAGTGAGATGAAGATAAGTAGGATCATTGGTCTCTTTTAGCTCTTTGTATTGAGCATATAGATTTTGAAACCCTTGAGTAGCATAGAACTCATGATCATCTAGACTTACTTGATATTTGGTAGCATAGGGTTTTAATTCCATAGTAGTAAATATAAAATAAAGCATGAATGAGACTAGAGGAAGCTAATAAGTGACACAAGATAACTTGATGTCTAAACTAGAGACATAAAGTGTTCACTTGTCAAATATATAGGTAGCAATGAATGAGTGACTTATCAAGAAAAATGTCCAAGAAGATTACAATACTAGGGACTCAAGTCAAGAGCTAAGAAATAAGCCAAATTGCCAAATAGATAGAGGAAGAGGGGTTAAAAGTGAACAACTTTCCCAACCCAAGAGTGTAGTCAATAAATCAAGTAACCATTTCAGTAAAAAGATAACTAGCAAGCAAACATAAACCATGAAGATAGAAAGACCAAGATCACTAAGACCAAAGATTTACTTTAAGCATGTTCAAGCACTAGAGACATACAAAATCAAAGTAAAATGATGAAACTCTCGTAGTAAGAAACACAATAAAAATATTTTGACTTGATGTTTTAACTTGGCTAACAAAGTTGATAGCATAGCAAATTCAATTTTCAAAAGAAAGATGTGACACATGGGGTAATCTAAAAAAATATCAAGCAAGAGACAAAGAAACCTTGCATGATACAAGAATATATGAGTCTCAAAAAAAAGCCCTAGAACTATCATCATGTGTATGTTCAAAATATTTCCACTACGCTAACACATTCGAGAACACATCAAGCAATATATATATAAAGGAAATAGTTCAATACTCAATACCTTGGCCCACAACTTGATGCTCCCTTTCCTCACACAAAGTGGTTTCCCACAATAGATATTGACTTTTTCGTAGATGGGTTACCCACATCTAAATGAGCACATGTGGTGAGTCAAATCTTGGGGTAATCTAGGTAGTCTACTAGGATCGATCCTTGCACCAAGATATTGAGTAGAGAAAATAGGGTAGCCTCTAATCTTAAGGTATCTAATAAGGGCTTTCATTCATAGCACTCCTCTTTCTCTTGATATAGGACTCCTTACCTTGCGAAAAGTAATGGACATTGTAGCCACAAGAGTACCTTAAGCATTCGTATCTAGTGATTTCCTCATGGTCCCAATGCTACAAGTAATCTTACTAGATGAAGACAAGAACTATGTCCACCAAGGTTTTGTGTCTTTGATATCCTTGAGTTTATAGTGGGTTGGAAGAGCCAAGTTTTCTTATCCCCACTTGGGTCATTCCTCTTGATCTCTCAAGATGAGACCCACTAAAGGATTCAAGACTAAACGAAATGGATCCACTTTGGAGGTCAAGATTTTTGATTCACCAAAAGGGTGAAGAAAATACTCTCCTGTACCAATTGCTTCCCTAAATACACCAAGAAATGTTCATGTACCCCTTACTCCACCCTAGCTTATCAAATGGGTCAAGATTTATGATTCACCTAAAAGGTGAAGAAAATACTTACCTACCAAGTGACAAGCTTTAGTAAAGCAAGTAATTGTGTGCCTATAAAAAGATGAGATCTAACTTAAAATAGACAGTCACAATAGACACATGAAATCATAAAATCATGAAATAAAAAAAGTTTTTTTTTTTTTTTTAAAGCTAGGGTAGCCCTACAAATAAGTGTTAGTATCCTCTTAGCATAGGTCTTTGGTATGCATTATTTTTTACCAATGAAATGAGAAACTCCCTACAAAACAACCAAGGTTAGGGAATAATAACCAAATAAGACTTGCAAAAAAAAGTGTTTAGTTGCCTAAAAAATATCCAAGTTATCTTCTAACCAAGTGTATGCAAATAAAGTGCAAGTTAATCACAAAATGATCTCTTTTTACTTTTTTCTTTTGACCTAGTCAAAAAGATTGCGCTTGTTTGCTATGATTTTGACTACAAAATTAGAAATGAAAAGAAGAGACCCCTACTAAAAACTAGAGAGCTTTCCAAAAATGAAAGAAATTTTGAAATGTCTCTTCATTTGTGCCCTATATCAAATTACATTATTGATCCCTAATATGACCTTTTAAATCAAAACACAAAGAACTGACCCCCTATATAATTTAAAGACCTTTCCAAAAATGTAGAGTTTTCCAAAAAATATGTTAATTTGCAACCAGAAATTTGTTTTCTAAAAAAAAATTATAATGGACACAAATCAACTCAAAACAATTTTTGAATTGGATTGAAACATTTAGGATGCATCTTCAAGTTGACACATTTTAGATCCTAACACAAAGCAGTTTGGAAGATATGATCAAATCTTTAAAACCTAGGGTTGTGGCCTTCAAACCAATCTACACAAGGGTTAGCCTTAAAACCAAATTGAGAAACCTGAAAAACCACTTGATTAGACCCAAGAAGTTGCTGGAAAAAATTTGAAATGATAATGTAACCAAAATGCAAGAAAGAAAATAAAGACAAAACTTGGTTCTAGCCCCAAGATTGGTGCCAAAAATGTACACTATAAATATATTACACTGTAAACCCTTCTATCCAAGTGATTCCATGAGATTGGAATGTTTGAATGTCAGTTTAGAGATCCATATCCATGGAGTGCAAGGGTATGTTTTGAGCAATGCAAATAGCTCTCAATTGAGTCTTTGAAACATAACCCTTTCTAGTAAACCATGCAATGGGAAGTTTTACAAGATAAGAGAAAGAATGTCAATGTCCAAAGGAACTCTCAAAATGCAATGCAAGTATGACTAAGCTAGCATGCAATGCAAAGTGCAACTATATTAAACAAGACGAGAGTGTTACAATCCAAACTAGTTAAGCTATGTGATTTAAGCTACTATAAGATGCATTAAGCTATCATGCAAAAAATCAATCTACATTAGGATGCCATGGATGAGAGAATTTAGATAAGAGGTAGAAGTTCTCCACAAGCTATCAAGAATTTGATCGATAAACTTGCAACATAACAATACTCAAGAGTGTGGATCCTTTGACAAGGGTGTAACTCTTTCTTTTAAAGATGTATAGACGATGGAGATTAAGAGGCAAAAGAAGCATAATCAAGGGAGGAAAATACATCTTGAGTGATCCATGTGCACAAGAATCTCACCTAATCAAGATCAATAGTTGACTTTAAGAGGCAAAAGATGTGTGGAGGAGAATAAAGATTCCACCCACCTTGGAAAGTGTACAGCTCACGTGAGACAAAGTCTTTTCTTTTAATTTCTAAAATAGGAAAATGACTTTATGTGTGTACATTGAGTGGGTTAGAAGAATGTAGTCTTTTATTAAATTAAAAGGGGATATGTTATTTTAATCAAATAAGGAACTTAGGATAGTATAGTCAAATTATAGGTTATAATCAAATTAATTGATTTTTAGCAATTTGGTCTAGGCAAATGATTAATTAATTTAGCCAAAATACTAAGAAGGGGGCTAATAGTCTAGATGACTATTTTTAGGTGATTACACAACACACCAATTATAAGTCATTAATTCAATATGAAATAGAGGAGGAATGAATGAACGTCAATATCATAAATATTTAAACTCTACCTTCCACATGGCATTTTCTAACCACAATGTTACTAATTACTTTGAAGTCTATGCCACAATTACAAGTTTTTTTTTTTTTTTATGGGGGCCTATTATTTCTGGAATTGTTTTATTATATTTTGAATTTTTTTATTTTATGATTTTTTTTTGTTTTTAACTGCTTACATTTCTTCTTTATTGATGGAGAATATTTTTATCATATTCTCGTACTTGTATTGGGATTTGTTTGGTCATTGTATAGAAAGCTTCTTGGCATAACAAATGAATATATTTTCATATCATTTAACTACTTTTAAATTAGAAGTGATTATTTTAAGGAAATATTTCTTTTAATTAGAATTTTTCTATTAGTCAATTTAACTTATTTAAGATTGCGTGCAATTTCTTAAAATCATTTTCAAATATAGTCAATAATGCCAATATAATTTGAGTTATATATTATAAATATTTATTGAAAAGGTTGTCTTTATTAATGATAATTATTTTCCATATAAATAAAATAACTTAATAATATAACAAGTACAACTTAGTGGTTAATATTTGCCAAAAAAAATATTATAATTATTGTGTTCGATCTAATTAGTACTTGTATTAGTTATAATATTCAATGTACTATAATATAATTTAATATAAATAAATCAATTAAATAAATTTTGAAAAAAAATATAATTACTTAATTGATTTATTTCTTAATTCGATTGTGTTAATATTTTTACCATCAATATTTTGAATCACACTACGTTCGGGGTGAAAGAGAGGAAGAGATGCAAATCAATGTTTGAAATCACTTTGTTTTGCATCTCTTGCTCTCTTTCATCCTAATGATGGACCAAGTAGTGTAATTTGAAACATTGATGGTAAAAATACTAATACAATCAAAAAATCTAGAAAAAAAATCAATGTAATACAATGGATTATGCAAATTCAATCTCTTTAATAATCATTTAATATTAACTTGTGTATAAATAATAAATTTTAAATTTTAAATTGGTTTTTCTATTAATATTATAAACTTTTATAGATTTAAAAGGACATTTTAAATTATAATAATGATATGTGGAAAGTCACATCAATGTGAGGTCATTGATGTCAAATAGTAAGGTGGTGGATCCATACACATAGCATTTTCAAATACATTTATCTATACTCGAACCCAAGACACCACAAATAAAAGGCTCACAATTTATCATTGTATTGTACACTTGCCTTGTATATCTCAAATTTATTAGCAAATGAGTGTAAAGATAAATAATTTTCATCATTTTGTTATTTAAAAATTTGATATGTCACTTCATGAAATAGTTAAAAACCTTTAAAAAATAAAAATACTAAATTTTAATTGGTTGAAATGAATTTTGTTAATAACTAGTTAACAAAACACATTGCAATAATATATTCATATCAACAAATACTAATAAGAGTTGCCAACATTTGGAAAAATAACTTCTATAATAGGGGGGAAGGGGGAGGTGTGCTCCATAATATTGATAATAAATTGAAGAGAAAATGTTTTAAAAGACAAGTTCTAGCTTTTATATAGTTCTATATGATTTTTGAGCAAGCTTTTGATGTTGTAAATAAACAATACTCCTTCAATAACTATGTTACTATGAAATCTATATATAGGAATGTCTTATCCATTAAACCAGGCCAAAAAAATATGTACAATCAAGTTTACCTTGGCATTGGAAAATCAATAATTAAGTTTTCCTTTTCTAACTTCCTATGTTTGTATTATTAACATCAAATATTGTGAAAGTCATATATGTTAATGAGAAAAATATTATAACTGTTAGAATGTTTAGAATAATTGGAGGGGAGTGAATTAGTTATCCAAGGTCCAAATGTACCAATAAATCTTTTCAACCATTCATACATGTGCATTCAATCACTTGGTCTCTATAGTACTTAAACTTTGCAGATTACTATCCTAGAATAATCAGACTTATATAATATAAACATTAATCAATACAACATCATGTAAAATCATTCACACAAGTACAACACTAGGATTTAATGTGGAAACCCAATTTGGGAACAACTATGGTATCATGCTACCAAATTTTCACTCTTTTGAAGTGAGCTCTATGAGGAGTCAACCCTGTTTATAGAATACACTATTAAATGTGACCCGTTTAAAGGATTTCATTTACCCTATTAGGGGTAAGCCTTGTTAGAGGAATTTAGAACATTCCATCAAAATGTCACCTGATTAAAGGATTTACAAATGACTATTAGGTCAACCTTCTCAAAAGGATTTTATAATTGATATAATGGTTAGAAAGAAACAATAGGTTTTCATCTGTTAAGAACAACTCAATTTGCAAATACAAATCTTATTTTGGCTCATATGTTGATCAACTGAATGGAATTCTTCATCTCCTCCATCTTTGATTTTCTTTTTCACCCTTCAAGCATTCACACCTCACTTCAACTCTTCACTTTCAGCCTTCTTTCTTAGGTTTGCCAATCATAGAATCAAGACCATGTTCCTCACATCCAACCTCTTTTAGGTTAGGCCTTGTATCTCCTTAAATAGGTAGTTTAGATCATTTTCCACTAAATCATAAATGTAGATCTTAGGGTTTTAGGTCAGATTCATTGAATCTTTCTATCTTTTCATTTTCTAATCTCCTCTAGAAATTATTCAATACTACAATTGAAAAAAAAAATTATTGTCATTGATGTCAAATCTATTGGCGAGAGAGTTTTCTATCTAATCTAAATGTCATATCTATTTAAATGATGAACAGAATTTGAGAAGTTGTCCATAGCAAAAGCATCTAGAGGAAAGGTTGAGCTATAAAGATGAAACTACAAATAGACATTTAATTAGTTAGACTTTGACAAGATAAAGTGATTGTTTAAATCATGTTGCAAGTGAAGGTGAAAAATATGTTCAAGTCTTAGAAGTGTGAAAAAAGATAGATCAAATGTGTAGGCTTGACCAACTAAAAAAGTAAAAGACTAAGGAATTTTGATAGACATGTCGAGTGATGCTAGTGTCAACTAGGCCAAAGTAAGTGTCAAAAAAATTTAGTGTTGACCGAGCATCAGAACTAGCTATGTGACAGTGTTGATGCCAAGCAAGAAATTTTATAGCAACTAAGTAAATTTGTGATGACTAAGTGTCAAAACTTAGTGTTGGTCGAGGAACAACATTTTAACTATTTGCCAGCAATTGTAATTTCTAGCTAAAGAAGGTTATTTCTTGGGATATAGAAAACATGTTGAAGATAAGGATCAATGAGTTGGACCATTTAATTCTAGGAGAGGATTAAGTAATTGACTTAAGAGATGAATTCAAGGAGAAGTTTCTAGAAAAAAAGAGATAAATATAATGATGATAAGATACATTGTATCTGATGGATAGAATCATGAACCCTAATATCAAAAATATTGATAAAGTGGCAAAAGGTCAAAACTACCTATTTAAAGAGATACAAAGGAGAAATTTCATAAGTGAAGAGAGAGTAGAGAATAAAGAGGTTGTGTGCATCTGAAGAAGTTCCAAAAAGTTGGAGTTGTTACTAATATTGTTGACTAGCAAATCTAAGTAGAAGGCTTAATTGAGTTGAGAAGAAGTGAAGGGTGATTGTTTGAAGGGTTACCAAGAAAACCTGAGATTCAGATGACACTTGAGGTGATGCAAGAGAATCCTAGGTGTAAGAGCAATCTTGTATCATCCTAAAATATTTTTCTTTTTTAGTCTTTTCTATTTTAATAAGGACTAGTAGACAGGGAGTTTACTATTTTTGGAAACTTGCTATTTTTAGTCAGTTTGTCATATGAGCTTGGAATGTTCTCATTTTCTACAAGATTATTCATTTTATAATTATACACCTACCATAAAAATCTCATTGCTCCAGCCTAAGTATCAAAGAAGTTATTGTGAATTTTTGGTAGAAAATTTAGGAAAAAAATCTTTAGGCTCACCATTGGAGGCCTTAGAGTGCCCAAATGAGGTCTAAAAACTCGATAGAAGGGCACTTGTGTTATTTAGGGGCTATAGATCAAGACCTAGCATTTCCCAAAAGTAGTTATAATAGCCAATTGGAGCAATGGTTTGAGAGTTATGGCCTTCCAAAGTTGGGCTACCCAAACTTTCTAAAATAAATATCAAAGATGTATTTGGCCAACTGTATATGTATTGTTAGGGTCTATCAACCCTAGGTATTAAGTTTCAATGTCTAGAACATTCCTGTATAGCATAAAATTTCTTATTTAAGAAAGGCTCAAACACTGTCTATAATAGCTCTGAGTGGTAGTTCGTAGCTTAGTCTTACAGATTACTGTAATGAAGGTGCCCATGTGGGTTAGCATATTGTACTTGTGAATTCTGTAATTCTACATTTGCGGCAATAATAAGAAGTCAATATTTTGTTCTCACATTTTTTGTTGTTTCTTTTTTTTTGTTATGGGTTTATGGTATTAAGGGGGAGCACCCTTCATCAAGTGCTATCAAAGCTAGAGTTCTTGAGTGTGTGGACATATCACCAACTGTGAGGCAGTTCATACTAGGAATGTGATTTGGGCTGAATGTGTAGACAAATCATCGATTGTGAGGTATTTTGCACTAGGGTTTTAGTGAAATCGTGAAAATGTCTCCACGAAGAGAGTGTGATGGAAGAGTTGTAGGTGTTACAAATAAGGATTTAGAGCCCTCCAAAGACAAATGCAAGTATTGGAAGAATAAATGTGTAGAGAAATAAATCTTCCCATAAGAGATGAAAGCAAGGATGAGGACAAAGTAGAAGAAAATGTTGAAGCAAGGGAAGTTCTAAACCTAGAGGAAGAGAGGCTTTTTAAGGCCATCTCCAATATTGGAAAAAGAGCTAAGTTTGAAGTTCCCACATTTTTGGAAAATCTTAAGCAAAAAGAGCTGATCGATTGGATCAATGAGCTAGAGGAGTAATTTGAGTATGAAGATATTGAGGATCTTGATAGGGTCAAGTTTTCGAAGGCAAGACTGAAAGGACATGCAAAAATCTAGTGGTAGAAGGTTCAGTAGGAGTGAAATAGAAAGGGAAAGGACAAAATCACCAAATGGGGTCAAATGATTGCTAGACTGAAGCAACAATCCATTCTCATAGATTATGAGCTTGATATGTTGAAGAAAATGCAAGGGTTGAAGTAATCAAGAAAATCTATTCAAGAGTATACCAAATATTTCTATCGAGTTCTCATTAGAACTGGCCATGTAGAAGTTGATAAGGAGAAAGTGGCTTGTTATCTTAATGGGTTAAGGCCAAATATTTAGGATGAGCTAAGTTTGGTTCAAATGAATAGTATTGAGGAGGCATACCATTTTCCCTAAGAGTTCAAGAGAAACTGAGCAAGAAGTTTGACAATAAGAATAGAAAATAGGTCGCAATGGAAGATCTGGTGAATGATCTTATGGTGGTTGTAATGATGATCTAAAGAAAAAGGATGAGGCTATAAGTAGTAGTCATATCCAAAGGGGAAACAATTCAAATCATTTCCATGATTAGAACAATAGAGATCAGAGAGAAAGAGGTAGAGGACAAGGATCTAGAAGAGGAGGCTACTATGGGAAATGTTTTCACTATAGAGAAGAAGGGCATAAAGCACTTGAATGTTCCCAATGACAAGGAAGGATAGATCATAGAATAAAAGGCCAAGCTAGAGTTGCACATATTGATAAAGATGTCAGATCATCACATTCTGAAGATATTGAAAGAGGACTAGTCCTAATTAATAGAAAATTCATGTTGAGTGGTGAGAATGAACCTAATTAAAGAAGGAGTTCATTTTGCACAAGGTACAAATGTAAAGATAAATGTGATCATTGATGGTAGAAGTACTAACAATCTTGTGTCAGAAATGATGACCACAAAGTTGAAGCTGAAGAGATAGAAACACTCATGTCTATACCATATTGCTTGGGTGCAAGATGACCACAAGGTCATGGTCAATGACTAGTGCTCAGTGAAGTTCAAGATGAGAAGCTACTAGGATGAGGTACTATTTGATATCATACCTATGGACACATGTCATATTTTATTGTGTAGGCTATGGCAGTTTGACAGGCATGTTGTACACGATGAGTGAGCAAATACCTACACTCTGATCAAGGATGGAGTTAAGCATAAGTTGAAGTTATTGAAGGAGAAAGAAGAAAAGTTATGTAGTGCTACCAGAATATGTTTCTTTGATGGAAAAGAGTTTCTCAAAGGTATGAAGTGTGAGCATATGTATTTTTCTATAATTTCAAAAGATCGTAAAGAAAAATTAGAGGAGGTAGCTACAGAAGTTGTATATATGCTGGAAAAAAAATTTGATATTATATCAGATAATTTACTTGATGGATTTTCCCCAATGAGGAAGATCAATCACCAAATGGATTTGGTTCCAAGAGAAAAATTTTCAAATAAGACATTGCACATAATTACATCAGTAGAAAGTGAAGAGTTGAACAAAAATTCATGAGTTGGTAGAAAGGGTTGATTTGAGAGAGTTTGAGTCCAATGTACTAGTGTATTAGCACCAAAGAAGAATGGATAATGGAGGATGTGCATAGATTCTCACACTATCAAGAAGATCACAATCAAGAATAGATTTCCATTACCAAGGATGGATGATATTATGGACTGTTTGAGTGGGGTTGAGTATTTCACAAAGATAGATATGAAAAGTGGGTACCATTAGATTCGTATCAGAGAAGGTGATGAGTAGAAGACTTCTTTCAAGACAAGGGATGGACTTTATGAGTGATTAGTCATGTCTTTTGGGATAATGAATATACTGAGCACTTTCATGAGGCTCATAAATGAGGTATTGAAGGAGTTTCTAGGTAAGTTTTTCATTTTTTACCTAGATGATATTTTGATCTTTAGTAAGACATTGAAAGTGAATTTTCTTCATAATTGCAAAGTGTTTGATAAGTTGAGGAAAGAAAATTTACTAATAAACTTGAATAAGTGCAGTTTTGCAAAGGAGGAGTTGGTGTACCTAGGATTTGTAGTCTCAGTAGAAGGTCTAAAAATGGACCCAGAGAAAGTGAAAGCTATCCTTGAATGGCCTACTCCAAAGAGTGCGATAGAGGTAATATCTTTTCATAGACTAGCTAGTTTTTATAGAAAGTTCATAAGAGGTTTTAGCAATTTTTGTGGACCCTTAATTGAAACAATGAGAGAGGATAGGAAAGAATTTAAGTGGATTATAGGAGTGGATAATGGTTTTAATCTATTAAAATATAAAGTTATTGAGCTGTCTATTTTAGCACTTCCTAATTTTAACAAGGTGCTTCAAGTAGACTATGATGCTAGTGGTACTATAATAGGAGTTGTTTTGAGCCAAGAAGGTAGACCCATTGCATATTTTAGTGAGAAGTTGAATGATGAAAAAATAATTATCATCTTTATGATTAGGAATTTTATGTTATAGTTCAAGCATTGAAGAAGTGGAGACACTAGCTTCTTCCTAAGGAGTTTGTTTTTTGTATTGATCATCAAGCTTTGCAATATTTGAATAGTCAAGGAAAATTAAACCAAAGGAATTTGAAGTTGATTGAGTTATTGCAAAGTCATACATTTGTTTTGAAACATAGGAGTGGGAAGTCTAACAAAATTGTAGATGCTCTTAGTAGAAGACAACTTTTGCTAACAGAAAAGTAGATAGAGGTGGCTGAGTTCAGGGAACTCAGTACTTTGTAACCAAATGATCCTAATTTTGGTGAAGCATAGAAGGCTTGTACAAAACCTATTACACTTGACATGAAAAAGTGATTGGATTTCATAATCCAAGATTGTATGTTGTTCAAAGGAAGCCAGTTGTGCATTCCTAGAAGTTCAATGAGAGAGAATCTCATCAGGGAGAAGCATAATGGATGATTAGTTGGACATTTTGGCAAAGATAATACCATTTCTTTGTTTTCTAAGAATTATTACTTGCCACAATTATAGCAAGATGTGAAGAATTTTGTGTAGAATTGTAGAGTATGTTAGATGGCGAAAGGAGTGAAGTAGAATACAGGGTTGTATCAACCATTACCTATACTAGAGAAGTTGTGGGAGGATGTCAACATGGATTTTGTTCTTGGATTACCGAGAACACAGTGAGGGCATGAATTTATTTTTGTGGTGGTTGACAATTTTTCAAAGATGGAAAAAATGTATTCCTTGCAAGAAGACTAGTGATAGTGTTCATGAAGCAAAGTTTTTTTTTAGAGAAGTGGTGAGACTACATGGTCTGCCAAAGAGTATAGTTTTAGATCGAGATACCAAATTTGTTGGGTATTTTTGGCGTACATTATGGAAAAAGTTGAAGATAGATTTGAAGTTGAGTTCATCACATCATCCATAGACTGATGGACAGATAGAAGATGTAAATCATAGTTTAGGAAACTTGCTGAGATGTTTGGTTGGAGACAAGCCAAAAGGATGGGATCTAATTTTACCATAGGTAGAATTTTCATATAATAATTATGTCAATAGGAGTACTAGTAAATCACCATTCCAGATTATATATGGGAGTAGTCCCAGAAATGCTTCTAAATTGTAACAATTGGATAAAGGAGAGATAAGTAGTGTTGAAGCAAAAGAATTTGACGAATGTCTATAAGGAGGTGAGGAAGCACATTATAAAGATGAATACATAGTATAAGGCTAAGGACAATGTGAAAAGGTGGTATAAGGAATTTCAAATTGGAGATAAAGTCATGGTTCATTTGAGAAAGGAGCATTTTCTAGTGAGTACATATAATAAGTTGAAGATGAAGAAGTTTGGACTATGCAAGATAGTGAAAAAGAATGATTGTGGAAATTCTTATGAAGTGGAATTTCTTGTTGACTTGACTATTTCACTAGTATTTAATATTTCATATTTGAAAAATTATTATGAAGGAGGTGATGGAGATGAAGTTGTAGAAGCACAGTGGAGTATTCCAGTAGCTTGTTCAGTGATAAAGGAGATTAAGGAGATACTAGACAATCATATTGGCAAAAGTACAAGGAACAGAACTTATGAGGAATACTTGGTCAAATGGAAAGGAAGGCCAATAGAGGATTCATCATAGCTAGCAAGGGAGGAGGTTAACCATCTTGATTTTCCTCTAAACACCTGAGACATGATGAAGTCACTTCTCAAATTACCTCGAGTGTCTAATGTAGGAACATCCTGGGTGTAAGACCAATCTTGCATCACCCAAAAATATTTTTCTTTTCAGTCTTTTATATTTTAATAAGGGCTAGTAGATAGGGTGGTTACTATTTTAGGGAACTTGCTATTTTTAGTAAGTTTATTATACTAGCTCAAAATGTTCTCATTTTCTATATGAAGGTTTAGTTTAGAATTGTAAGCCTGGCATAAAAATATCATTGCTCCAACTTAAGTATAAAAAAAGTTATTGTGGATTTTTAGTGGAAATTTTAAGAGGAAAATCTCCAGGCTCACTATTGGAGGCCTTAGACTACCTAGATGAGGTCCAAAAACTCAACAAAAGGCACTTACATTGTTTTGAGCATGTGGATTAAGAGCTAGTGTTTCTGAAAAGTGGTTATAATAGCCAGTCGAAACAATGGTTTGAGAGTTATGGCCTTCCAAAGCTGGGCTACTCAAAATTTCTCAAATAATTGTCAAAGATGTATTTGACTGACTCTATATGTATTGTTAAGGTCTTTTGGCCCTAGGTATTAAGTTTCTATGTCTAGAACCTTCCTAGAGGGCATTAAAAAGTCTATTTAAGAAAGGCCCAAACATTGTCTAGAATAGCTCTAGGTGGTAGTTCATAGCTTAGTCTTAAAAATTACTATAATGAAGGTGCCCACATGGGTTAGCATATTGTACTTGTGAATTCTATAATTCTACATTTGTGGCGATGATAAGAAGTCCATATTTTGTTCTCGCATTTGTTTTTGTTTCTTTGTTTATGTTATGGGTTTATGGTATTAAGGAGGAGCACCCTTCATCAAGAGGCCAAGCAGTGAATTAGTATTAGGAGATGAATATAGATTTGTACATACAAAGTGAGTTGTACTTAACATATCAAATCTGTTGTTACTTTCTAACCATTATGAACAGTATTTGAAGTCCTTTAATCAAGGTTGACCTAACAGTTATGTTGTGATTTCACAATGCATGCCACATTTTTCTAAGATATGGGGACCCCTACTTTATTTTTGGCTTTTCAGATCCCTAATCCAAGGTCCACATTTTTTTTAGTTGTTTTTGGTCAAGTCTAGGTCCTGAATAGAAAACCCAGATTTCAAAAATCAGAGTTTTGGAGAAAGAATATCTTTTTGCAAAAAAGACAAAGGTGCACCAACACACCTAATTAGGTGTGCCAGTGTGCCAAAACGTGGTGAAATCATTTACTATTGTTAAAGTGTGCAGTAGTGTAACTACATAGTTGTGCACCCCCACCCTTCTCCTCACTTATTTTTTCTCTGCTTCCACGTGAATCGTATCACTGTACCTGATTATGTGTGTCTCCTCTGCCTTGTTTCCTGCACACAAAACACAAAACCATGTTAAAGACTCCAAAAAAGGTGTGCAATAGTGCACCTAATTAGGTGTGCTACTGTGCTCCTTTTCTTTTTCCTCTCAAAACATGAAAAAACCTTAAATATGGTCATAGTAGAGTACTTAACTAGGTGTGCTACTGTGCACACTTTTAAAAACAAAAAGAACACAACAAAAATGCCTACGTAAAAGGAAGGGTGTGCATCAATGTACCCCATGAGGTGTGCTAATGTGCACCCTATTTTTTAAAGTCTTTTCTAAATAAAAAAGTCACACCAGGCACACTTGTGAGTTGCAGCTAGTCCACCCTTTTTTGCATTCTAGAGTTAAATTGGGTTTTTCTAGTGTCATCAAGCAAATTAGGGTTTTCCATTTTGATTGTGTCACTATTAGGGTTTGATTTATTCATTTTTCTTTGATTTTGGAATAATATGCATCCTTTTTGTGCAGATTCAATGGTTTCCTCGTCGTCCTCCCTCACCAAGAAGATGATTCACAAGTATGTCATGTTCAAGTTTCAAGGTGTTCCGACCAAATCATGATTTTAGGATGATAATATAGAGATTCAAGATACTAAACTATGTCACACTAATTTGGGAGTATTCTTGGCACTGTCCAACAAAATAGAAGAGGCACTAGTAGAGTTAGATGCAAAACTCAGAGATTTTGCGAAGACTCGTATCAAGGTGGGCAACTATAGGAAAAAGGTGAAAGACAAATATGAGGCCTTAGATTTTCTAGATGTCGCTCATGTCACCAAGTTCATTGATAAATTCAAGGGAAAATACCCAGACATAGCTCTAGTATAAAGGGGAACAAAACCTAGAAGCCAGAATTTCAATTTTGACACTTGGTGAAATATTGTATTTTTTGGAACCTGCCTTCGAGGTGTGCTGTTGCACTAGGTGCACTATTGTGTAGTTGCATAGGTGCACTTTTTGCAACAGTATTCAGGAAGATTTTTAAAAATTTAGAGGTGCACCGATAGTTAACTTCCAGTTCTAAATTTAGAGCTTTCCATGCATCAAAAACACATTCTGACAACAGTTCAACTCCAACAGACAACTAGTGGAGATGGAGCTTCTATTTTTGGCACTTCCAGAAACTCCTACATTAATTGATGTCTCTCTCTTTCTTATTTTCTCATTTTTTCTTTGTTTTAAGACATATAAAGGCTCATGCATCCAATAAATGATATAAATATGGATGGAGTCCTACTCAGCACCAGTTAGAGAGTCATTTTGTACATAAAGAGATTTGTTTTATTAGTTTAGAAGCATATGATTACATAAAGATACCTCTCACTCTCAACAAAAATGATGGAGAAGATTTCTTATAAATTCAAGAATTTAATATGTATTATAGGCCACCATTATTTTGATGTAATAATATATGTTATTGGTGCTCTCATTTGGAGTGTAGTGATTCTTTCCTAATTGTGTTATATTTTGTAAATGTATGTTCATGAAGTGTAATTGAGCCAATAGTTTTATTGTGTTCTTCTGGTTGTGTGATCTTTTAATTTTGGTGTTTGCTATGAGTCTACAAATTCTACTAACATACTTAGTTCGAGAAGAAATCGCCATATTGTTCTTGCATAACTTTTCATCTTGCATGAGCTCACTTTTTGTGGCATTGCGATCTAATGAAATGTGAAACATCTTACAGTTAGTGAAATTTCCCATTGATGATTGCATCAATGGAATTAAGGAAGTTTTGCTCCTATATTCATTGGTTACCCACCAATCTTTTTGAAAGCCCAACTCACAAATGCGTTGTTTCTGTGGTTTATGTCTTTTAGAATTTTACTTTCATGTTATTTGCTTAAACTTCTTGTTACCCTATCTAATTTATTTTCTTTACTAACCCCTTGTTAAATTAGTAATTCATATAGTTTCATTGTTAGATTGCATTCATCATAAAAATAGAAAATACCAAAAAACATATCTCCTTTGTGGTTAATTTTGAAATAGCAAGAAGATTGATCATTTGATCTAAAATTGGTTTGAACCAACAAAGGCCTCGTCATGACCAAACACATTTATCTTCAAAAGAGCGGATTGCAATAGGTTGGAAGACCGCCCAAAACCTTGGAGTTGATCCCAGATCAGCTTTTTAAGAGAGGAGTTTGAAATATTCCTTCCATTAAGCATCGTGCAAAACAAAAACTCAACAAGTTACAAGGACTTAATGGTCTGTGTAATTCCTTTTTACTATGTGACATTCTAATAGAATGTTCTAAAGTCCTCTAATAATACCACTCCTAATAGGGCGATTAAATCCTTTAGCTTGGTCACATTTAATAGTGTATATGGTAACCTTTCACAAGGTTGGCTCCTAACAAGGCTCACTTCAAAAGAGTTAAAATTGGTGACATGTTGCTGGTAGTTTTTCCCAACTTGGGTTCCATGTTAAATCCTAGTGTCAAACTTATGTGAATGTTATTATGATTCTTTATTGATTAAAGTTTACATTGGGAAAATTTGTTATTTTAGAATAGTAGACAACTAATTAATGTTGTAAATATTTTATAGTAGAGATGAAATAATGGAATGATAAGATTTGAAGTTGTTTATGTTTTTTCCTATCAAATTGGTACATCTAGATCTTGGATAACTAATTCACCCTCCCCCCCCACCCACACTCTCAGTTATTCTAAATATTCTAACAATGATGGGTCAGGGTGAGGCCTCACAACTATAGACTATTGTTTTATTATTGTGGGATACAAATGGCTAATGAGCATACCACAATATAGTTCTATATGCAAAGACATTCAACCTTTGAAATTTGCTTCTTAATCTCCTTTTCCTACCATTCTTCTTGATCTCTCTCTTCCAATCACTGGCCATAATATATCTTAGGCTCACAAGATAATGGATTCCTTTTTCCATGTAACCTCATGGATGGCATATACACAATAATTGCATAGCCCAAAAAATGATGAAAGGACATCAAGAACACAAAGTCCCAGTTTTCTAGTTTGAAAAGGAATGAATCACTAATACATCATTCTCAAAAGACTACATATACCTTCTTGACTTTTTCTAGAAAGAGTGCCTATATGTACTATAGGCTATTTTCCTTATTAGATACAAAGGGATAATGAATAGCTCATAATATAAACCATTACACTACTGACTCCAACATATAGTTGTTGATGCCAATGTACATAAAAGTAGAGTTCAAGTTTAGTATGTAATAGATTTATTTCAGTAGCATTGCAAATATCTAGTAATCTAGCCTTGAGCAATTATACACATTTGGATTCTTATGAGGATTTTTCCCTTGGCCATTGAAATAATTTTGATGTTAATGATCTAAATTATCTTAGTTTAACATCAGAAGCATCACCAAGGTTATCTTCCAGGATATCTCATAGCTCCCTTCCAATTGAATGGCCCAAAATGGCAAGTTGATATAATTCTAATTGAACTGTAAGAAAGAAGCCCTCTAGTTGATTTGCCTACTCTTTTCCTAAGGAATGTTGCTAAGCTTCCTGAATACATAAAATTTATTTTCAAGAAGAGAATTTTTGCAGTCAATGAAAGTAGAAAAAGAAAGATTCAACAATGAACAAGTTGACATGTATTTTAATAGCAACAATGCTTACATCTAATTGCAATAGCATTCATACACATGCTAAGAGTAACAATATCATGTACCAATTACATGTATTCTATAGAATATGGAATTCCTAACACTAGAAAGTAAAAATAAATAAGTATCCAAGAGTGTATTGTTGTTTCCTTCATTTCAAACAAAATCAATGAAATTTGGTTTAAGAAGAGTGAAAGACATATGGTATCGCTTCTCTCTCTCAAGCCTATGTTGAGACCAGGGGATATAACTTGGGAAGGAGAAATAATTTACTAGCTAGGAATTTTAGAGTTTGACATTAGCGAAAATGTATCCTAGGTAGAGAATCATGCTATGTACTGATAGTTAACAGACAAAGAAACCAATGGTATTTTAATCTCCTACAACATCTATTGTCAATGCATGTGGTTAGTTCTAATAGGAAGTATCCAATGTGAAATAAAAAAGGGAAACAAACAACTATCACTTTACTTAATTCAATTTCATGTCTTGCTAAGAATCTAATAAATAAATTTATGATCTCATATTCCAAAATTGTATACTATGGATCCTTATATATAGGCCTTGGATTTCTAAACAATGTTGCCTTCTTACAAGAAGCTAAATAAGCAAAAAAATTACAAATAAAGCACAAGAAAATAAAAAGGATCGTAGAAAATTGTTTCAAATTGATGAAACCATGTAAAGACCACAAAGTTCCACCTTTACTAATGTATTGTTCTAAAAAGACTACCTATACTTACTTGTGTTTCTCTAGAAATACTGCTTATACCTACTACATGCTATATTGTTTTACTATTTCTGGATACAAAGACCTAATGAGCATCCCACAATAGAAACCATTACAATACTTATACCAACATATAGTTGTTGATTCCAACATGCATAAAAGAAAAGTTCAAGTTCAGTTTATTGTAGAGTTTAGTTTGTACTAAACTTATTTCAATAGCATTGCAAATGTCTATTTATCTAGCCTTCAACAATTATGCACATTTGGTTTCCTATGAGGGTTTTTCCCTTGGCCAATGAAAGAAGTTGCCCAAACTTATTATAATAACTATGAATGCCATTGTTGACATTCTAACAAATGTACCAATAAAAGATCTTATTTTACAAGATGAACTTGTATGCTCAATAAAGCATTAATGGACTACAACTGTGACATATCAACTACACCTTTCTGATGACATACACACATACCCTTGTATTTCTCATCAATTCAAGAATCACATGGAGGAAAAAGCCTTATAAGAAGGATCTATCATCTATTTGATGGATTATGAGTGTAGTAGGTTTTTGAATTTTATGTACATAGAATGCTATATTTTGTGCTATAAATATGTACATATCTAACATTTCCCAATACTAAATCATTTTCACTTTTAATGTAGAGCTATTATAGTAACTAATTTTAAACTAGGTGTGACTATTGAAACAATAATTGGAATACCAATTCCTCTTTTTAGAACTATTGACAGTGTCTAGTCAAACACTAGACAAACTGAACTTGGGGGAATTCTAAAAGAAATAATTTTTAGTGTCAATGAGGCAATTTGTAAAAGTGAAAAAATCTTACACTCATCTCTCCACTATCCCCGATTAAGATGTTGATTCTTATCATAAGGCTTGGTTGATAGAAGGAAGGGCACTAAGAAAAACACCAATTCATAATTTCAAGAATGTAGGATGTGATGGAAAAGAATTTGGCTTTGACCTTGTAGATAAGGAGAATACTATGATACATGTCACATGCTTCAATAACGTGGTGAAATAATTTCAGAACGTAATTAAGTTAGATAGTATTTATGTCATTTCTAATGGTTGAGTAAAGGTTTCCAATACAAAGTACCATAGCTTTACTAACCCTATTGAGATAGTCTTGCACAATTCATCTACTATACCTTTTTCTATAACTACAAAAATTATCATTCCTATGCATTCCTTCAGTATCAAGAGCATATAATCTTTTTAGTGCCTACCTATAAATCATGTTATAGATGTCATTTGGATTATGTTATCTATCAATCCTACATCAACCATTTGTAAAGTAGATGGTACTGAAAAACTCAAATGTACAATAACTGTCATTTGTTGGAAATGCAATATAGGCTAGTTGAAATGGGGGGGGGGGGGGGGGGGGGGGGGGGGGTGAATCAAGAACCAATAAAACTTATACTTTAATTTACCAATTAAATATCCACAATATAACCTAATCTCGATAAAACATTCATAATGCTTGACACAATATTTGGTAACCTAGAAACCTTCCAAATTGAAAGTGAAACTAGGATGGGGATGATACCCACAAGCTTTATTACTACAATATAAACTTGGCCTGTTAAACCTTACAATTGATCACTTCTAGTGATCTTCCCTGTTAGGTAAACCTTGTGAAAGGATTTACAACATAGAATGAAGGATGAACTCTATTAGGAGATTTGGAATGAGATTGTTAAGTCCACCTTGTTAAAGGATTTGACTGATACACCTATTAGGATGAGCCAGTGGAAGATTTTGATCTACAACTTGGTTTGCTAAATGAGATTCCTTTGAATAATAATGATTACCTAACTATGATAGATAAGTCTTTGTTTTTCCTTATACTGCTCACAACCTTCTTCAATTCACACACATACTTGATTGATTACTTGATTAAATTATTTGGATATGAGATAATGCATTACATATATACTAATCCACTTTATTACTCTTTGGAGTCGGCTACAATACCTAATTCAAATAATCTTCACAGTGTCAGCTAGTTGTTAGAACTCAAGTTCTAGAGACAACTCTATGATGTTTTGACACTCAAAAAACACTGTCAATATTCAAAAGACTCTAGCATTTGATTGACATTAAAGCTTAGTCCATACTAATCACTCAGAGTAGCAAGAACATTGTCAGCATTAGATGACTCAGTGAACACTAAAGAACTTAGTAGACACTAGATTACTTGGCTAAAATTGCAAAGCTTGGTCAACATTATCTTTAATTACTTCATTAACACTAGAAGCTCAATCGCAACTGATAAGCTTAGGTTATATAGTAAACTCAATTAACATTTTATTCTTCATCACTTGTACTAGAAAGCTTGGTAGACTCTACTATGCTTGGGTAATACTGCAATTTTCCTTTGTAGCTTAGTAGAAATTGTAATTCTTGGTAAACATTGAATTTTGTCTCAGATGCTCACTAGACATTATGAATCTTAGCATGAACTATAATGTGTCTGAATGACTCAGGAGCAACTAATAGACAAATTATTTGACCATAAGGTCAACATCATTGATATATCAAATTGGACTATAGATATCTCCCTCTAGGGTAATATTTGTGAAGTTGAGGGAAAGGAATATTATCGCGATACTAGTACAACCAAACTCTCTTATACTCTTGATCCAATCTACTCATACTATATCCTGGCATGGAAGGCTCTATATAGTATATCTCAACTACAATTATAACAAGCCTTGATTTATTGCAAGTAACTACACTTAGGAAATGGAGCACCACAAAATCCTTTGACAATCCTTCAAAACCCTTGTCCAGTACCATCTCATCCATTTGAAACTTTCCAAGACAATACTTTTCTTATATTTTCTCTATAGAACTATTTTCCAAGAGGAAGAAACTTATGTCAAAGCAAGTGTAACAAAACTTCATCTAGACAACTTTTACTACTTCTCATGCCCATGAGTAGTGGAGAATAAAAAATTCAAGATAAAGGTACTACAAACCTTTCCGACCACATTTGAATGCCCAAAGTGTGCTATAAATGTCTTAAATTGTGATTTTAGCTACATACTAAAAATAGACTTAGAAGATGAAATGAGATAGCTTTAAAAATTCATAGCCTTTGAACCCCCAACAAATGCCTTGTTGGGTGTCTTTGTAGAAGACCTCCAACTACTACTTACAGAAATTGATATTGGCAAAGAGATTTTGGCCTCGATGATAAACAAGAAGTTTCTATTCCATCTCAATATAAGAGCATCAACATTTGATGGGCAGGAAAGACAAATCACGATTACCACAACCTTTACGATCATTTGAATCACCTTGCTAGTGATTTAAAATAAATTTGTAGTAATTATATACATACTATGATTTTTGGACAAGATCTCTTGTAATTTTTGTAAATGAACTTGACCATGACTTGTAAAACAATGCTCTTTTGTCTATGCAAATGGGAAACATGCTTGATTATGTACAAAAAAAGTTGGAATTTATAAAAGTGGCTTTAACAAATAACATTTGCATTATTATATTATGTTTCAAAATTAATTGTGGCATTATATTAATAATTATAAATCGTCATTATTTTACCATTTTAAAAATCAAATTTAGTATTATATTACTATTTGTAAATTTCACAACATTCTTTCTTCTCCTACATGTACACTCTACTTTTATATGGCTTCCACAGTAATATACTTAACATTTTTTTGAACCCAATAGATGTTCTCGTTTAGCACACTTCACTTGTTCTAATACCAGAGCAACAAACAACCATCCCCAGTAAGCCCATTTTCACAAATAATCAAGAAAGCCAAGTCAATGATGCAAGTATAGAATAACATTGGTGAACAAAGAAGGTCATAAAGAAATGAGTTGCAATATAAGGGTAATTGTGAAGGAGAAAAAATCCTCAATAAGGGGCATCAAGAGACATACTGAAGCCTAAATTTTACAAACCCAAATGACACACTACCACCATCCAAGAACCTTGTCCTCCCACCAACATGTCCAACCCTATCCCACCATGAAATTCACCAATCCAACTCAACATGTATATCTAAGAATGTCATTTTATTAGCACAAAATTAGATAACCTATAAAACATGGTAACAAGCATAAGTTGCATGGTAAAGTATCAATGTATCAAAAGGAAACAACTCAATGGCACAAATACATGTTGTAGATGTGCATTTGAAAAGGATGGTCATTGCTTCTCTAAATCCAATAACATGGACCCTAGAGAGCAACCTAGTTTCTTAAGAATCCTAAGCCAAATCAAAGAGATGCTAATTACAAGAGTTAGCCCAATTCTTCGGGTGAAATATGCAAAAGGTAGCCTAGTAAAATATAGTGGCCACACTATATCTTTCCCTCAAGATATTTCACCAAGATACACAGGTGAATTGGATATAATAATTGCAAACAAGAAGAGTATAGGAAAACAACAATATAATTTCTATGTTACCAAATATCAGGTATATGAGGTATTTAAGTACAAAATTCTAAATTATCCATATTATAGAGATGTACTATTTGATGAAGTTGCACTAGCATTGTTTCCTAATATCTCTACTGACATATCAAACCTCCTTGGTCAAACAACATTGACTATTGATCACCAAGAACTAGGCTTTTCAGAGATGGAAGCTATAGAAGATGATCTTTTTGAAGGTATTCTATAGGAACAACCCTCATTTGTAGCAAATCTACCACCTACATCCACTAGGGTCATAGAAGTGAAATCTCTAATACATTAAGGAACAAAATTATCAATGTCTAACATACAATGGCTAACCATTTCACTGCACCCCATAAACAAGTATACCATAGAAGACTTATTTGCAATGGCATTCCCTACTCTATTTCCTAAAGAAATTACAAATCTCAAACAACAATAACTAAAGAAAGTACACTTTTACAAGTATGCTATATATCTCATGTAGTACCATGATAATCAATTTGGACAACACCCATGATTTAGATACTTTATGTTGAATTTTTTGATGAGGCATCAAACTTAGGCTACAACATCAATTTTCAACCAAAGACAACTTGATAAAGTGGTGCCTACAACTATTGATGACCTTCGTCAAAGGCTAGAGAACTTGCCCAACAAAAAACTTGTAGAACAACTTTTGCATTTCACCTCCAAAATCTATGGAACATGACCTTTTGGGAATGAAAGATGAGGAGATTTTTTTGATATGGCTATACAACTTGGTTGCCCAATACTATTCTTCACATTGACTACAATAGATACAAAATGGGTACACATGCACAACATGATGCCCTTGACAACACCACAAGGCCATCATGCAGTAAGATCATGGAGGCTATAAAAAAAAGTGCAAAACCCACACCTCAATGTTGTATATATGCAAAACTAATTTGTAACATTTAGTAAGGAAGTCCTTGAAAACCTCGTGGGGTTTACAGACTATTAGTATAGGTAAAAACACAACTACATTTACTAATTTCAATATGACCACACTCGTACCACGTACTAAATGCTTTCCTCCTTAGGTATGAATGGAAACATAGAGGCTCTACACATATCCATTGATTCATTTGACTTCCTAGCACCCCAAATTTTGAAAAACTTGATTTGGATAGTGTACAATTAGTGGATAATACAATCAAATACATCTATAACTATGTCTCTACATGGAAATCGAGGAGCACTAAACTAAAAAAGGAATTCATACACCAATTTCCAATAGATGACCCTTTTCTAATGGACAAAGGTTCAATTTTAATGAGAAACACTCTTAGTGATTACACTGAACTAGTCAATTAGGTCCAATGGAATCCAAAGTGCACAATGTGAACTTGCCTCCGAAGGAAGTGGGCTTCTATGGTCTGCCAATATAAGGCCCCATAAACAATAAAAAATAACTCAAACATCTCTTTTACAACATATGTGAATGCAAAGCACAATCTAGCATGCAATGATGACCACCTCAACCTACACAATGCATCAATTTTGTTCATTTGGAGAGCCAACATAGATTGCTAGCTAGTTCTCTCAATAAATGAAGTCCTCAAATATATTTCAAAATATGTTGCAAAAGCAGAGAAAAAGTTTTAGATATAATACTCTATGCTATCTCACATCTCAACTAACTTTGTATATGATAAACTAGCAATAAATACATTTTGCAAAATATTGATTGACACACTCATTGAAAGAGATGTTGGTGCCTAAGAGGCCTCACACTTACTACTAAAATTGTGCCTATCCCTATGTAGTAGGAAATTTTTTTCCCTTAATGTGCACAAGAAAATAACTGGCCACATTTCATCTCCCTAACAACCACAAACATGTATCTACACCATATTGATGTATATGTGGTTCAACCTATACAACGTGAATCACTATCCCTTTTGGAGGTAGCACAAAAATAGTCTTATAGAGCATCTCGCAAAAATAACCAATGGAAGGAATGACCCGAAAAGGTAATCATTCAAGTATCTCCATGATTCATTATAACCCCTACAAACAAGGACAAATCATTATCTACATTCTATTGGACTGAACTAATGTTGCATTTCCCATTTTGCAACATTCAACAAGACCTCAGAGGCTGAGATGATGAAATTATAGCCTACTAGGAAACATTCAAATGTATGTATAACCCATGGCATGTACACTAGTGGAGTATACCAAGAATTGAAGAGAACAAAGTAAATAGTCCTCTCACAGAGTCAAACTATATGGAAGAAGATACATGGGATGGATGAAAAGTTCTTTACGATCTTTAACCAAGAGAACCTATCCATGTTGATGAGCTTGACATGCTTGAGCAACATAGCATTGATATAAACTATAATTAGGCAGAATCTTGGGTCAACACCTTAGAATAGGTCATCACTACATCCTTCATTGACTCCAATAAGAAAATATTTCAAATGCTTCATGTTCCTTGGTAAAATCTAGAATCCACTTTCTCACCTAGACAAAAAAAGGCTGACATCATTACTTCTCATGTACATTTAGGCATATATACCCCACCATTGTGAATGATTATTCAAGAAAAAGTAGGAACATGAAAATCCCACCTGATTAGAAACATGAAAAATAAACCTATGTTAATGATCTTAATTATCTCAGTTTAACATAAGAAGCATCACCAAGGTTGTCTCCCAAGATATCTCATAGTTCCCTTCCAATTAAATGGCCTAGACTAGCAAGTTGATATAATTCTAATTAAACTGTAAGCAAGCAGCCCTCTAGTTGGTTTTCCTACTGTTTTCCTAAGGAATGTCGCTAACCTTCTTGAATACACAGAGTTTTTTTTCAAGAAGATAATTTCTATAATCAATGATACTAAAAAAAGAAGGATTCAACAATGAACAATTTGACATGTATTTTAATAGAAACAGTGCTTATGCCTAATTGTAGCAACATTCATACACTTGTTAAGAGTAATAATATCACATACCAATAACATGCATTCTATAGAATATGGCATTCCCAACACTTGAAAGTAAACAGAAATAAATATCCAAGAGTGTATTGTTGTTGCCTTCATGTAAAACAAAATCAATGAAATTTAATTTAAGAAGAGTCAATGACACCTAGTATCGGTTCTCTCTCAAGCCAATATTAAAACTGGGGGATAAAACTTGGGAAGGGGAAATAATTTCTCAACTTTAACATTGGGGAGAAGGCATCCTAGGTATAGAATCATGCTATGTATTGATAGTTAACAAAAAAACAAACCAATGGTATTTTATTTTCCTACAACATTTGTTGTTAATGCATGTGATTAATTCTAATATGCAGTGTCCAATGTGAACACTAATACATTAGGGGTGAATTTGTGATGGTGAGAAAATGTAATGTGTTTTTGGCTTCTTCTTTTTTTCAATTATAACCCGATAATGTCACAATTACGATGTTAACGGGATATAAGAAGAAAAAAAGTGCATTGGTCATTATGCCCTCTAAAGTGCACAAGGGTTTCAGAAGGTTTTTGGAGTTTAGGTGAGGTTTTTTGTTTCCATTTCTTTTTTTATGAATGCACTATTTATGACCATGTAGATAGATCCCAATCTTAGACTTCTCTACATGTTCCTATTTAAAATTAGTAGATTTTTGAGGGCTTTAGAACTAGCATACACCCCATGTCATGACAATAGGGGTAGTGTTTAACCAAGCTAAAAGGAACTTAGATAGATATGACAGTATTTCCAAAGGGGCAACAATGCCCTTGGTTATTTGATACTCCTTTGTAAAGCTTCAACATGAGCTTTTCACTCTGATTCATAGCACCTTGATCATTGTACCATACTAACCTTCTCAAAGCATCAGCTCTTGAGATTTAATGTCATTACTTCATCGATTAAATATGAGTACATATGTTTCACCTCATGTGCATACTCTTTGACAAATATGTTAGGCTTTCAATTATTACTATTTTAAGGCTCTTATTTGCTTACATTGAGTTTATCACTAAAACATTGTTATTGTCCTTTTATTAATCCATGCATGAGACTCTTCAAAGTTCACAAAGGCCTCAAATTCAAAGATAGAGATTCTCACATATTAACAAAACCATAGAGATATAATAGAAACTCTCAATGACTTCATGGTTCTTTAGAGATAGACAGACCTTTTAATTGCATTGGTGGTGTAACCATCCTGTCCCCTATTTGATCACAATTGTCAACCTCTTAAATGGATTCAAAGGAATTTGACAACATCAATGGCCCTTGATTTTCCTTTACATGTTTTCAACAAAACTATTATTGGACTTTATGATAATACAGGTCCCTAAGATCTCTAAATAGCGCCAACAATGTCCTAAAAACTTGCATACTGCATGTAAACTCTTTGAGTATCTCTACAATATTTTGTATAGTTTGAAGTTTTAGTAGACCCTTTACATATCCATCTGATTCTAAGTGTTCCTACAACTACTTGATAGTGAATTTTGGTTATGTTTTTCCTTTCTATTTGATCTCACTCTTAAGGAAACTATTGTGCAGATTCAACCCCTATGACATATCATTCTTTTGTATTAGGAGTAGTATTGAAGAATCCAAAGATCGAAAATGGCAATACTGACATGTAGAGGATCATGTAGGACACAATGAATGTATTCCTTGTACTTAGCATTGTTTGAGGCACTTTCTACACAATCATACAAACCTTAAACTTCAAACTACATAATGCAATGTATTCAAAACTTGATTATTTTCATGGAAAACCCAACTAAAACAAACCACTGAGATCTCCTAATTTTGAAGCATTATCTCACATGCTTGAAATTACATGAAGAAATATACTGATATAAAGGGGTTGTAGTTGTGATCTTACCTCCTTATCAATCACTTTTTAATAGATCTTCTCACCTACCAGCCTTGAATCTAGGATTACAACATCTTGGACCACACAAACTCTTAAATATGTAAAATATTGTGTATTATTCAAGTGATGGGCCAGAAAACAAGAGCTCTTTGATCTTTAATGATTTCTACTCCATTCTCATGGCTTCTAGAGGCACATACACCAAGTATGATTCTTTCATGAACTGGGGCTAATTTGCTTTAATTCAAGCAAAAATAACCTATGCGAAACTTCAACAAACTTAAAATCCTTGAAATGAAGCTCCCTCCAAAAGGTGTACATGAGCTTTTGAGGAAAAAGGATTTTTTTATGGTTTAAAACTTAAAAGTATTTCATAAAATATCAAACCCTTTACACGCCCTTATGAGTCTATTTAAAACCAAAATCTTAAATAAGTCAACAATCACTACCCTAAAAAAATTAAATTCTATTAGTTGCAGTTTTGAAATGTAATTAGTTGCATAACATAATGTGCAACACTAATAAGGATCAAAATTTGGTCAAAATACTAGTCCAGCATAACCCATACAAGAGAGATTTCAGATTTATGAACCTAAAACAAAAGCTAATCTTTGTAGTCTACAAATCAATGAGGAATTGGATCCCAAGAAAGAACATAATAAGGGAAGATAAAAAAAAGATGTGTTAAATAACAAACTAAACAATTAAGAATCAGGTTCCTCAAGAGTCCATATGAGCATTAAAAAGGAAAAAAACAAAGTAGCATGCATCAATCCCTCATTGAAGAAAAATAAAGATCAATTTAAAATCTCACCTTGATTCCCCTTTCTAAACCAAATAAAATCAAAGAAACTTGTACCTATAACACATATATCAAACAAAAAATCCAAATTTTAACCATTTTAAATATGGATTGCTTATCCCAAAAAAAAAATCCAAATTTTAACCACTTCAAATATGGAAATTGCTTATCCCATTTGTGGAAAATACTAGATACAATTTATCCAAAACATAAAATATTAAATCAATAAGAAAACCTATAAAAATTTATCCAAATAAAAAAATCAATAACATGAGAGCTTAAAGAGAAAAATGGCATGCTGCTGTAACAATCTTTTAGGGCTCCTATTGTAAAAAATCAAATCAATAACCCAAAACCACTAAATCAAAAAAGTGTCAAAAAAATTTAAGAAAAATAAGCTAAAGAACAAAGAAAACTAAATAATTAATGAAAACCAAATAAATATAAACCTCATTTCAAATTTAAATGTGTGTACAACTGACTTGGTGTGAAGGTGATTTGTGAGGCGTATTGTTAGGCTAATGATCCCGATGCTATATATACTCTTTGGTTCGAGTGTCACCTAGACTACCACAAACCCTTTTAATGGTGCACGTGTAGTTGTGTGTGTAGCCAAGTTGGTGTGAAGGTGAGTCATGAGGCGTAGTTAGGCTAATGATCTCACTGTTGTGCATCACCTTTGGATCAATCTCACCTAGATTATCTAAAACCTTTTTGCCCATAAATGGGTTAGGTTGGGCTCATCCATCTGTTGTTGTGCTTGCTAATATTTCTTAAGGATAAACCTATTGAAGGGTGGTGGAAGTGTAATTTTTGCAGTGCTTTGAAGGGTAATCCTAGATCTTCAGGTGCAAGATTTATTATTCAAGATTTGAATGAAAACTTATTACATGTGGACACAAATGTTTATTGGATGGAACTAACAAGTAGCCAACAAGTTAGATTAATCTTTATGCCAAAGGCACAATGTGAGTGTACTTTTTGTTTGATATCAGTGAACAAATTGTAACATCCTTGCATTTTGCATGAAGCTTAGCTATCTTCACTGTGCCTCCCTCACCCTACTTTCTTGCTTGGAACGATGAGTGTTTCTTTCTATTGCTTTGTTTTCCAATTGATTTAGTAATTACTTACCATTTGTCTTCTACATGGGTGTGCAGATCACTTGCAATAAATAGACTATAGCTTAATAAATACCTACATTCATGTGCAATTCTCTTTAGGATTTAGATCATGATACTCTCTAAAGATGAATGGATTCTTTTTCTTAGAACACTATCATCTTCAAAATCCTATATGAAATCTATATGACCATTTCATTTCTTCAATATGCCCTCTGGATGTCCCTATCTAACTATCTATCTTTTAATTGCATATAATAACTAATTTATGTGCTTTTTCATGACTATGACTCATATAATCGTGATCTCTCTAGCACTATGATGTCATTTAATATGTCTTGCTAAAGCTTGTAAATTTTGATCCTTTTTCCATGTCATGTAATATGTCTTGCCTTGTAGCTTATATTTTTTGAAATTGTTGTTAGACCTTGTAGCTTGTATAATTTGATTGCTAGAGAGCTTCTACAGCTAAGCAAGAAGATCATTACACGAGTTATAGCCGCGCGCTCGAGTATGAAAATTGTATATTTTTTAATCTAATGTATATTTTAACTAGACTTTTAGCTTATATGTTTTGAAATTGCTTTTAGTGGCTTAATGTTGTAAGGTCTCTTGATATAAGACCTTCAGGCTATTGGTCAAAGTTTTACAAATAATCTTAGGAATAATCGGGGTTAAATGTCTTAGGAATAAAGTCAAAGAAAGTATTTTTAAAATATTAAAGTATTTAACTAGGTCTAAGAAGATTTGTGTACTTTTGATAGTTTTTCTTAGTTTGTGAAAGTTGTAGACCAAAGTTTTCATAGAATGATTTTTATTTCCTATGAAGAATGATCATGTCAGATAATATAAGTGAAGAACAAAATAGGGAGGCAATCATTAGATTGTGGTCTAACTTGAAAAGAAAAGGTGATGGAAAATGTTATTGTCCTTGCAAAATTTGTAAGGGCTTAAACTATAGAACACTGTTAATCAAAATAGTTAAGAGACATTGTAGGGAGAATGGTCACATTGAAGGGGGGCAAGGCTATCATCCACTGGTAATTTATTCATCATATCATTTTAACAATTTATATAAATATCAAATCACTTGATGATGAGTTGATGATCATGGTTTATTTATGTTAATCAATTTTATATAGGTTGATCTCCCTAGGGAAGTACATGATATGAACCACAAAAATTCGAAGAATATGGTTTTTGAAGTGGAGGAACATGGACATACGAATATCCATGGTGAAGATAATAATCCCATGGAAGATGACAATCATATGCCAAAAAACACAATTGAAGATGATGGTATAAATACATTTATCCATGACACATTTAGTCCAAGCATATCTGATCATGATGATGATGATAGCCTCAATGTACCTCTACTTGAGAAGGCATACGAGCCCCTATACAAAGACTCCCAGAAAACTCTTCTCTCTGCTATATTGTTGTTGTTCAACTTGAAGGTTATGAATGGTTTATCCAACATAACAATGTCACGTATGTTAAGATATGTCATATATGTCTTTATAGTTAACAAAGGGTGAATAATGTACCACTAATATTGTTTATATTAACAACTTATATTTTTTGTTGTAGATTGATAGGTGATTTTATGTTACCACCATCAAATATTCTACCTTGCTCATATCGAGAATTATCTGTTGTTATGAAAGATATTGGAATGGAGTATGAAGCAATACATGCTTTTCCCAATGATCATATTATATATTATAAAGAACATGAATTTGCAACACAGTGCCCTATATGTCATATGAGTAGATATTGAACAGATCGACTAACAAAAAAGGTGCCTCAAAAGGTTCTTCGTTACATCCCCATTATTCCACGGATGCAACAATTATTCAAGTGCAGTAGCTTGGTTCAATTTATGGATTATCATGCACACAATAGAAGTCGAGATGGCATTATTCGAATCCCTATGGATGGTTCAACATTTATGCACATAGAGGAAAAGTGGCAACACTTCAAAGAAGAACCTCATAATCTCAGGCTTTCATTGGCAGTGGACGGTGTCAATCTATTTGGAGAGATAAGATATGTTTACTCGATGTGGCATGTTTTTGTTATCAACAATAGCATTCCTCCGTAGATGTCAATAAAGAAGGAGCACATTATGTTGGCAATGATTGTTTGAGGTATCTTATCATTTGATAGTTATTAATTTACATGTACTTACAAATCTTGCAGTAAAATAGTCACAATAATTATGTAATGTTACTATTCATTCAAGTAGGTAAATATCAAGTAAAAGATATGAGTGTATATATTGAGCCTCTTATCGATGATTTGGTGGAGTTATGGAACGATGTCACTATGTATGACGTGTCTAGACTAATAGGACAAAGAAAATTTCAATTCCATGCAATACTTGCATGCACAATACATGATGCCCCAGGGCTAACACATTTTTGTGGTATGTTATAGTGAATTCAAGTTGTGCACAATAATTCTAATTATAAAAATCAACCTATTTAATAATCCAATTATATCATTATCTTGTAGGTCCTCAAACAAAGGGAAAATTTGCATGTCCAGTTTGTGGTCCAAAGATGAAATCTCATCATTCAAAATGTTTAGGAAAGCAGGTGTTTGATGAGTGTAGACAATTCCTCCATAGGAATCATAAGTATAAAAGTACAAAAAAACATATTTTCAATGGGAAAGAAGAGACTACATCAAAGCCACGAAGAATGACACCTCACCTATGGAAGTTGGAATATAATAGAATTAATCATCGAGGTAATTTTATTCCACCTAATGGTTTATGTTTGTAATTTATATATTTCTATTGTGATTTTTGTTTACTAATTATGTAATTGATGATCATGAAGGTCATCAAGGCAGTACTGACAACCTTCCAAAGGGACTAAAAAGCTATCCCATACAATTTAGTAGGTTTCCCTACTATGAGCACTTACAAATTGTGCATTTGTTTGATACTATGCATATTGGAAAGAATATAACAAAGACATTGTGGAAAATACTGGATGGAAGCCATGACAAAGAAAAAATTATCAAAATTTGTAATGACATTCATGAATCCAATCATGCATTGAAGAATTTCATTCACTCAAATACCAACAGAGATCAGATAATATAAGTGTCCTTCCTTGGTTATTAATGGAGAAGCAAAGTGATGCCATTAAAGAAGTCATACAAAAAAATTGATTTCCCACAGGATTTGTTGCGAACATAAACAATCTCAAACTTTTTAAAAAATGAATTTGGGCCAAGGCTCAAAATGCATGATTGGCATTCTTTCATCAAGGTAAATTATGTTCTTTTGTATTTACAATATATTCATAAACTACGTGTACTGTTCATTATGTTATGTTAGAAAACAATGAAATGATTGCTTTATAATTACTGCAATACATGCTTCCTCTATCTCTCCTAGAGCACGTCAATAATAACATCAAACAAGTGATATACAATCTTGGAAAATACATGAGGTAAGTAGTAATATCTGTTCAATTTGTTGTATATATTTATTATATTTGTGATTTGTTTTTCTTTCTATGTAATGTATTGTATATTATTTTGTAAAGTCTTGTATCTATATTTTTTTGTGACTTGAATCTCTTAATGTAGGTGGTTGTCATCTAAAGAAATCCATGAAGAAGATATAAACTATTGGAAGAGAATAATTCCTCATTTACTGTGTGAAATGAAAAAGTGTCTACCTCCAACTTTTTTCAATGCACAGGAACACTACCTCATACACCTAGTTGAGGATATTGAATTGTGTGGACCTATACACACTAGGTCAATGTGGATGGTTGAGAGGCACTTGAAATATTTGAAGGCTTTGGTTTGACAAGGAGCACATCCTGAGGGTTCTATGGTAGAGGGCTATATGGTATACTAGACTATGGTGTACATTACTGAATATCTTCCTAAGTTTACATCAACTATCCATGTAGATCACATTTAGGATCTCGAGCCTTTTAAAAAATTAGAAGGGGAGTACTGGATGGGGAAAGGTACATTGAAGAAAGTGAGAGGTAATAAATTATAAGATGTTATTTTAATAAATTATTTTTTAATCTTCAAAATAAATCGGTTGTAAGTTGTCTATTTTTTTTTTTGTACAGGTGCTCAAGAGTGGGATGCACTACATTTGTATATTGCAAACAATCTTGATTGGATGATGGTATGGATTGAATGATGTCAACATTCTAGTCACACATTAACATGGGAAGGTGTATCTTCATTGGTTAAAGAAGCTCATTGTAATGGAGATTCCAATGTTATGCAAAGGGAAATAGATTTAGCATGTGGTTTAAGAGATTTCTAGGTATGTACAAATTTATTAATCACCCGTATGTTTATCAACTCATGATACAATAATTTTGACATGTTTCACATATTATTTTAGGTTAAACACCACAAGGCTATGTTCTGTAATGGTCAAAAAAATTTTGTCAAAGTGTTGGATGACATGAAGAAAACTTGTGATTCAAGAATAACTGCAGTCTTTCAAGTGACTAATATTTCATCTAGAAATGATTTACATCCTCGAGAGTTTGAAAATTGATACTATGGCATTTTGGATGATATACTTGAGTGTGACTTTAGTTCCTTCAAATTAGTACTCTTTATTGTCAAATGGTACAAGCTACGACTTAATCCAAATGATCCTGATAGAACTGTTATTGAACATGATAATGGATTTACAATGGTTAATACAAGGTCATTTGAGCCAGTTGGGGATGAGCCCTATGTTCTTCCAAGCCAATGTGAGTAGGTATTTTACTCAGAGGTTCCACATAAATTGGGTTTTTCATTTGTTTTTAGACTTGAACCGAGAGGAAGGCCAATAAAGTATAATGTGATGGAAGAAGAAGATATTGAAGAAGTAAAAGATGATGTAGATGGTGATCACAATCGACAGTTATTGGATGATGTTCCTGACACAAATTTTCATGAAGAAGAAGAAGAAGATGATGATGATGATGCTACTACTAATTATGATGATGAAGATGATGTTGATGTTGATGTTGATGATGATGATGTTGATGATGATGACGATGATGAAAACAACGACGATGATGACGACGATGATGATGGCGAGGATGATGATGATGATGATGATGATGATGATGATGATGACAAGGAGGATGATGATGATGATGATGATGATGATAAAATTTAGAGGTATGTCATCAATCCTTAATCTATTTAATATTCATTTCTTTATAGAAATATATTTGTCTTATATGGTTACATAGTTTATTCATTATCTATTTAAAAGCTACAAGTATCAACTACAAATAGAATATTGCTAATCTAAATTAACTATTAATCTAAATTAATTAAATAAAACTATTTAAAACACATATTAATGCATGAATGTATTGAGCTTTATTTTCTTTCAGGTCAAAAGCATTTGTAAGTGTTTAGTTTAGAAAAGGGAATTCATTAAATATCTATAAAAGGGAGTTGTACCTAAAATAAAATTCATAGGGAAAACATAATATAAGTTCTTCCCCAATTTTTTGGTTAATAATTCTGCCTCTATAGGTGATGCAGAGACCCTAGGTGAACTTGCAATCATTCATAACAAGAGGGACTTACATAGTGTTCTCACAACACCAACCAAGCATCTTCACAAGATCCCTCTCCTTGATCCAAGCCAACTCCATAACCTATTAGAGTGCACACCAAATCCTTATGACACCTTAGGTTCTTCATCTTCGGAATAATCCCATGAATGTCCCTCAATCCATCCAATGGATTCATCCAAGCAATCTAATCAACAAACTATCAAATGCTCACAATGCCTCAATAGGCACCAAACTTGACTTCACCTTAACTAGGTGTTTCCTCCACCTCCACACACATCAAAAAACTTCAAATAGCATGTCCCTAAGGTGAATAATCCCTCAGCGCATCCACTGATACAAAAACCCAATTTTAGCCCTTCAGTAGGCCTACTTCCCTAGTAGGCTTATAATGTGAGCCTTATTTAAGTGTTATATTGTGTACCTTTTAATGTTTTTAATTTTTATGTGATGCTTAAGATGGATGTGATTATGATTATGATGTGATTATGCTCACGATAATTGAATTACATTTGCAAGAAATTGAACCCCTTTCAAGAGCATCCCACACAGTCTCATCGATCGACAGGTATAAGTCAATAATCCTTATAGATAGTCTATTTAATACACTTATCAATAGTAAGATTGATGTCTTCTAAGATATCTCCCATTTGCAGGTACTAGTGAATAGGTATTTGTTAGAAATGTCTTCCTCAAGTGAGAGAAATATAGGAATAGAAGAGGAAAGTGAGACATGCAGTTTATCTAGAACAAGGAGATTAACTAGAGGTCAAAGGACTAGAAGGAAATTCAATAAATTCATGAAATTTTTCCTTTCTCAAGGGGAGTCATGTTCTTATGATGATGAGATGGAAGGTGACATCGAGGTGACCTTGAGGTACCAACATCTATAGAAACATTGGGTACCCAAGGAACTTCCTCCAATAAACATTGATTTTTGTGTTAACAAGAGGATATATGACATAGCACCATCATCATTAGATGGTTTGGGCCTATTTTCTATGGACAACATAAAGGTGTCTTACAACAAAGTTTTTGAATTGATGGAGTATGTTGGACCATGTTACAATTACAAAAGTTGGATGCATATTGTTCAATATAAAAAAAGTATGTGTAAGGATGCCCTCTTGGAAAATTATATACAACAGCAAGACAATAATCAAAGTAAAAGTGTGGCTATATACGTTGATGGAAGGCCAAAAGCAACAGAGAATATTGTGGGCTTTATAAATAGTACATGACCTGGGTCAACTATAAAGCAACCCAATTGCATATTTGAGGTATGTGAGGGAAATCGTGTATTCATCTATGCGATAAAATCAATACGTGTAGGGGAAGAGCTTCTTATTGATTACAATTTGAACTACATAGATACAAATGAGGCTACTATCATTGGGGTGATACATACTATTAAACCAACTTCTAATAAATAACTCCAACATACCATTTAGTGAATAAATTTTTGGCTAACATTTTTATACTTGATCTTTGACATAGGGGCACAATATGGAGCAACCACCCAGAGGGGATGCTGGCGTTGTGCCCGGCTCATCTACACATGTGTAGGTAAAACTCATTGTAGTTGTACAAACTAGATAGAAGAAAAATATTTTTTTTTTAATGTTGTTTTCTTCATTGTTTTGGAGTAATTTTGATCCAGTGGTCAAAGAGAGGGAAAGGAACCTGCAGTCCCTTAGCAGCCGCCCCTTGAGGAGGACCCTTTCTATATTGATTTAGCAGAGACCGATGACCCGATCGGTTCAATTAAAAATGTGCTATAGAAAATTGGCAGAGAAATTATACATTTGGAAACCATAGAGCCTACTACTCAGGAAATAAAAGATAGGGGATCTAAATTGTTGCACACCTCTGAAACCTTAAAAGTAAGTATTAATGAAATTTTTAATTATAACAAGAGTTCAATAATGGTTTTTATGTTATGCTCTTTTATGGCATTAATTAAAATATGGATGCATTGTCTTTACAGAGTTTTTTGAATGATTTTGAGCCCCATTCCCATGATGAGGGTGTTGCAGGTGGTTCAAGTAGACCGCATGTTCCATTCCCCACTTGTGTTTTCCACTGAATATATATAGGAATGATCATAATCATTGACAATACATGCTCAAACAAATTTTTTTTTTAATGCTCTAACAATCGTGTCCATGATAGTCCACATGTTCTATATTTATGCATGCTCTAACAATTTTATTCTTCAGCTTCAAATCAATTGTATCCTATGATGATGCCACCTCCATCTAGGACAACCAAAAATCTCTTTTTTACTGCTGAGTCAACAACACGCAGCTCACAGGCATCGACTGTTGCACCATCTACTAGTACACAAATCCCTCTTTCTCTCTCTTTTGTTATGTGTTTAAGTGTTATGTGTTTATGATGTAGATTGTAATGACCCCCCTTTGGTAGTCACTCAACATTTAAACTTTTTCACAATTTTATGATTCCAAACCATAAGAACTCGACTCCATTCATAGCTTGGATATACAAGGTTATGTTATAGGTCAAACTTTAATTAGCTGTCTTTAGTTATGAAAGATTGTAATATTGAGGATCATCTTCTCTTGTAGTATATTATCATAATTATATTTTGATGTAGAGTCTAGCAGCCACTTCTTCTACTAGCCTTCAAAAGTCTTTCACAATCCATATTTTGGATCTAGGACTTGGTATAAGTCCCCTTACCCACACCAGGTATACACAACTACTGAGCCCAAATGGGGCAATCCACTTCAAAAACTTCAGTCATTGACACAAGCAATGGTGACAGCAACTAGGACCTTCATTCCAACCACAATCCTTAGTTTTTTTGGAATCTACCAAATCCACAACAATCCTTTGCACTTCTAGGCCTGCAATCCTTGTAGCCTTTCCAATCTATTTTCTTGTATTTTCACCAACTATCCCTCTATGGCATAGGGACTTCTCCACTATTTTAGGCACCTCTTAAGACACTTTCTAGAATCCCAAAAGTTTCTAGGATGATCTTGCTCCAGCACCCTCCAAACTACTGCTTCGTCACAGATCAGAAGTGCCTCCAAACATGATTGTCACCACAATAACAGCAAAAACCAATCAAGCACATGGTCTTGCTTGACCTAGGGCCGGCTTGAAAAATTACTTACCCTACTCACCATCCCTCCAACTCTTGGAATCATGTAGATAGGTCCCTTAACTTGCATATCCCTTAGTTTCAGAGATTTCCACTAGTCGATTTGCAAGTTATTGTACAAGGCCCTAGAAAACAGGGTTGTTCATACCTCTCAGGAAAAAAATGCTATTAACTCACAAACCACAATTTTAAATTGAATATAATCAAAGCCAAAACCTTTTGAACACACATCCACCACTAATTCACTTGCAGAGTAATCATGAAAGTATTGTACGAAATTGTACAACCCACTATAATAGCAATTTTACCAATAAATTAGAGGTTTTTATTCATTTTCTCCAAGCATCTGCTACAACCTGATCTCTCCCTCCAAGTGAGACCTAAAATGACATATTTTTAGGCCTATATGACTATTGGAACAACCAAATATCCATTTCCCATCATGAAACAAACAAACAACAACTTTTTGTAATTACCGATCAGCATTTTAAAAGTTGTCAACAACTTTTAGGCATTTTTTGCATTTTTTGCAAATCAGTAAGTCTAATGAACTTAACAAGTGCATGGTCATTTCTCTATGCCTATATTGACTCAAACGCCCTATTCTAAGGCCTTTTGGTCCCATTTGAGTTACTCAATTTATAACCAAACCAAAGTGCTAATGGACTTTACATGTGCCTTTATCACAAAATATTATCGAATATGGGCCAACTTACTAAAGTATGGGCCAAACCTTGTTAAAACTTCCTAAATTGCTTTAATCCACCCTTTCATGGAGTGGGTAGGTGTCCTACCTCCTAGGTACTTGTTCCCTACTTGTTCCCCTACTTCCTAGGTTAGGTGCCTTGCACCATATTCATGTGCTTGATCATGCAATGAGATGTGAATAAATATTTCTTTTATTGATGAAATAATTGTCAAATATAATGTCCTTGATTTCATAGAATGGTTAATGGGATAATAAATCTACAATGATGTAGTTGATATTTCAGATGAGCCTTATCAACTTACATCAAGTATGATTCTGTTTCTAATGTGTATGAGTTACTTCATGATAAATGGAGTTGTCTTGCTTTGATCTTCCTTTTATCATCTTCAATATATATATATATATATATATATATATATATATATATATATATATATATATATATATATATATATATATATATATGTTGTAATTATTGGCTCTAATCTATATCTAATTTTTTGTCTTCCCAATAGTCACCCTTCATAAGTTACTCGAGAATTCAACAATTTCTTGGAATCCACTCAAGGAACTAGAGTTCAACTCAAGGATCAATAAGAAGTTCCTAACTCTAGGATATCAACCAAACACTCCTTTGTAATAGGTTCACTGCCTTGATTCATTTTGAACAACTTTCAATTCACTTTGCCCATGTTTCAACTTCCCTTTCATTAGGAACACTCCTAATTCACCCTTCATGCAATCAACACTTAATCTTTGTCTTCAAGGATTCTCCTAATCCTTCCAATGGCTCAATAACCTTCAAACATCATAACTAAGGAGTTCCAATCCCTACCAAGCATCAACTCTATACCAATCTTAAAAACTACCTTTTGTAGGATTCTCCTATTAGCCCTATCTTGCAAGAAAATTGCATTTTTCTTCCAAATTTCTCAAACACCATGGTAACTTCTCCACCTCTTCAAATACCCTTTAATGAGTTCTTAAACCCTTGCAAATATCAACCTTTCAACTTGTGACTGATGAACCCTTCTATGGTTGTCTCTACAATCAATTAGGCCTAATTAGCCCTTGCGTAACAAAGAAAATACCTTTTGTGCTTATTATCAACCTCCCAAACCTTTACACAATCTTAAGGCATCTAATAAATAGTAGGATTCCTCAACTTGTTTAACCCTCCATGCATTTCTAGATACTTTTCCATCAAACCCTCCATCTAAGGGTTTCTAGCCTAAGGCTTCCTAGAAAAGACCCTAAATCAACTTATAAAATCTTTCTAATGGCTCAAAAACTTTTTAAAAAACCCTCTTACATGTTTTCAAGCATTATTTAGTCATTCCAACCCTCAGATCATCATATTCACCATGTGGTGCCTTGCAAATGCACCTTCACTATTTGGTTCAACAGTCACCATGTCATTCCTTTCTTTGTTCACTATCGCCTGCATCTAAATCATGTTAAAGTTATCATATTTAAAAGCCTTAGTACCTCTCCCACAAGTTACATTTTAATCACAGAAAGTCAGAGAGGCACATTTTCCCAAATTACTTCAAAACAGTGACAGACTGTCACATTTCCTGTGACAGTAGAGATCTAAAAAGTATTTTTTCTTGAGAATAACTTACAAAACCCTTGCAAAAAGTTAACCAAACATGAAAATCTCTTCAAGAATCAAAATAGTAACTTTTGAATGGCAAGAACCTTATTTGGTTACTAGTCTAAATCTTGCAAATTAGAAAATTGCCCCTGTGATAGTGAAGTGCAGAATTCTTTTATTTATATCTTTTCTTCATATAGACACACCCCTTTTCTTGACTAAAAAACTTGTGTCTTATAAAGACCTTTCTTTTCAAGCCTTTTTCCCATCTAACTGACTCATCAAACTGAATAAAGACTCCTTGGATGCCAGCTGCCCTTCATAACTGTCTTATGAAAGCAACAAACAGTTTTTTTTTTTTACAACTTTTTAACATCAATTATCATTTGTTCTTTTATACTTTGTGACAAAGACTTATGAAACTTATGAAACTTTTTGAAATAGGAGCTGTAACATCATTTCCTGGATGTTCCTATGTTCCTAGTGCAGGAACAGTGAAGGATGTCATATTGATCATTAGCAACAATGAAAGCATTCCATTAAAAGTAGCCAAAGTTCTAGGTACTTTAAAGTTATTATTATTCTATAGTGATATAATAGTAATTTAGTTTTTTATCACTCTTCATCGACTAATGATCCCATGATTGTTTTGTAGGGAATGATGTTTTTTTGAAAAAAACTTGGTGATGAGTGTTTTGCGAATATTTAGGCCCACCCTGCATACCTAGTGGAACATCATATCCTAACTAAAACCACAAACCACTATTTTGATTTCATATCATTGCTAGAATAGTTTTTCTTTTCATCCATTTCTTGAACTATATTAAAGGTAGCTTCACTTCATTTATGAGTCTAACATGTTTTTTTTTACTTAAAAGGTGGAATAACCAAGACAAACCATTGAAGGATGATATTATAGAGAGCATGACCCAAATCTTTGGACCTCGTGCATTTAAGAGAAACAAGCTCCTTGAAAAAGCTGGTTCATGTTTGAAGTATATTAGCTAACAAGAAAAATAATATTACAGTAGTAGAGAGTACAACAAAGTATGTGATATTGTTGAGAATGTAATTATGTACTAATTAACCTCTATATTTATACTATCTAACATATTTCAAACTTTTCATAGATTTCCTGACACATCAAAGGCAACAAAGGCAAGACTAGAAAAGCACGAGACACACAAGCTCGGCTCTGGTGGTTTTTTGAAACTTCAAGCATGAGTTGTAAGTATTAGTAAATGAAAAATTGTATCAAATTTTTTATATATTGTGATAGGAAATGCTAGGATAGACTATCTTGTCTATGCTCATGATCCTCCACACCAATATATGATGTAGAGTAACACACTTTGGAAGCACCAAAAAACTCCTAGCACCTTGAAACAACTAAGAAATTCAAGTTATCACCCCAATCCTCTGTTCTCCACAAGAACATTCAAGGCTTGATTCACCTTCAAACAAGGAACTAATTTTTTGTTACAACTGCTCCTTTAATTCATGGACCCAACTCATCACATAAGGTTGCATACTAGTTACTTCTCCCTTGTACCATTCAAGGCCTCATACACCCAACCTTGACACCAAGTTTTTTGGCAACTTTTGTATTTCCTTTTGATATTTTAACTACCCTCCATTGGTTGATAAAACAATACAAGTAAAATTCACCATACCACGCAAAAATGCAGGGCTCAAAGTTCAAGAGATGCCTCACAGAAGAGGATAAGAGAATTGGCTTCCAACAAGTCTATAGAGCTGTGGCTAAATGGCTACAAGCTGAAATCAATGTGGAAGGTTCTAATAATGATGCATCTGAGCCACTGGTAAATAAGCTAAATGAAATTTATTTCAAATTGAATACTTTACCAATTAGTCTATTTGATGTTAAGTTCCAATATAAAGTGATTATATCTATTTTAAGCAAGCAACGATAACAATGCGTAGGATGTTGGAATGCAGCCTGACAATCCTTCTACATAATCTGTGGATGGTGAAGGTTCACATGATGTGCATCCTAGTGGTGGAGGTATACATTTTCTATTAAAAAATTTATATGCAATTGTAATTAGTTTTTTGATTAACGTAACATTTTGTATAGTAGCTGTAGAGGATTGAGGGGTCAATGTTCATAAGCATGTTGACATTGATTCTAGACAAAATGATGTGGTCAGATCAGGTAAAGAGTGCCACGTTTATGTTATTTAAAATAATTAAATACTTGTAACAATTATAATAAATTATTTTTAATTTAATTCTTTTATTTGTTATTGCAGAGGACCCCCCTTTGCAACAGCATAGGAATTTGAGATCATCAAGAACAAAGAATAGAACAACTAATGAGGGGGGAATTGATGATGACAATGATGCTCCTCTTAGAGCTTACATAGAAAAAAGAAATAGAAAGAAAAAAAAAGAAATGATTGTCATCTACATATGTTAATTGATAATGACTAAATTTTATGTCTCAATGAATTTAATTATGTGCTAATGAATGTTCATGAATTATGTGTTAATGCAGAATATTGATGACTGTTGCATGTTAACAAATCTAATGTGTTAATGAATGTTATCATGTGATATTGATTGAATGTTTTCATGTGATATTGATTGAATGTTACATTTTATTAATGGTTGAAAGAATGAATGAATGTTAGATGTTAACGAGGAATGTAGAGTGATGTTAGGGGGAGGGGGTGGGGCCAAATGAGCTTCCACCTTCACGTGGTTGGCCCTATTTAGTAGAGACTATTAAACTATTCTCGAAACAAAGTGAAGCTCAATAAGATACTAAATATTTCTCTATTTTGTCCTATGTTTAGACTGTTGTCCTATGCGTCTAAGGCTTCATGCTTTGAACTATCATGAAGTTCTAAACTTGTAGCTTTTTTATTGCATCCTTGGATCTCAGCATTGTCTTGGGACTGTGTTATCACCAATGATACAACAGTCAACATTCATGAGAGAGATCTAATGTGCAATCCCTAGATAGCAACATAATAATATCTTCTAGCCTATTAGAAAAGCTTCCTCACGGATCCATGGAAGAAATTGATCATGCTGAAATTACCATAGTTTGGTTACCCAAAGACAGTTATAACTAAACATTCATGACAGGAAGAAAATGAATGTGAAAGAAGCTTTGGGATTGAATATTCTATGTAAAGTAAATGCTTGAAAGGAATGCTTTGAACCTCAATAAGATCAATAGACATTTCATGACTATTCTGATAGTTATCCAAATATGTACGGGAGCTTTAGAAAACATTAAATGATGGATAGGATTGATGAAAAGCATCACAAGAAGACAAAAAAATGAGGCTCTTTGAACAACATACAAAGCTACATGAGTTTGAATTGAAAATGATGCTGATGTAGAATAAAAGTCTCGAGATGCATTCTATAGGTCCTAATTGGAATAAATTTTTTACTTCCAGTATTAAATGGTTTAGGATCTTTTAGAGTGTATTCTGAGATAAAATAGAGAAGTGTATCAAAGAAGGAAAATAATTACAATTGCCCAGGACATGAACTTTACAATATTGTTTAGACATATGTCTACAATGATATACCCAAATGCCTCAAAAAGAACCCCCAAAAATGTCACTAAACAGTAGATGACCTAAAACTTAGAAGCAAATGAGAATTATCAATTTCCCAAGAAACCTTATGCTGACATCATCCTAAAAAAAATTTCATACAACTAAAAGCATGGATTTCATTTAGACTTCATACAACTATAGAAAGAGGAAACGTGTACTGCACAAAACTGTAACATGCGAGAATCTATAGCTATTAAATGATGGGCATACAGTTAGAGAAAGTAGACCATCAATAGGACTCTTCTTGTGAAAGTTAAACCATTTGTTCATAGTGTGTAAGTTCATTCTTTATTCTTCTTATACTGACTTTCCATAGACTTGTAGAAAGGCAAGATAATTCCAATGAATTAGAAAACTAAGATAATAAACAGGTATATGAACTTTGATTTGGAAAATTTGACGAACATCCAGTTTGCCTGCCATGCCAATGTTGGAAAAAACAATGGTGGACTCACTCACATTTGTTTCCTCTCCTAAGGGCAATTGATACATCAGCACAATGAGCTTTGGAAGTTTTAATAAATTTTTCAATAAGGCCAAGAAAATACTTTTGGAGTATATAGATGTCAAGTTAAAATTTAAAATTTATATGGCATGTATGCCCAATTCTGGGATGAGTGGGTATGAACAATAAAACTAAATTAAAAAAATGAATCTATGAATTTTTGTGTACTTTTATGCTCCATAAAGACTTTTTCATAAATGTGTTGAAGTTTTTGGATGCTTCTTACTTTTCATATCCCCCATCTTGAAACCTTAATTGCATCATTCCCTTTTAAAAGTAAGAGACACAAAGCATCAAAGTTCCTACCATTAGTTTAGAATAGATAAAAGTAGAGATGAAGATAGAGTGGGAAGAAGATGAAGAGAGGGGGAGAGGGAGACGTATCCAAAATACAACAAATTTGAAATGTTTGCAAACATGAAGAACTATAAAGTGTTTGGGTCATTGCAAAGCTACCAACTAAGCAATTTATTAGAGAAAATTTTTGGTTAATGAAGCACATACAGCTGAAAACCTCCAATACATTCTTTGTAGATTCATAGAAGTGCCATGAATAATTACATTGGCATTGAAAAAATCAAAAATAGTTGGAAAATAGTCCTGAAAAGAAGACATGAGAAGTGAGAAAATTGGAAAAATGGGAAATGGGAAATGTTATAGCATCAAGGAGGCATGCCAAGTGTTTGAGAAAATAATCATGCAGGCTGCTATGTCACAGATTAGTACAATTACAACACATTTTCAACATGGAAATGTTGATTATGCATGTGAAATGTTAGATGTAATCAGAAGAGAACATTGTTTCTTAGAATGCAATGCTTCTAGGATATGCACAACATTGGTTTGGGGAAGAGGATTTGAATTTGTTTCAGAAAATGCAGAGGACAAGGATGCTACCAGATTGTATTACTTATGGGAGCCTTTTAAGTGCATTTACTACCTGTGAAACTTTGGAGCACAAGTAAGTCGATGCCCATTTTATCAAATTGTCATTGAAATTGCCTCCTACTTTCTATTAAATTGTCACTAAAGAAAAAAACAAAATAATTTGATTGGAAGGTACTAATTCACTGATGTTTGAAAATATTTCTTCATGTAAGGCTTGGATCCTTATAGCTATATTAGAAACAACTGATTATGAATTAAAACAAGCAAATAGAAAATAGAGATGGTAGAATAACACATCTGCCAGTTGATAGGGACAAAAGATTGCCTCAACTATGCATGATATAAAATAGTGTTGACTCAAAGTCAAAGATGACAAGTGTATTTTGATTCACCTTTTTTCAGCGGAATGCCAGAATGCAAACTTGGACTCAATGACAGGTGCTACTAGAAGCTCAAGGAAAAGTGTCAAAGGGTAAAGCAATTGATTTGGATGACATCAAGTTTCATCAGTATGCAATCAAGCTCATTTTCTTATTCAATTCCTTAAACTATCAATTTTATCTTATATTAAAGTGCTTGCAAATTCCTTTGATGTTGTACTTGGTCTTTTTTTCGCTTGAAAAGGCATATGTTAATTTCTATTTCTTTTATTATGTGCACTCATCTTGCTCGTTTTGAAAATGATAGAACTATATCCTTCATACCTCCTGATGGGACTTTTGATCTTATGAACTATAGACTTAGCACACAGGTTTGTTCATATATTCAAGAGAATGAAGTTTTTGTCAAATCTTTGAAGTTCTATTATGAAGGATATCCTTCTAAAGTAGGTTTCATATCATATGTTTTTATTACTTTGCAGGCAAAGCCATTGATATGGTTTGAAGCTCAAGTAGAAACGCATTCAAGAAGTCGGGTTGAATAGTAGGAAAGTTGGATTGAAGAGATTGAAGATCGATCTTAACTATTAGATTCTGATAGGGTTTGATTAAAACTTTCTTTAATGAAAACATGCAAATCTATCCTCATTCAATTTATATACTCCACATTTTAAAAAAATTACGGATTCAATGTTTAATCTTTTGGATCCAACTATCTTCCCATTCAAGCATGTCCTAACTAGATTTGTATCCTCAGCATTCAACAAAGTTATGAATTGTATCCTCATTTTTTTTCTAAACTTCACCACAGATTCCTAGTAGGGTGTTTTATATAAGCTGTTTCTTGCAACTTTTACTTAAAAGAGCTATTATTGTTCATGGCTTTCCTAAACATTGTTTCTTGTTTATTTACTGAAGTTAGCTTGGGTTGTATCTCGATATGTTTTGTGTATTTATTTTAGTCAAAGTTGCAAAGGGCTAATATGAATTACATTTTTAAAAAAGCACATGTAAGCCAACTTTCGTGGAGCTCCCTAATCATTTGTTGTTATGAAATTTTTCTATTTCAAACTGTGATAATAAATTATAATATCTGAATTTTGTGTTATTTTGTCATTCTGTCTGTTTATGGTCTCAATGTTTCTTTTGAACACAAACTAGTTTCTTATTTCAGTTCTAAGGTGATAGGGAACAAATTACTTCCCAAGCATGCCCCTCTAGATTCAGGGGTGTTCATGAAATTCACAAAATGGATCTTTTTTTTTTTAATGTTGTGATTTAACTTCTGAAATGTCAAGTCAAAAGTTAAATAGTAAATTTTTTAAGTATGATCATGATAGTTTGATGGTTGGGCTTTGTTTTTGATAGGAAGAATGTAGAAAGGTCTCAACAGAAGGGTAGCAGAACCGGTTTGAACTTTCAAATAAATTTCATGATGCAATTAAGGTTTGTTCTATATCTGAATTTGATTTTCTGATATATAGATAAGACATCTATGTATTCTGATTCTCAGCATGATATTTATGTTTTATTTTCCCTAGTTTGATTGTGAAGTATAGGCCTACTATGCCAGTAATTTGTGTTGTCATCCCAAGATTGACAACAAATCAACTAAGATGGGGCTTTATGGGTGCATTTTAGGTATGCTATACATATTAAAAAAGAAATTTTTTCTATTTTTCTTCTACCTAAGTGACATGGATAAAAAATCAAAGTAGCTTTATTATTCTGTGTAAGTTTTTGTTCAAATCATTCAAGTATCATTAATTAAATAAAGAATGATGAGATTAATATGCACATCTCAAAAAATTATGGTGTTTCTTTATTGGCATTAATATCCAGAGATATTTTTTATTCAATTACATATATCGATGTATTCAATCTAATGCCACATCATTGCAATCTTTCTTCATAATATTTGTTTTCATTGAACCTTCCCAATTTTACTAGGATTTGCTTCCATGGTTTCACTACTTCTATATTTGTATAATTGTTTTCACTACATGATATTGTAGTGCACAAAATATATATTGCACATTCCTAGTCCACCATAGCTGAAAAAGTCTATACATGTTCAAGAGATTGTTTCTATCATAGTTCATCTTTATAAGAAAGCTTTTGAAAAGAGAAATGTAAGGAATCAATTTTAGCAAAATTGTCAGTACTCAATGATTTAAGAAATGTAAGTATGACATATTAAGGCCTGAGAAGGAGTGAGATAAAGGGAGGAGACAAGGGAGGTGAAGCTTCCAGCTATGTCATTCTCAACTACCTCCAACATCAAACCAAATCAAGACTCTTAAACCCTACGTAACTTCATTTGGTCAAATTTTATATTTGAGTAGGATGGTGTCTTATTGGTGCTCCTTCCATTATTTCATGATATATTATTATCAGGCCATCTAATCGGCTATATATAGGACAAAGATGATTCATGAACAGTCAAATTAGCAATAGAGTCAATCTACATTGTATTTGGACACTTGGTTTGAGGTTTATCTCATCGATTCCCATTCATCACTAGATCTTTATCTAATTAGACCTTGATAGAAAACATTGAGATTTCTTGAGCCCCAAGCCCAAATTTTGCAAGCTTCAATCTCCACATATCATAAAGCCTATATATAGAGTTGAGCATCCCATAGCTGGAAGCTTCACCTACATCAGCTCTCGGATGGTGTGAGAATGCTCAGCTCTATATACAGGCTTTATGATACGTGGAGATTGAAGCCTGCATGATTTGGACTTGGGGATCAAGAAATCTCAATGTTTTCTATTGAGGTCTAATCAGATAAAGACCCTATGATGAATGGGAATCGATGAGATGAACCTCAAACCAAGTGTCCAAATACAATGCAGATCAACTGTATTGCTAATTCGATTGTTCAGGAATCATCTTTGTCTTATAGCCGATTGGATGGCCTGATAATAATATATCATGAAATAATGGAAGGAGCCCAATAAGATACCATCTTGCTCAAATATAAGATGTGACCAAATGAAGATAGGGTTTAGGAGGTTTGATTTGGTTTGACATAGGTAGAAGGAAGCACATTTTTTTTTTTGTTTTACTTTGTATCCGTCACAATTGCAATGTCATCCACAAGCATTGCGACGGGGTTGTTGTAGCGGCGACGCCCACTGCCATAGCAGTTGCCAAGGTGTTTGTCACAATTGTGACATCATCCACAAGCATTGTGATGGGCTTGTTGTAGCAGTGATGCCCAACTGCCGTCACAATTGCCAGTGTGTCCATCACAATTGTGACATCATCCACAACCATTATGATGGGCTTGCTGTAGCGGCGATGCCCAACTACCGTCGCAATTGCTAGGGTGTCCGTCACAATTGTGATGTCATCCACAAGCATTGCAATGGGGTTGATGTCACAATAAAGTGGTTACATAGCGATGGATATTTGTCATAATTGTGATGTCAGAGGATAGACATTGTAATCTATGACTAAAAAACAACGACGTCTATTACTATCGCAGTGGCAACACATTGCTGTCATAATTGTGACACATAGCCGTCACAAATCGATGCCAAATGTATTAGTGGAAATAAAAAAGGGAAACAAACAACTACCACTTTAGTTAATTCAATATCATGTCTTGCTAAAAATCTATTAAATAATTTATGATCTCGTATTCCAAAATTGTATACTATGGATCCTTATATATTGGCCTTGGATTTCTAAAAAGTGTTATGTTCTTACAAGGAACTAAAAGAGAAACAAATTTTACAAATAAAGCACAAAAAAATAAAAAGGAGCATACAAAATTGTTTCAAATTGATGAAAGCATGTAAAGACCACGAAATCCCACTTTTACTAATACATTGTTGTAAAAAGACTACCTATAACTACTTGTGTTGTTCTAGAAACACTTCTTATACCTACTACAGGCTATATTGTTTTACTATTGTTGGATACAAATCCTAATGAACACCCCACAATCAAAACCATTACAATATTTACTCCAACATATAGTTTTTTATGCCAACATGCATAAAAGTACAGTTCAAATAGAGTATATTGTAGAGTTTAGTCTGTACTAAAATTATTTAAATAGCATTGTAAATGTCTATTTATCTAGCCTTCAGCAATTATACACATTTGGTTTCTTATGAGGATTTTTCCCTTGGCCAGTGAAAGAAAATTTGTGCAAAATGGCTGCAATAACTATGAATTCCATTGTTGACATTCTAACAAACGTACCAATAAAAGATCATATTTCACAAGTTGCAATTGTATGACCAATAAAACATTAGTGGAATGCAACTATGACATATCAACTACACCTTTTTGATGGTGTATACACACACCGTTTCCTCATTCCTCATCAATTCAACAATCTCATGGTAGACAAAGCCTTGTAAGAGGTTTTTGAATTTTACATTCATAGAATGCTCTATTTTGTGCTATAAATATGCACATATTTGACATTTCCCAATACTAAATCATGTACACTTTAAATGTAGAGCTATTATAGTAACTAATTTTAAACTAGGTGCAACTACTGAAACAAGAATAGGAACACCAATTCCTCTTATCGGAGTTCTCGACAGTGTTTCATCAAACACTAGACTAATTGAACTTTGGGAAATCTAAAAGAAATAACTTTTAGTGTCAAAGTGGCAGTTTGTACAAGTGAATAAGGCTTACAGTCATCTCCACTATCCCCGATTAAGATGCTAACCCCTTATCATAAGGCTTGTTCAATATATGATAGGGCACTAAGAAAAATACCAATTCATAATTTCAAGAATGTAGGACAGGATGATAAAATATTTGGCTTTGACGTTGTCGATAAGAAGAAAACTATGATACATGTCACATGATTCAATGACGGAGCAAAATAATTTCACAATATAATTAAGTCAACTAGTGTTTATGTCATTTCTAGTGGTCGAGTAAAGGTTGTCAATACAAAGTACAGTAGCTCCACTAGCCCTTTTGAGATGGTCTTGCACAATTCATCTACTATAACTTTTTCCACAACTATATAAAGTATCATTCCTATATATTCCTTCAACATCAAGAGCGTAGACTCTTTACAGTGCCTACCTATAAATCATGTTGTAGAAGTCATTTGGATTATGTTATCTATTAATCCTACATCAACCATTTACAAAGTAGATGGTACTAAAAAACTCAAATGCACAATCACTATCATTGATATATCAAATTGTACTATAGATATCACCCTCTAGGGTGATCTTTGTGAAGTTGAGGGAAACGAATATTGTCACAATACTGATATAACCAAGGCCTCCAATACTCCTTATGCAATCTGCTCATATTATATCCAAGCATGGAAGGCTCTAGATATTATATCTCCAAGTGTGATTATAATAAGTCCTAATTTATTGGAAGCAACTACACGTAGGAAACCGTACGCCACAAAATCCCTTGACAATCGTTCAAAACCCTTGTCTGGTACCATCTTAGCCTTTTGAAACTTTGTGAATCTTGTACATATCTCATCTTTTCTCTATAGAAACATTTTCCAAGAGGAAGACTCTTGTATCAAAGAAAGTGTAACAAAACTTCATCTACACAACTTTTACTACCTCTCATGCCCACGAGCAATGGAGAATAAAAGATTCAAGAAAAAGGTACTTCAAACCTCTCCAACCAGAATTGAATGCCCAAAATGTGCTCTAAATTTCTTAAATTGTGATCTTAGCTACATGCTAAAAATTGACTTAGAAGTTGAAACAGGAGAGCTTGAAAAAGTCATTGCCTTTGATGCCCTAGCAAATGCCTTGTTGGGTGTCTCTCCAGAAGACCTCCAACTGCTACTTGTAGAAGTTGATGTTGGAAAAGAAATTTTGGTCATGGTGATAAAAAACAAGTTCCTATTTCATCTCAATATTAGAGCATAAACATTTGATGGGCAAGAAAGACAAAGCATCATTATGAAAACCTTTAAGATCATTTGAGTTTCTTTGCCAGTGATTTTTTAAAAAAAAGTTGGAGTAATTATATACATACTATGACTTTTGAACAAGATTTCTTATAATTTTTGTAAATGAACTTGACCATGACTTGTAAAAAAATGCTCTTTTCTCTATGAAAATTGGTAACATGCTTGATTATGTCCAAAAATGTTTGCATTTAGAAATTTTTCTTTAAAAAATAACATTTACATTATTTTACTATGTTTCAAAATTAATTGTGGCATTACATTAGTATTTATAAATTGGCATTATTTTACTATGTTTTAAAATAAAATGTAGTTTTATATTACTATTTGTAAATTGAACAACACGCTTCACTTTCCTACATGTACACTTTACTTGCATAAGCCTTCCACAGTAATATACTTAGCATTTGTTCGAACCCAATAGATGTTCTCATTTAACACACTTGACTTGTTCTTGTACCAGAGCCATAAACAACCATCCTCAGTAGGCCCATTGTAACAAATAATCAAGAGAGCCATGTCAATGATGCAAGTATAGAATAAAATTGATGAACAAAGAAGGGTTCAAATAAATGAGCTTCAATGTAAGAGGTATTTTGAAAGAGTAGAAATCCTCAATAAGAGGCATCAAGAGCCATATCAAAGCCTACATTTCACAAGCCCAAATATCACACTACCACCATCCCAAAACCCCATCCTCCCACAAACATGTTCAACCCTATCCCACCATGAAATTCACCAATCCAAGTCAACATGTCTATCTAATAACCCCATCTTGTCAACACAAAATTAGATAACCTATCAAACATGGTAACTGTTGACTTGTCATTTTGCACAATTCTTAACAGTAGGAATCCTTTCGAATTCCTCTCTTGAAAAGCTAATCTGAGATAAACTCTAAGGTTCTAGGGGATCTTGCGACCTACTAAAATCCATTCAATTGAAGATAAATGTGTATATTCACAAGGATTCCTTTGTTGGTACAACCAATTCAGGTAAGATATGTAACCTATTGTTTTGAAAGTAACCACAAAAGAGATATGTTTTTGTTATTTTATGTTTTATGATGAATGCAATATATCATTGCAACTATATGAATTCCTATTTTAACCAAGTGTTAGCAAAGAAAATAACAAATATGAGGTAATAAGAGATTGAAGCAAATAACTTAAAAGGGAAAGTCCTAATGGACATAAACGACAGTAATAATACATTTGAGTTAAATTGTTGAAAAGATCGAGTACAAAAACAATGAAAATAAGATCAGTGCTTCCTTAATTTCACTAATGCAATCGTCAATGGGAACTTAGTAATGACTAAAAGATGTTTCACTTCTCATCAAATCAAAAGGACACGAAAAGTGCACTCAAACAAGACAAGAAGCTATGCAGGAACAATAGGTGATCTCTTCTCCAACTCTATATGTCAGTGGAACTCATCAACACAAGGAAAACACTATAACTAAAAGGTCGTACAATCATAAAAATACAATAAAACCATTAGTTCCATTATTACTCATGAACATGAATTCACAAAAATAAAACACTCTAGCAAGAATAACTACACTCAAAATTAGAGCATTGATAGCATATATTATTGCATCAAAATAACGTACTCTAGTACATATTACATCCTTCTATTTATAGGAAATCATCTCCTCAATTTGTGTTGAGACTAAGAGATCTCTTAATGCAAACATATGCTTCAAACTAATAAAACAATTCTAATTATATAAAAATTAACTCTCTAAATGGTGCTAACTAGGACTCCAACCTTGTTGTTATTAATTAATGGGTACACGAACCTCTACATGACATAAAATAATAAAATAATGAATAGATAAGAAGAAGGAAGCTGCAAGAGGATCTGAGAGTCACTGGAAGCTCTAAAAATGGAAGTTTGACCTTCTCTATGTGTTTCTAGGAGTTGAATTGTCATTAGAATGTGTTTCTGATGCATGGAAAGTTCTAAATTAGCTACTGGTATTTAACTGTTGATGCACTGTTACTTTGTCAAAATTGTCAGTGCACCTCTTTGAATAGTGCACCTTGCACACCTGCACACGTTGATGACAATTTTCAAATAATTCCAAAATTTTCTCAACTGTCAAAATTAAATTTCCAACATCTGGGTTCTTTCTTTCTTTATCCCAAAGCGATGTCTAGATGCTTGCTCTTGAACTTCTCTATAATCTTCACCACTTGGAAAGCCTCAAGAAAATCCAAAGCTTCGTATTTGTGTTAGAGTAATTAGATATTTCTTAATTAACTCTAGTTTCTTAAGCTAAACTTTAGGCATCTTATAATCAATTCTTTTATTAAGTATTTTGATGCAACCTAGGTTAGACCTTTTTAGGGTTTTGATCTCCTTTATAAGGACGATCTCTCATTGTAAATATTAATTGAGATTAATTCATTTTTCATCAAGAGCAATTCATCTTTTTTCTCATCAAGAATGTCTCATCTATGGATCTAGCAATTTTAATCTCCATAGCTTTTTGCTTCTCTCTTCTGTAATAGGTGTTTGCATGTAGGTGATTCTTGGGAGCTATGGGGTTGATCTTTCATCAACTTCAATATGTTATGAGAGCTCCAAATCTTCATGCCCATGTTTTATTCGTCAAAGATTTGGCATCATTTTTTAGGTCCGAGCTTTCAACATTTTTTATTGAATATGGGGGTTACTAGTTTTTGAGGCACTTTGAACAAAAATGGAACTCATTGTTGAGCTTGGAAGGCTCGAAAACTCTCATTTCCATATAAAATACCTCTCATTTGGATGTTGTTGAAATCTAAGGCAAAAAAAAATTTATTCCAAGCTGTTTTGACATGGGCATGTTTCCCGAGATAGAGACAATTTTTTTAATTTATTTATCAAAAAAAATGTTTGCAATTTATTTAAAAAGACATCTGAATGGTGTTTTTTTTCGGAGCTTCTTTTTTGAAAAGTAGGCAATGTTTTTAGGGAGGATGTCATGCTTTTTTTGTGTGGAACATTGATCTTATGGTACCTTGCATGTACCTATGGGACCTCTGTCCATTATGTATCACTGTAAGCTCCTTGAGCTCTACATGATAGGCTTTGACCGATAGGCTTTGGCCTCCTTGTGTCCTAGAAATTTGTGGATGCAGACCCACCATGTCACCCCTGGCATTTTATTGGAGTTTGAAGCATGGGACGACATTTTTTTGGAGGAGGATGGTGAATTAACTCATGAGTTTGGGCTCTCAATCTGTGTGTCTTTTTTGTTTTTTGGCTTTACTAAAGCCCACCATGGACTTTGGAAAGCCTCATGTCGCTATTTAAAATGTGTAAGACTTTATTTTAAAGCCTTCATTAGTGGGAAGGCAATCGAATTGTGGAGGCTATGAAAGAGGCAGGGGAAAAGCATGTGGACGTGCCATGCAAAGGTGGATTGCAGGCTAAATTTTAAAATTACCACTAGACTTAATGAATTTGTGGCACCTTTTAGTGGAGGGTCTTCTTTCTCGAATCATCCCTAGATATCATGCTCTAATGGCATGATTTTTGGTGTAATAATACTCCAATGTTGGGCTCTACACATGTCATAATTTCATCACTTTTGGAAAATTTATGTTTGATTGGGTTATTTTTTCCTCCATGCGGATCCTTCTTCTACTTCCCTTTGACTGGTGACTTTCTTGTACAATGGTGGTTTCTTGATTTCTCTAAGTGATTTTATGCTCTTTATAAGGTGATCTAGGTTTGTATTCTTGAAGTTGTGAGAGTTTGGAATACCAAGCTTTGATAAGGAAGGCATGTGTGTTTGGATTCTGAATCCTTTAGCGATGTTCAATGCAGATTTGGTGGAAAGCTCTTTGGTTTTGGACAAGGTTTTTGAAAGTAATTTATAGGATTCAAATATGGCTTTATATGTGGGCATTAGTTTTAATATTCACATGCTCCACACCTTCATTGGTCCACATTTCATGCTGAGACCACCACCTTTCATAGGCCTAAATTCAGTGGCTTCTTTCTTGGCATTTATTTTGCTGCTTAGAGATTAGTGAATCCAATCACATCGATGGAGAGAAATGTGAGAAAGAGTAGATCACCTTAGAACATCTTTGAGTTCCACATTGAAGTATTTGGGGTCTTAGTCATTAACAATTACAAGTTCCAAACTCCATTTATTTTTGGACTTATGAACCTCTTTTTTAGCGCCCACGTCAGCACTTCGTTTAACTCCATGATGGATTTGGGGAGATTTTTCCATGGTTTGTTGGAAGGCATTTTTGCACATGTACTTCTTTCTTGTGCTTATTGCCTATTTCCACAAAACAAATCTTTCTTTAGCACATGTTTTTTATTTCAAACATCTCAATTTTGTTTTTGGCCATCTATTTTTAATCTGCACCAACTCTTTTATCGGCGACAGTGACTTTTTTGTCATCCTATCTTGTTTCTGGTGGTTGGACTTTTTCTCCAACAAGGGTCATTTTTAAGGCTTTTTTTTGGACTTGATAGTTGTTTGACCATCAAATTTATGCTTGCCACTTGCAGACATCCACATTGCATCAACACTTTTGTCACCTCTTCAAGATTTGTTTAGACCTACCTTCTCATTTTTGCTCATATCTTGAGCATACGGACTCCATTTTTTGAAAATGAGATATCCTCGAAAAGATGGTTTCAATCTTATCACAGTAGTATAGTTAGTTTTCATTTTTTATGTTTTTTTTATGGCTTTTCATGCTATCAAAGTTAGAGATACACTTTTTCACTCTAGGGGACATATCTTGAGCATTTGATCTCTGATTTGGGAATTCTTTATATTATTGGAAAGGTATTTCTAACCTCTTTTCATTGATGCTAGTTATTTTTCCAAATTCTACTCCACACATATTTTATTTAGTCTTCTACATTTTTGCATTCTAATGGATAACTTGGTTTTTTCAAGTCTAGAGATCGATTTCATTTCTTCAGATGATTTGTCATGACTTGTACTATCTATTGTATCAGTCTTATGTTTCTTCTGGTCTATTTAGACATCATTTGTATGCATTCTTCCAAACGCATTGAGATAAAGTGTCATACTACATCTATATCTTTATTTTAATTTCTTTACCTTATTTTTCCTTCTAATTCGAGTAGTGTCATCTAAGTACACTCATACAAATTATTTTATTCTTTGGATTTATTGTATCTTTTTCCTTATTGTACATGCACTACTCATAGTTAAAGTGTCATGGGGGTTGATGCTTCACCTTTGTTTGTCATTTTCTTTTTTTTAGTGAGTTTCCCTTCTGTGACATTAGCCTCATGACATGTTTGAGATTGATCACCTCAATACACACATATGTACTCTTTTGTGCATCTTGATCATGCTTCCTTGACATGCAGTTCTTTTGGCCCAATTTTTAGTTGCCTGTCACCTCACCCTTATCTGCATTAAGGGGGGTTCTTCTATTTTTTATCATGCTTCCTTGGTTTGATTGATCAGCTCTTTCGGCTTTGGTGTTTCATGTCATTTGAATCTTTGAGTTTAGTTTTTTGTCTTTGTGTGCCTCTTGATTCGATGCAGATTACAATCTTCTCTACCTGGTCAAGTTCTATTCCAATGGAGGTTCTTTAGATCAATAGTTACTTTTGACATAGCTTTTCAACTTCTACATGCTTCAATGGTGTTCTTCATGATCATCTTTTATTCCTATCTTCTAGGGCATTTCCTAGTTTAGTGACTTCTTCTATCTTTCACTAGTTTCCTTTCAGGATTATTTCCATCTCTTTTTAGAGTAGGGTTTTCTCATGTGGTTTTCTCTATTTCTCCTCTTTTCAAAAATTTGGTTGTGCTTGAGTATCTCATCAGTCCTTGTTTATGGGACCCAATTCTACTTTTTGTAGTAGTTTCTAGGTTTTTAGCTACTCCCTAAGTTTATCTTAAGGGGGTGTTAGAGTAATTAGATATTTCCTAATTAACTCTAGTTTCTTAATCTAAACTTTAGGCATCTAATAATTAATTATTTTGATGTAACCTAGGTTAGATCTTTTTAGGGTTTTCATCTCTCTCATTGTAAACATTAATTGAGATAAATTCATTTTTATAATAGCAATTCATCTTTTTTCTCATCAAGAATGTCTCATCTATGGCTCTGGCAATTTATCCCTCCATAGCTTTTTGCTTCTCTCTTCTATAATAAGTGTTTGCATATAGGTGATTCTTGTGAGCTATGGGGTTGATCTATCATCAACTTCAACAATTTGTACTTGACCATTTGTCGATTATTATTCACATCCATGCGAGTTTCTATAAAATCCTCAAGTTTAGTATCCAATTCCAACAACTTCTTCAATCTTAAATGCTTCTATGATATCTTCATTTGATAAAGCATCCTTGAAAGTTCTTTAGAATTTTTGGATGAATGATTATACTGAACTGAACTTGGTTTTTGACTCATTTTCAAAAATGTCAAGGCATGCAGCATTGTAATACTTTTCTACTTCCAAAATCTTCTCTTGAATTTGGTCTCTTAGATTTTGAATATGAAGCCCTTCCATGACCTTATTACTTGCATCTATCTTATCTATCCAATAATCTAACTTATCTAACTTTGACCCTTTATTGATGTCAAAAATTTTAGATCTTTGGCCCAGGTTTGCACTTCATCCATCAACCCAAAATCCTGGTTCACTATAAATACTAGTCTATCCACACTAGGCTGAATCAAATGTAACAAGTTCAATTATCCTATATTATCTGTACACCTTTCTCCTCAAAATTATCACACCATTGCTGACATGCTCCCAAAAATGAATCTACTTGTACACTCCCTTTCTCTTTTCTTTCTAATGTTGCAGCAATAGTGAGTTATGGATGATCCTAATCTAAGGGTCTCGCAATTCCAAGCAAATAGCCTCTTAGAAGCTCATTTTGTTTTCGTAGCATTATCAACTCAAACTCATTCTTATCCAAATTCTTGAACACCTCTTTTCACACACATTGTGATCATCACTTTAGCAGTATCTACCTTGGGCTTTCCTAATAGGACCTCCTTAATTTAATAGTCCTTAGGAGTGAAATCCTTAGACTCAGCATGTGGAGGAGGGATAGCTATGTGTGCAAGCAAAACCTGATCTTGATTCTTCATAGTGAAGGTCAATTATTGTGCATCACCTGTAGGTGGCTTGGCCTTCTTGACTTCTCTTACCAGCTCATCCATACTCTCCTTAGTAGTCATATCTAGCTACCTCTTTTGTCGAGCCATAACCTCCCTCTTCAGTCAAGTAGGTGTAGTGCCCATTGGAGACATATATTTGACTAAAGAGATGGTTTGTACTACAAGTCCATTCTCTTTATCCACCCTCTCTGGATTCTTTTCTCATTAAGAGAGATCACCAATTTGAGTTTCTAAACTTGCTTGAGCTAAGGTCCTAACCTCAGTATCATGAGGAATTTGTTGAGTTTCACCTTGGATTTTCCCTTCCTCTAATACTTCATCAGCTTGCACTTGTCAGGGCTCTTCTTCCTCTGCTACTTGTTTTTTTGTTTGCATAGCTAAGGGAAGTGGTGTTGCAGAATCTTTCTCTAAAAATGCCAAGTCCTGAGATGATGGTGGTGGAAGGCCCAAAGGTCCTTGAAGCACATGAAACATTTGATTGTAGTCCTGTCCTAGAGGTTGACTTGTAGGAGTATCCTTTATCTTTTCCCCCACCATCTCAGTGCCCACTGGCATGAAATCAAAATCAGAAAGATCAAAAACATCTACTCTGTGATCCTCCTCCATTGCATCCTCAAATTCTTATTGTTCATCTTCTTTGTTCATCTTCTGATGTCGAAACATGAATGGGCTCCTTTTTAACAAATGGAGTTAAAGTCAAGCTTTGCCATCTTTCCTCTTCTAAGGCTCTAGTTGAATGAGTCCTCTGACTCAAGGGAACATTATCAAGTTTTTATTCTTCTTCCTCTTCTTTATCTTTGGGGATTGTTTTAGGCACCTATGGGAGAGGAGTAACATTTTTCTTCCATCTCCTTTTTTCTGCCCTTCCCATAGTTGACTGAACCTTGGCCTTTTTAGGAGCTAAGGGGGAGGCTTCTTCCTATTGACCTTTTGGCGGTAACCTTTGTTCTTTTCCTTCTTGCTCTAGTTCCTGCTCCTCCTATGGAGATACGTGTTCAATCTCTTGGACTGGAGTTGCCTACTCATCTTGACCTTGTGTGTGTTTTGACTCTACCTATGATTGCAGCTGAGGCACTTGTATGGGAACTACCTACTTCCTAGCTTTTTTCATAACTCTCTTCCTTTTAACTCCTTGGTCAACCTCAAAGTACTCAACTTCCTGCTCATGTTGATGAACCATTTTCGACCTCACTAGGGATTGAGCCAGCAAAGTTGACACTATCACTTTTACACATTTGCCTCAAGTAGGTTGTGTTGTGGATTGAAGGTGAACAATCTATGGAACTGGATCAAGTTAAAATAGTTTCTTGATCCATTCTCTTGTCAACTAGATAATGTGTCATGTCATGTTATTGATATTAGCATGTTCATCCCTACCAATCTTCGCATTCATTATAAGTCTGTCATATATCTTATCCCTATTGTAAGTGGATCTAAGACATTTTATGTGTCTTTCTCAATAGCCTTAAATAAGATCTTCATTTTCAGTGCCTTTTCTACTAAATATAGAGTCATCATAAAATACTCCCTAATTCGAACATCATAGTCATCTATTGTGATCTTTTAATGCATCCTCATGCACAAATTGCTTCCCTACCAGATATTGTACCATCCCTATATTGTCAAAATATGGGCGATGGGAGTTATACTCTTCCAAGGGATATTGATCCTATTCTAAATCAAAAGTCATAATATAATATTTTTGCTTTACCTCAAATGCACCTGTAGTGATAGGCCATACCCATGTCTTCTTATAATACATCCTCACTCTTTCATATGCAAATGTGAGTTGCCTAGAAAATCTCCAACAAAATGAGTGGATCCAAAGGAAATCTTGGGAGCTTCTTCAAATTCACCATGGTACCATCTACCCTTAGATAAGTGAATGTTTTAAACTAGATGTAGTAGTTGCTGATTTCAATAATCCTGGATGTTTCCTCTACCGACATCATTTTAGAATAATCACCTTCAACAAATCTGATGATTGCAAATATAAATCCATCATTCACTATCTTACAGTCTTTGCTTTAATCTAAGAGCTTCGTCTTTACCAGCTAAGGATAAACCACATAGGTCTAAGAATTTGCATCTTCCATGCTTCCCTTTTCATAAATTCACGAGTAGTCACTTGTCCTTGCCACTAATAAGTACACCAAATATGTTTCCATATAAAACTTGGGGTCGACTTTAACTGCTACTAGTTGTTCGTCTAGGTTATCACTCTGCATCATGGCCCAATCAATAGGCATCTTGGTCATGTTGATTGTTTCAATGAAACGAACCATCCATATATTTAGATGTCTAGATTTCAATAGGCCCATAACTCTTCTCAAAATCACAATAGCATATCCTATGTCATCCTTCATGCAACCTCAAATAATTTCTATCTTGCCAACTCTACAGCAACCCAGTGTTTTGTCAATAAAAAATGATGATATTATTATCTCTTTGGCTTCATTTTCATTCTCCCAATACCATCTTTCCACTCCCTCATAAGATAATTGCAAATAATGATTAACTTTAGGGAGATAAGACACCTTCTTGATGCTTTGAGGTTGAAGGTCCAAGAAAATTTTACCTCTAACGCTCTTGACATGTCCTTGGTCAGGGCCATGATGAGTTCTAAAGATTGTACTGATGTAGATGGGATATTGCATTTACTAACCCTAATCTAATTAGTGTTATCATCATTACAAATTTCTCTTTAGGTTTGTTACATATTGTGAGGAAGGCATTCCAATCGATGTGCCCTAGCTCAGTGTCTCTAATTTCTTCATGTTCATACTGAAAATGGGATCTCCTCAGTGCACCTTGGTATGTGAAGACTACAAGGTTGGGAGAAATCTTTTCTACAAGTGAGGATGATGAAGACATCATTATATCTGCATACAAAAGTAGACATTAGTCCAAAAAGCTAAAAATATAACCCAAAACAAACCGTAATTGACAAAAAACCTCGTCAAAACACTCAAAAATATAGAAAAACCAGTCAAAACCCCCTAATATCCTTGGAATGAAAATTAGTGCACCTTGATAGGTGTGTTAGGTGTGCTAAATAGCCTTCTATAGACTATTTTAGTGTAGTTACACACGTGCACACCCTGGTAAGTTGCGCAACAGGGCACATGCATAGCAAGTGGGAGGGGGGGGGTGGGGGGAACTTAGTCCTTTGAATTTGCTCAAGGTGTGCATGTGTGCACCCTATATGTTTTGCATTAAGTTTAGTAAAAGAAAAAGATGGTGCATAGACGTGCACCTTGATACAGTGTGCATCTGTGCACCATTATCTTTTGGTGTTTTTGCTTGTGTCAAAAGTTGTGCATGTGCGCACCTTGGGGACTCAGCTTTTTTAACTTAAGTTCTCTTCTATTTAGGTTTAAGTTTTTGTAAACGAGAAAAGGTGTGCACATTCACACCTTGGATAGGTGGACATGTGCACACCTTTGGTGCCTTAGGTTTTGAAATGCACCTTAGGAGGTGTCAGGGTGCGGAAGATGAAGAGAACGAAGAAAGAAGTAAGGAAAAGGGGAGGTGTGCTCGGGCTTATATAGGCTCGAGGAGGTGTGTACCCTTTGGAGGTGTGCACCTATGCATGTGTGCATGTACACATCTCCAAAGGGAGATAAGTGTGCACTGGCACATTTAGCGCACCTGCACATCCAAAACAGGTGTGCATGTGTGCTAGGTGCACTAGTGTGCCTTTTTGCACAAAAAGACCTTTAATCACTCACTCTGAGACTCTAACTTTCTTGATTAGAGACAGAGACTAGAAGTAGACACTTGGGGGTGTGCCAAAATGACCCAGGCCCTGGACTAGGGGTTTAGGAGACAAAAGGTTGACTAAGGGTCCCCATTTCTAGGAAAAATGGGATGTGCATTGTGAAACCACAAAAAAATAGCCCCAACAAAAGGAAGAACTGGCAAAGACATTTCTTGACCAGCAAGCATTCTTGTTACATGTGTCAACTAACAACTAAATCTTGAACACTTCAGACAGCTTTCAAGTTCCTTGATAGTCAAAACTTTAGAATCTTGAATCTTCAAGCCCAATGTGCACACAATCTATTCATTTCCTTTAACATTTTGAGGTGTAACTAATCACAAGCTTCTAACAACTTGGAAATAGTCCTCCACTCCATTGGTTTGTTCATCAAGAATCTTTGTAGATCATGTGTGTCAATCACTATTTGACCAAATGAAAGAATCTGTTCTAAGGGCTCTTAACAGACTATCATTTTACATTTCAAGTTTTGAATAATCTTTTGGATCCTACTTCACAGAGCCCACATGTTTCCATTTGATTCTTCCATGAAGAAATTTGTATAGATATTGGATAGCTATTTTTGAGTGCATATCATCATTGTTCATATTATCTTTCTCAAACCTTTTAGAATCTTTCATTCTTAACACCACCTTTGACCCCTTTTTTTCTTTTCATACCATGACCATGCTTAGACTATTTGACCAAGGCATTGGTGTTGTTTCTTAGATTCTTCCTTTAGTTTGATAACCACTATATTCCTCCTTTAAGAACTTTTTGGAACTCTCACACCAAATAGTGACCTTTGCAATTCCTTGAAAAGACCATTTGTTTGAATCGGTAGGAGTTAAACTATCTCTTAGTATTGTCAACCTTGATCTAAAAACACCAAGATAGTTAATCTTTAAATTTATAAAGTGTTAAGAGCTATCAATCTGCAATTCCTATTTCAAGACTAAAAGTCCTTTACAACTGCCATCCATTTCCCTCATTTTTCACCTAACTCATTATGCATTAGTAATGTCTTAACTGCAAGATTAGGCACAATTACATATACTTTACTCCTTAGTATATAATGATGAAATTTCTTAACTACCTTTATTAGGGAAAAAGATTATTTTTCAAGATTGGAATAATTCAATTCAGCATTCTTTAATGAATAACTCATGAATTTAATAGGTCTCTCATCTTCTTTGTCTTTCTTCTGAGTAAGGATCCTAGCGCATGAATGCTCTGAAGCAAAAGAGTAAATTTTGAATGGTAGATCATAATTTGGACTTACAAGCACTCGAGCTATAGAGATGGCCACTTTAATGTCTTTAAACGATTTCTTAATCTCAGGAACCCATTCAGTCTTTTCTCTCTTTTCAGCAAGTCATTGAGAGGTGTTCTATTTTAGCAAACCCACTAATAAACTTGCGCACAAAATTTGTCTTCCTGAAGAAAGACTTAAGCTCTTTGTGACTGTGTGGAGGTGATAACTGTAGAATAGCTTCAATTCTCTTGGGATCAATGGAGATTCCAACTTCAGAGATGATGTGACCCAAAAGCTTTCCTTTTGTGACTCTGAATGAACACTTTTTAGGATTTAGTGATATGTCATATCTTTGACATCGATTGAATACTTATCTTAAATCAGCAATATGAATGTTGCGATCTTTTGAAAAGATAGTTAAGTCATCCATATAGATCACTATGCACTTGTTTATTAACCCCTTAAATGCTTTATCCATCACTCTTTGAAATTTAGCCCATGCATTAATCAACCCAAAGGGCATTCTTCTATATCCAAAGGTCCCCCATTTTTTCATGAAAGAAGTCTTCATCCTATCTTCTTCATCTACCATTACCTGATTGTACCCTGAATATCCATCTAGAAAAGACATCATTTTGGATCCATTCACAATTTGTAATACTTCATCAAGTGAGGGTAAAGGATAATTATCCTTTTGAGATGCTTGGTTCAAATTACAGAAATCCACACAAAGGTGAATTTCTCCAATCTTTTTCCTTACTGGAAAAAAGTTAGCAACCCATGTAGAATGTCAAATTGGAAAAATAATTTTAGCATCGAGAAGCTTCTTGACTTCATTCATTATCAATGGTTCAATAATAGAATTGACTAGTCTCTACCTTTGATGAAAAGGCTTGGCATCTGGTTTCAATAGAATATAATGAGTAATGATTTTAGGATCATAAGTTTTGAGTTCTTCATAACTCCATGCTATGACATCTTTATATTTTGTAAGAAATTGAAGCATGCTTTCTTACTCTTGCAGAGTACAGGCCTTTCCAATTCTTACTATCTTAGGATCTTCCTCCATACCCAAATTGTATGAATCACATTCCTCAATCCCTTTCTCTTCGTCAATTCTTTTACCACAAGAAAATTCATCTCTGTCAAAGATGTGTTCTAGCTCAACCATACTCTTAGGGATAGTGTTAGTTTTCAAATTGATAATCCCATCTTCATCTTCAAGTTCATCGTCCTTAGGTTTATCATCAAGAGTATCATCAATCTCTTGTCCTTTGAACATTATATTGCACATGATAAATTCAAGAGTATGTTGTTCATCTTGGAAAACATAGAAGTTTGTGATATTGTCTACAATAGATGGAGCAACAACCAATTCTACTGAAAATATTTTCAGTTTTGTTCTCTAGATAGGTTGTAATACACTAGCTGAAATTTCAAGAGCATCTGCTACCATGTTTCTCCTTCTTGGAATGGAATTTATGTTCAAAGCCTCAAAATCATCAATTAGATCCCATACTCTTTTCCTGTAAGCAAGTAAGCTTTTGTCATTGCAAGAGTAAATTGACTTCACCTATCTAGTCACCAATTGGGAGTCTCCTTTAGTAATGAGAGCTTTAACTCCATTCTCTAATGCAAAGAGAATTCCATAAATCAGGGCTTCATATTCTACAACATTATTAGTACATCTAAATTGTAATTGATGTGTTGCATAAAAGGTCCTACCTTTTGGATTAATTAACTTAATACCTACACTGACTCCTAATTTGCATTTAAAACTGTCAAACCTAAGTGTCCAAATTGATTGTTCTTGTTTGGGATTTTTGGACTTGTGTTTATTTGTCCGTGTATCCATGAAAATGCGTCCTATGCTAACACACACACGTCAACATGGTCTTTTTATGCGGATTCATCCCGAAATGAACATTTGATTGTTCATCTGAAAATCAAACTGCAAAGCGACCTATTGCCTTCTATCTAAAGGAAATTGCTTGTCAGATATCCTCAAATTCGAGGTGATTAAGCAACCAGACCCTCTAAGAATGAAGGACTTGACAATGAAATTAAACTAAGAATGAGTATACAGATTAATCTAAGAAATGAAAGATGCAATGTAATCTAAGAAAAAATGAAGCAAACTAGATTAAGCATATGCATGATTAAACTAAAATGAGATTAAAATAAAAATGAGAATGTATGCAAGAAATGTAAGTAAATATGAGCATGAATTTCAACAACAATTCGATAGCAAATCAATTCATCCTCCCCCAAATGAAGAGATGAGGGTCTCTTAAATAGAGTTTCCTAGAATCCATCAACGGTTGAGATCGATTCAGATCAACGGTCAGGATTGAAGATGAGTTTCAGTCATAAAGGGAGATTCCCAAATTAAAGGGAGTTAACAAACTTAATTTGAGATAAATAAGGAGTTAACTGTTTTAATTTGAGTAGAAAAAGGAGTTAATTGTGTTAACTCATTTTTGATCAATAGTGAACTGGAAATTCCCCTTTTTGAACTGAAGAGAGATTTTGTTGAGATATTTAATTTAATAAAATGAAATATGCTCTCATAATTACTTTTTCTATTTAATTAAATAATCTTTAATTAATTAGAGACACTTTTGTTTAATTAAATAACTTCATTTAATTAATTAGGAATGTCTTCCCATTTAATTAAATAACTTTGTTTAATTATTTAGAAGTAAGTACTCTATTTAATTAAATAATTTCTTTTAATTAATTAGAAATACCTTTCCCATTTAATTAAATAATTACATTTAATTAATTAAGATAGGCGTATTTATTAAATTAAATAAATTTAATTCTATAGTACATTAGCCTTAGGATATAATTTAATTTAATTAAAGTATAAATACTTAATAATTAAATTAAATATTAATCAAGTAGGTTTAATGCAACTAATATGAGTACGTACTATAGGAATTAAATAAGAAATATGATGAATGCGGATTAGGGTTTTTTTGCATCTGACAATTAAGTCAAGCAGCGAATAGCAGAATGAGAATTGCCTATTAGAATAGGACTTTGAAATTATCAGAAATAGACCAGAATTGGTATAATGGCAATGAGCTAATTTTGGGGTATTACATTTTGCCCCTCTTTGAATGAATGTGCGAGCAACACATTCAATTCAAAGATAATCAGAAAGCATGATGCGAACATGAGATTGGTTTCGAAGGTGATGACACAGAGACCAATTGATAAGCTTTTTAAGGACCATCTCTAGAGCAGAGCTTAATCCTAAGGAATTCAAGCAGAGGACTTAGATACCTAAGATCGATAGCATTTAAAAGACTATCTCCAGAATGAAGCATAATCTTTAAGGATCTAGACAGAATGTCTAGATACCTAAAATTGATAAGCATTTAAAAATTTTCTTCATAACAAAGTTTAACCTTTAAGGATCCAGATAGAACACCTGGATACCTGAGAGTGATAAAGCATTTAGAAGACTATCTCCAGAATAGAGCTTAATCTTCAAGGATCCAGATAGAACACCTAGATACCTAGAATTGAAAGCATTTAGAAGATTATCTCTAGAACGAAGCTTAACCTTCAAGGATCCAGATAGAACACCTAGATACCCAAAATTGATAGCATTTAGAAGATTATCTCCAAAATGAAGCTTAACCTTCAAGGATCTAGATAGAACACCTAGATACTCAAAATTGATAAAATATAACAAGGTCTCATCATGAGTCATAGAATCATCCCCAGAACGAGGTCTAATCCTTAGGAGTTGGGGTTTAGACTGTCCCAACACCTGTCCATCGAACTCTGAGAAGATTTGTTATAGGGTTGATCAAATGATGAAAAGATAAGATAGATGGCAGTGATGTTAGATAGAAGGGAACAAAAAGCCCCAAGTGATGAGATGCCCCAAGTGACTAGGACATAAGATGGGAACTAAATGCCCCGAGAAATAAGTATTTAATGATGTAATCATCATGACCCCTTGGGAGAAAAATCGAAAGATGACACACCAGAAATATGATTTGAAGCAGTATATCATGTCAGTAGAATCTAGAAGGGATCAGAACAATCTAAAGATTGGGTTGATTTGAAATGATTGCGAAGTCACAAAAAAAAATCAAATTTGACCAAAAGTTGACCAGAGTCAGCCACAGTTGACTTAAGTTGACTATTTTCAAAATGAATTTTGAAAATATGGAGAATGTAAAGTTGAAAGGATTCCAAGAATCATAAAGTATCAGAAAGATTTGACTGCACAAGCATTCGATCACATCGGTCCCCAAAATTTTAAAACATATTTTTAAGGCTCTTAGGTGTGTCAAATTTCAAATTTGATCCCGAAAATGGATCTAGAATGGTCCAATTAGCCAAGGGTGCAATTTTTGCGCAAATTCGAGCACTTTGAAAAATTTGGTCAACACCTATATAATGGCTTGAAGGGTCATTTTCAATTCATTTGTGCTTTTGTCTTTTAGTGATTTTGAGCTCTGATATAGACATGGCAGTGAACTTGAGATATCATCATTTTGAGCACTCCAGATGAAAGAGCTGGCCAACAGACTACGAACCACCGGTGAGTCATCGATCTTCCATCTTCGTACTTTCATTTTCACGCATTTTGAGTTCATTTATGCACGTTTTTAGCATGTTTTAGGATGTTCAATTCTTTCTTCGCGCAAGACCGATCTCTTCTCGCGCGAGATGATCTATCTTCACGCGAGGAGATCTATTCTCGAGCGAAGGCAAGTTTCTTCATGTGAAGAGAGAACTATTTCGTGCGAAACCATATGTCTTCATGCGAGATTTCAGCAATCTCGCACCGAATTCTATGCCAATTTTGTGATTTTCGCATTTAGAAATCGCATTTTATTTTGTTTTGATGCTTCGATTTGACTTGATATTGATCGTTTGTTTGTCATCATTTTTTTTTTTGTGTGTGCAGGAGGTATTCGGAGACGTATCATTTAGATCTCATTATCTACCTTTGGAGAGTTATTGCAAAGTTTGGATGATGCAGATCCGGCACACATTGCCCGATTGGGTTTGTCTTCACTATGCTGGATTCCAGCCGTGATGGTAAATCACGGTTTACTGACTGCATTGGTAGAGTGTTTCCATTCGAAGATGAACACATTTCATTTGTCGATGGTTGAGATGACCATCACACCAGAGGACATATGGAGGATCTTGAGGATCCCCTTTCACGGTGCCCGGGTTGTGTATGATACAATGCCTCGATTAGGGACAGAGGCACTATTCATTGTTTTTGAGAGAGAGCTACCAAGAGGCAAGGCCATCAGCTGGGATGAGCTGATGCATACTTATGGACCTACACACAGGTTAGCATCTGTGTTGGGTATTTTCTTGAGCTGCTTCTTATGTCCTGATAGGGGAGAGCATGGGTTGGAGTGTGGATGGGGTGTCATGCTCCGTAGGATGGTTGAGGCACCTGAGATCTTTGGGTGGGGTCAGTGTATGTTGGCCCATCTTTTTCATGAGATGCATGAGGTCATCTTAAACAAGAAGAAGACCATGGCAGCAGGTGTTTATGTGTTATAGATCTAGGCCTGGGAGCATCTCCCTGTATGTAGGCCAATTTTTAAGGATTCTCGGGAGCCCATGGAGCCCTACATTTGCAGATATTGAGGGCATATTACCCAGGCCCACCTGGGTAAGACTGAGCATTGGCGGACACATCTCGATGACTTGGTGTCTATTATATGGTGACCCTGGAGAGAGACAGAGGACTGGGATGATGCCCTGAGAGAGCTGTCTTGGATGTTTAGTTCTCGACCGCTGGCAGGTAGGACGACATCATTCATAGAGAGATTTGTCATCTCACGAGTGTGGCGGCAGTATGGTCGACCACAGGACATTTTGACTGAGTACTGTGTCTATGCTAGGGTGCAGAAGGATATAGAGTGGGGATGACCTCCACGGATGGATCCACGACAATCCATGATAGATATTTGTAGCCTTGTTGTAGTTCAGTGGGACTACCTGCCAAAGGTAGTAGATGCAGGGATGATGCCTACATATCAGGCATTTTTGATGAGCCATCCATTCTCATGCTTCACAGATCCACTAGGGATGGCAGGACAGGTACATGGGCAGGGACAGGTATCACAGTAGCAGCAGGCACAACCATAGGTGCCACCACAGGTCCAGCACCGGGTACAGCAGATACCTATTCCCCCACGGCAGATGGGATCAGACCCAGGTGCTAGGGGCAGTGGAGCAGGACACAGTCGGTGGAGGAGGCAAAGGACAGAGGAGGAGGCCCTTCAGCAGGAGGTCCCACAGCAGCAGGTACCTCCACCGCAGCAGGCACCTCCACCTCAGCATGCACCAAAGATGGTCGATGAGGATATGCCAGATTAGCTGGTAGGTGGGGTACAGGATGCGGTACGGTGGTACTAAGAGCAGGTTCGTGCAGCCTCCCGACAGTTGGGAGAGTTGCAGATTGCAGTGGCAGTCAAGGATGCGCAGCTGGAAGAGAGACAGAGAGAGACAGATCGCTAGAGAGAGCGCACGGAGGCTGCAGGAGTGGAGGCTAGAGCTGGCATAGGATGAGATCCACTTCCAGTCCGCTCAAGCTGCATATTATTATGCTGCATACACTAGTGCAGTACCTGATGAGACATTGCAGGTGCAGTAATTCTCTCAGTACGCATGAGAGTCCGGAGGTGCACGACCTCCTGTCAGGCCAGATATGCCACCACCGCCTCCGCCACCTGTTGCCCCTATTCCTCCTACTCCTCCCGGAGGTGAGAGTTTGGGATAGAGTTAGATGCTCTGTGCCTGACTCTTATTTTGATCACTGGTTGTGTATCGATTGGTGTGCCAGCACTAGATGTATCATTTTTTATCGATTGCGCTCAAGTAGCACCCATTTTTTTTGTACTAACCCATTCTTTGATATATATATATATATATATACAAGATTTTGAGCTGAGTATTCCTGTGTACATGTCATTGTCTATTTTGTTTTGCTTTGATGTACATGAGATGTATGTTTAGATAGAACGCATATATATGAACTAACATCTGACATAGTGTTGTGCATTTTTGTTTGACAGTCACAAGTATTCCATTGAGGAACGAGAATCGATGAACCAAACGCTTGTGCAGCCGTGGAGGAATCTGATGCATGTGGAGTATGAATAGGATTAACATCGAATCGTATGCTAATGCAAATGAAGTATGCAAGAATATGTTAAATGCAGCCCTAGGTCTGGTTACCAAGCCTCGATGATTTATCATCATTGGATATAAAATAAAGCTCGTATGTTATACAATTTCCACTGACATTACAATCATGAAAGTATGAATGTAACATACGTTATTGGAATGTCAGGATTAAATGTAAGCATTTGAGGCACAAGAAGCCAGAATGACCAGAACATTTGTCCCTTTTAATGTAACAAGTTAACATAAGCATCAAAGCATGAATGCTAGGATGACCTGAATGTTGCTTGCATGGCAGGCACACCAAACACACGGGAGATTCCTCTTATGCGAAGTATTCAATATTCATGCTGTCCGCAACGACCCTTGCATTTGTAACCTGAGACAGAAGTGTGCTAAATATACTCGCAGTGACCCGTACGTTCACTTAATAGGATGAGTATCAGTATGTACTATAACATGAAGAGTTCACTCCAACAAACAAAGAGAAGAACCAATATCATTGGCATATCTATATAAAAGGAGTCGAGGTACACACGGCCATCCAATATGAAATGGAGGCTCTTATAGTGGACACCCCTCTTATAGGAATGTATCAACTTATTGGAACCAAACTGCAAATAGAAAGCATATGAAAAGATCATGCCCCCAGTCATTACTTCTCTAGTCGAAGATGACATCATCGATGTTGCTTGAGGAGATATGATAAAGCAAAACAAAGCAATAAGAGAAAATGCTTAGCATATCCAAACAAGTATATCATTAAGTTTAATGTTTTCGGGATGATGTCAAGTATCAATTTCTAGAATATGTAAGAAATAAATCTCTTCAGTAGGGTGACAACAATAGGTAGACGCAGTCAGAACAACTGGTGACTGAGGTCAAAGATGAATCTTCATGATGAAGAACCTAAGAAGAACTAAGTGATAGTAAGCAAACACAGCTAGGACAACTGGTGACTAACGCAAAAGAGATCTTCCAAAAAAAAAAAATCTTGAGACATGACTCGAGCAACGGTAGGTAGAAATAGCTGTAACAACTGGTGATTGTTGCAAAAGAGATTCTATGAGGAGAATCTCAAAAAGGGTGACACTAGCGACAGCAGGCAGACGCAGTGAGAACAACTGGTGATTGTCACGAAGGAGATTCTATGAGGAAAATCTCGAAAAGAGTGACACAGGTGACAGTAGGCAGACGCAGTCAGAACAAATGGTGACTGTCACAAAGGAGATTCTATGAGGAAAATATCGAAAAGAGTGACACTGGTGACAGTAGGCAGACGTAGTCAGAACAACTAGTGACTGTCGCGAAAGAGATTCTATGAGGAGAATCTCGAAAAGAGTGACACTGGAGGGGAATGCCCCTGACCTATGACAAGACTCAATCCATGGATACATGAGTAGGAAAAGCAGGAAAGCAAAAGAATGAAAGTGACTAACAAGAGGCGCCTGTTTACCAGGTTTTCACCTTCTTGGCAGGTTTTTTTTTTTTTTTTTTTTTTTTTTTTTGTTATTACAAAGGCACCTATTGCTAGGTTTTTACCAGGGTAACAACTTTTTCAGGACTTTTTCTGATTTTTAGGATTTTTTTAGGACATTTTCTGATTTTTAGGATTTTTTCAGGACATTTAGATATGTACAGAGAGCTTGCTGAGATTGAATCGACTATAAAACCGCTTCAGGTGGAGAGTGTTCATAGGCTCTTTAAGCACTTCTCCTTCAGTTGTGGAAAGTTGATAGACGCCAGATCCATATACTGTAGTAATGAAGTAAGGACCTAGCCAGTTTGGTTCAAACTTTCCCTTTTGCATTCGTTGTTGTTGATTCTTAGGATTCTCTCTTAGGATGAGATCACCGAGCTGGAAGTCACGTGGCCTAATCCTCCTATTGTAGCTTCACACCATTCTTTGTTGATATGCTCGTAGATGATCACAGGTCACTTGTCATCGTTCATCCAGCAACACAAGTTCTTGAAGCTGGGCTATCCTATAGTCATCATCTATGATAAGGCCTTTCATACAAATTCTCAAGGTAGGAATCTCAACCTCTATCGAAGCACAACATCTGCCCCATATACCAATGTAGAAGGAGTCATGCCCATTAGAATTCTAATGCTTGTTCTATATGCCCACAGGGATGGATTGATCTGGAGATGCCAGCCTCACCCTAACTTACTGACTGTGCAATGAAGAATTTTGAGGATTGCCTTAGTGGATGCCTCAGCTTGCCCATTACCCTGGGGGTAATAAATGGAAGACCAATGTTGTGTAATTTCGAATTTCTTGCAGAGTTCCTTAAGGTCTTTATTTTTGAATTGTCCTCCATTATCAGTAATGATTGAGGATGGTATACCATATCTATAGATGATGTAGTTTGTGATAAAAAGCGCTATAGTTTTTCCATCAGCAATTGTGAGAGGGACTACCTCTACCCATTTCGTGAAATAATCTGTAGCGGTGATAATGAACTTATGTCCATTAGAAGAGGTTGGGTGAATCTGTCCCACCAAGTCAAAGGCCCATTGTTGAAATGGCCATGTTGAAGTAGAGGGAATCAACTCTCTAGCTGGAGCGTGAATGAGATTTCCATGTAGTTGACACTGTTTGCAGGACCTAGCATATTTAATAGCTTCTTGCTCCATTTTAGGCTAGTAGTAACCAGCACGAAGGAGTTTGTGAGCTAGTGTTAGGCCATTGGAATGAGATCCACAAATGCCTTCATGAATGTCAATTAGTGCACGTTTGGACTCGTCAGGTTCTAAACACCTAACGAGTGTTCCGTCGAGACCTCTCCTATATAGATCGTCAGCCATAATGACATAATGTGAAGCGTTACGAATTAGGTAACGTTTCTCATTCTGAGTCAAACCTTCCCGAATGGTTTGATTATGAAGGTAGGAATAGATGTGATGGTAGCGAGATGATTCTTGTCCTATACTAGAACAGATCATCTTGGAATCAGGTGTGTCATAGGCTGGGTAGTGTAACGCTTCCACCAAGAACTTGTGTCAAAGATCATTTTCTGGCATTTGTAGAAGGGAGGCCAGAGTGGCCATGGCATCAGCCGCTTTATTATCTGCACGTGGAACCTGTTGGAAGGTGATGTGTGCAAAATATTTCATCAAGTCATCAACCATGCGCTTATAAGGAATTAGTTTTTGATCCTTTGTTTGATACACATCATTTACTTGGTTGATGACAAGCTGAGAGTCGCCAAAGATATCCAATTGATGTACTCTCCATTCAGTTGCAATTTTCATACCATTGATCAAAGCTTCATATTCAGCAATGTTATTTGTACAAGGAAACAAAATCTTGTATGCTTTGGGCAATGAGTATTTCTGTGGTGTGATGAAAAGTAATCCAACACCTGATCGTTGTTGTGTGAAGGATCCATCAAAGAACATAACCCATGTATGGTGAGTGAGTGTTAGAATTGACTAATTTGGAAAATCAATGTTTATTGGTTGAAGACTCAGTATGGGTGCCTTAGCTAGCTGGTCTACAATTGCCTATCCCTTTATAGCTTTGCATTCAACATATTGGATGTCGAACTCACTTAGTATCATGACCCATTTAGCCATTCTTCCTGTGAGAGCTGTCTTACTGAGAAAATACTTTAATGGATCTATTTTAGCCACAAGCCATGTAGTGTGGGCAAGCATGTAGTGTCTCAACTTTTGGGAAGCAAAGACAACTGCCAAGCAAGCTTTCTCAATAATACTATAGTTTTTCTCATAAGAGACCAATGTTCGGCTCAAGTAATAAATAGCTCTTTCTTTGTTATCATTGTCTTCCTGAGCCAACAGGATTCTCAAAGACATTTCAATAGCTAAAATGTATAAAAGCAAAGGTTTCCCATGCATAGGAGGCATCAGGATTGGTGGATTGATAAGATATTGTTTAATCTATGTTAAGCTTTTCTCACAATCCTGGCTCCAATTGAATTTCACACCCTTATGTAAGGTCTTTGTGAAGGGTTGTGATTTATCAGCTAATTGTGAAATAAATCTGCGAATAGATTGAAGCCTTCCCTGTAGTCCTCTTATCTGACTGATGTTTCAAGGTGGTGGCATGTCCATTATTGCTTGTACTTTTTTTGGATCTACTTCAATTCCCTTTGCAAAAACAATATATCCTAATAGTTTTCCTGATGTGACACCAAATGCACACTTCTTAGGATTGAGCCGAAGACAAAACTTTTCCATACGATCTAGGATTGGTCCCAAATCATGCAAATGGGTATTGCGTTTAGCGCTTTTGACCAAAGTATCATCAATATAGTCCTCCATAGTTCTATGCATCATGTCATGGAAAATTGTAGTAACAGCCCGCTGATATGTAGCTCCAGCATTCTTTAAACCAAATGGCATCACATTCCAACAAAAGGTTCCCCATGCACATGTGAAGGCTATTTTCTCTTGATCTTCTGGTGCAATTTTTATCTAATTGTATCCAGAAAAACCATCCATAAGTGAGTACATCTCATAGCCAGCTATCATGTCCACAATCATATCAATATTAGGGAGTGGGAAGTCATCTTTAGGACATGCCAAGTTAAGATCACGAAAATCTGTACAAACTCTGATAGACTTATCATGCTTGGACACAGGGACAATATTGGATATCCATTCAGCATAATTAATTGCATGAATGAAACCAGCCTTCAGAAGTTTCTCCAATTCGGCTTTGACTAGCAATGCAACATGAGGATGCATTTTTCAGAGCTTCTATTTAACTAGTTTTATGCCTGGCGTTATAGACAAGTGATGCATAATAAGATCAGGATCCAATCCTGGCATGTCAGAATATGTCCAGGCAAAATTTATTTTCTTTCCCTTGAAAAAGGAAATGAATTGTTCCTTTTCTTCAGTTCACAATGACTGAGCCAAATGTATCACATGAGGATGTTCTTCTGTGCTTAGGTTAATCGGCTGTGTTGGCTTTATTAACACTGATGATCTCTCCTGAAAGTGACTGGGAAGGACATCAAATATCTCATCCGCAAGCACCTCAGAGAGGTTTTCACCCTTGGATACATCTTTTGTTTTTACTATTTTTGGATCCGACACTGCCACAATGTGGTTTTCACCATCAGACCTCTTGCATTTTTTCTTTTTAATTATGTGACTGAGATATTTGATGTCGGCCTTAGTCATGTTGACGCTCTGCTCATTGGTGGAAGACGTTACAGGTTTGATAGTGTTTAGGTAATAGGCAAGAGTATAGTCATTCTGGAACGTGGGGACTTCTTTAGATGCATTGGGGTTCCAGTCTATAAGCTCAGGATGTGCGAGTGAGAGAGTAGTGGCTGGTTCAATTGCGTTCACAGTATAGTTATTAAATGTGTGGACCAGCAATTCGAGACCTACGGCGACCTCACCCACAGGTGTATTCAAACATCTCAGAGTACGAACATTAGTAATTGATGAATCTAAGACACTAGTTGGATTAGACCCCTATGACCTATCCCTAGACGTTTCACTCACTTTGATTTAATTTTCATAGACATGCACTTGGTCAATGTCTTTATCATTAGTCGCTTCTGAAAGATTATCAAATTCATAGTCATGAGAATCGGTGCTACATGGTGAGAGACTATAGAACTCCCCAATAGTGATAGGGACATACTCTCCTTCAGCCTCTGGATTCTTACAAAAATACTCAATATGACATGACTGACTATATTCTCCCTTTTTTGAATGATATTCGAGTTGCTTAGTATTGTCCTCATAAGAATCACTAGTATCATCCAAAGTGCTAACACGTGGCACAAAGTCATTTGGCTCAACAAAGAATTTAGCAAGATCATAAGGAATAGGATGAGGGTAAGAATCCTCATCATTAGATTCTTCCTTTTGAGTACCTGATTCAGATCGTGACTCATTTTCAAATGAACTCTCAGGTACGGGTATGAATTTATTGGATCCCAAATGGAAAGGGACCTTCTTGAACCCTAGGCTAGTTGTGTCACTGTTGCTTCGAGCTTTTTCTTTGACATGATCTATTAAACCATTGTTATTGCACCCAATAGGGCTGGTTCCCTTGTAGCCAAAATGCTTCATAAGCTTAAGACCAGGTCCATACTTCTTAGGAGTGATTTCTCGAACTTGTTCTGTTAGGTCTACTGGAGACTCTTCTTTGTAAAGCCATGCAGCAATGGCTTTGTTTTTGCTTTCATCTTCTAAGGGAACTGTAGCTTTGACAAAAGAACCATTAAACTTGGTCTGAGGTGTCAACACGAATGGCTTCTTTGCTAGTGAGGGTCTCCTAAAATGTCGAGGGGATTCTGGAATTGATGTTAATGATAACACTAGTTCCATGTGGTACTCTCCCATACCAGTTTCTTTCAATTTAAATGACTGCTCAATTTGTTTTAGCTTATTATTGTGACAATCAGTAGACTCGCGGTTAGCAGGGATGAAAGATTCAATAGCTTTGAGCATATTGCAAGTGTAGCTAGTAGTTGCAGGAATAGTAACTTCAGAGCCATGAAATGGGAATTTAATGCATTGGTGGTATGTGGATGGCACAGCGTGCATCTCATGTATCCATGGCCGTCCTAACAAAATGTTGTAGGCTAAGGGAACGTCAAGCACCTGACAAGTGACATCCCTTTCGACAGGACCGACGCGAATTGGTAAAGTCACAAGACCTAGTGACTTTCGTTCTACTTCATCGTATGCTTTAATAGTGATCTTTCATTGAGGATCAATAGAGTCCTCAGAATAACCCAATTGTCTAAGCAGAGCCGCAGAAACAATATTTAGGCCAGCGCCATTGTCAATGAGTACCCGACGAACACGTGTCTGGTGGATCATAACCTCAATGTGTAGAGACTGATTGTGTGGGTGATTCAGTGAGTTGTCATCCTCCTCGGAGAAGGTCATAAGATGAGGTGAGGTCAGGAGACCTACCATGGATTGAAATCATTCAAGATCAAGATCCTGAGGAACGTTTGTCTCAGTGAGGGCTTTGTCTAGAATTTGCCTATGAGCGGGCGAGATTTTAAGTAGCTCAAATATAAAAATGTGAGCATTGGTTCATTTCAATTGATCTAGAACACTATAACTGGTTGCAGTCAAGTTCGTCGTGTGTTTTGTACCTTTACCGGATGGACCAGCAAGGGCTTTGTCCTTGTGTTGTTCGAGATTTGAAGTAGGAGGTGTAGGGCCTTTGAGCACCAATTTTGCATGAGAGCGAGTAACAGCGTTAGCACAGTGTTGTGAAGACGTATTATCCATGTTATTGGAAGTAGGGCCTCTCAAGACAAATGGTGTCTTGGGTTTATCATTATCTTGCTTCCCCTTTATGGTAATAACGTCACAGTATTCAAAATCTATAGGTTTAACCATGTGAATGACATTGTCATCATTGGAATACATATAGTTGACCTTATTGTAGGGTTCTGGTTTCGAAGTCTCTCCTTTTTCATAAGGTGGGAAAGGCTCTTTGAACGCCTTGTGGTCCGAGTTTTTGTTATGTCCATCTACCACAAGTTCACCAGCATCAATCATGTCCTGGACTTTATGACGTAAGTTTATACAGTTGATGGTTTGATGTCCCTTGTTTTGGTGATACTCAAAAAATGAGGTCTCATTCCACCATGGTGGACATGGTTGTGGATCATAGGGATGAGGGTTATCCATTGGTGACATAAGCTTGTGTTGTAGCAATGTTTTGTAAACCACATCCAAAGGTTCTCCTAAAGGCATATACTCTCTCTTGGGTCGTGTGGCCCATGAGTTTATCAATTTATTCCCAAACATTTTATTGTCAGGAGGAGGCTTCTCAGCACTTTTGGCCACTTTGAAGCATTATGTGAGATTAAATGCTGCTTTAGCAGGTTTTGGTGTGACATTATCAACAACCCCATCATGTACAATTTCTCGGTTCTTGTTGACATGTTTGGTTTTATCCTTGTTGGAAGTGGAACCTTGTTTTGAGTCTCTCTGAAGAGTGAGCTCACCTTTCTTGACCATAAATTCTTCGATATGGATAGCCTGTGTAATCATGTCTTCAAAGGTACGCGGACCTTGTAGTTGGACTCTATACCCGAAATCAGGTAAGAGGTTATCGGTGAAAATGTTGAGCTTCTCCGTTTCTGGGATTTTATGGGAGTACTTGGTATAAAGTTGTCTCCACCGTTGGAGGAAACTGAGAAAAGGCTCACCAACCTTCTGTTTAAGGTTGCATAGATCTCGAATATTTACAGGGTGTTGAATGTTATGAGAATATTGCTGAACAAATGAATTAGCAATTTCGTCAAACGTCTTGATACCAGGAGGTAAATGTGAAAACCACTCCAAAGCTTGACCACCTAGGCTTCTAGGGAATAAACGCATGAGGTATGTTTGATTGTGTATAAACTCCATAAACAAAGCACCAAATTCCCACAAGTGATCTTGGGGATCAGTAGTACCAAAGTACTTGTCATATTTGGGTAGTTCTACACCTCTTGGGAAAGGCGGCATGTTTATACTTTTGTAAAATGGAAATGAACAAAGAACATCCAATGTGTATGTCTTTTTGGGTTTCTCTTTCTCATGCATCATCTGAGCTAATTGGTCTTGCATAATTTTCAATTTTTTTTGGAGTTTAGTGGTCTCATTTTCTTCTTCACGTTTGATAATGGTCTCCACATCGAAATCTGTGGGTAGTTTAGCTCCCTCTTGGGTGAGTTTGAGAAAGTACTTTTCTTTCTCTTCATTGATTAGGATTCCCATGACCTTCTGAAAGTTTTTGTCTCTTCGAAATCTTGCTATGTGTTCAGAAAGGATTTCCACCTCTTCTTGTTCTTCATCAATGTCATTTTCTTTCTCTTTCTCCTTGTCATCCCTAGGTTGTTCTTGATATCGACTATGGCTACCCCGTTCAGGTTCACAATTAGTCATTATAGGAACTTGTTCAATTTTTGTATGTTGTGTTTGAAAAGGGTCCATGGAGAAAGGGTCATACATTGTGTTTGAGAATGCAGGACTCCTACCCATCTCAGTATCCTTTTGGTAAAAAATATTCCCAATTTTTTGCAAATTGGAAAATGTTCATTGATCTTGAGATGACCTTGTAGGTGAGGAAGATCGTGAAGATGCCTCACTAGCCAAATTGGATATGGATTGCATAGCGACAGGTAAGCTACCTTTGCTGTGATTATGACCCCTAGCACGACCACGTCTAATGTTATCAGGATAAAACACGTTGCTGCTTCTGGTTGTGACAGTCATAGGCAAGGACAAGAAGCTAGAACCTAGACAAGGACTATACTAAGACTGAGTCTCAAAAAGGACAAGATAGTAACAAGAATGTTGTTCACTAAGGCACAAATGGTCTGATTTAAAGGCTAGAACAGCCAAAGATTATGACCACTGTAGCACAAAGTATGGCAAGCATTAAGACGAGGACGTATGAGACGAGACTAGTCAAGGTATAAGACACAAGTTTTCAATTAAGCAAAGTGTCACTGTTCCAAGACTATTTGCAAACAGAGAGCGATAAACAAACACAATAAAGGACAGCGTGCAGGCCGCAAATAGCTAAAATAGACCCAGATTGTAAATGCTAATACAAAATTTTGCGCGAAAAACCTTTACGAGTTGTGTGAAGAAGTTTTACAGGCTGCGTGAAGATGTTTCTATCTCACACGAAGATCAGTAACAGTTTTTGATTTCACACGAGAATGTTTCTGGATCGTGCAAAGATGCACAACAGAACTTTAATTTTGCGCGAGGGCAAAATGGCTTCGCGTGAGAGCCAAATGATTTCGCACGAGAAAAAAATGATTTCGTGCGAGACGAAAATGATTTCACGCGAATGGATAGAACAGTTTCACAATAGCGACTAATTTTGACAAAATTTTTGATTGATCCAATAACCAGGCAGATAAATAGGCACGTAGAACAGCAAACAAGTGATTTCAAGCACGTCTAAAAACAATGAGCAAGGGTAAAAGCAACCTTGTGCATGAACAATCAAGTGACTTAGTTTGTGTTAATCCCTAAGAGAGCTATTTGTGTACATTTTCAAAGAGTTTTGCAATCATCGCACACATTCCTTAGAAAAATAAAAGTTGGCTTCTCTAAGGTATTTAATAATGGTTTGACTCTGCAACTTTTATGGCTCACAGGGGTGACCTCCAATCCTGGCGCACCGAAGTTTTGACATAGTCTGAGAACTTAATCTTCAAGAGCTTCTAGGAAGATCTGACAACCCACAATGAACCAAACCTGTGGAGATTTCTTCCACAAGGACATTTATATAGCGGTTGTCACTACCATGGCGAAAATGGCTATTACCGATTGAGGTTCCGTCATCACAATTTTCCCTGTAGAGGGATTGTCTGCTACGGTTAACCCTCTCTAAAGGTGACGGACTCACAATAGTATACCACAAGGGGACTTAGCTTCCAGATTCAAGGTTTTGACACCTTTTCACCTTTAGCCCAATCAAAGCAAATAGATTAATCCGACACGCTAGACTAAGATTATCCCTTAAAGATCTATGATATCATCTTCCTGTGATCTATCAACCTCTCCGGAGAAAGGATGTCTTAATCAACAAGTCAAAGATTCATCTATCTATGAGATGCTCAAAGTATCCTCCCCACCCATAAGGAATCTGTCTTAGAGAGGAGTTTCACTAGGAACCCACTCCCTCAAGATCCACGAATAGTGTTCATGGGGGCTTAATTACTATGTGTGTACAGATTGTTAATTCCTGAAAGCAAATCTATCTAAAAATAATCAAAAAGCACAAGGTGGTACACTTAACGCTTTAACTAAGTGGTACACTTAACGCTTTAACTAAGTGAGGTGAGTCCAAAGATGTGGAACATTTAACCCCTTACACAAGCCAAAACGAGTCCACAACTCAGAAATTAGTGAGTTCTAAAAAGCACAAAAGGGTTTCCTTGTGGAGCCTTTAAAACTTATGTCCTGTAGACCCCTCCCCTATTTAACGTGGTGTTGAGCTTGCAACTACAAGGTGGAACGAGGGGCCGATGGATTAGCAAGTCCAATAACCCAAGATAGTTAATCAGATCTATCACTAAAGACTAAGCCTGCTAAATGAATACTAACAGAGATCACACCCTAGTATGAGTTTATGCATGTGTTGTAAAATGGAAGTATAGAAGGAAACACACAAGCTCAACATGAAAGATGTTTGTTTTAGATCCAAAAGAAATGTTATTAGCTGATGAAGATTACCTGGTGATCCTCGCAATGCGCTTAGTAGATTTTTACCTGTTTCTGACAACTTTAGCACGCTTTTCCCATTATTCCACAAACCGCTACTATGTTGTTCAAAATTTTTTTTTTAAAAACACAAAAACACTAGAAACTACTAATAGTCAATAGAGATATCAGAAAACACGCAAATCAATGCAAAAAAAAAATTGCCTCTATCAGCAGAGTTTCGCGCAAAATTCCTGACAGTCTGCGCGAAGAAGTTTTATGGCCTGCGCGAAATCAAATTCGGCTCGCGCGAGATTAAATTTTGCTCGCATGAAATTAAACTCGACTTGCACGAAAAAGAAAGTCTCGCATGAAGATTCGTGCACCAAAGAACTTTCTTGCGCGATGCGAAAAGAATCTTCGCGCAAAGATTCTAGATCCTCGCGCAAAAATGAACAATTTTGCATGAAGATTCGAACCTGTATGGAACAGTACGGATAGAGAACAAAAAAATGATTAAAAAATACAAAAAGAGGCCAAAAAATTGATGTCCCTGCCCCACAATGGGCACCAGAAATGTATGCGTGAAAATGCGACCTATGCTAACACACACACTTCAACATGGTCTTTTTATGCGGATTCATGCTGGAATGAACATTGGATTGTTCATCCGACAATCAAACTGCAAAGTGACCTGTTGCCTTCTATATAAAGGAAATTGCTTGTCAGATATCCTCAAATTCGAGGTGATTAAGCAACCAGACCCTCTAAGAATGAAGGATTTGACAATAAAATTAAACTAAGAATGAGTATACAGATTAATCTAAGAAATGAAAGATGCAATGTAATCTAAGAACAAATAAAGCAAACTAGATTAAGCATATGCATGATTAAAGTAAAATGAGATTAAACTAAAAATGAGAATGTATGCAAGAAATGTAAGTAAATATGAGCATGAATTTCAACAGCAATTCAATAGCAAATCAATTCATCCTCCCCCAAATGAAGAGATGAGGGTCTCTTAAATAGAGTTTCCTGGAATCCATCAATGGTTGAGATCGATTCAGATCAACGGTCAGGATTGAAGATGAGTTTCAGTCATAAAGGGAGATTCCAAAATTAAAGGGAGTTAATAGACTTAATTTGAGATAAATAAGGAGTTAATTGTTTTAATTTGAGTAGAAAAAGGAGTTAACTGTGTTAACTCATTTTTGATCAATAGTGAACTGGAAATTCTCCTTTTTAAACTGAAGAGAGATTTTGTTGAGATATTTAATTTAATAAAATGAAATATGCTCTCATAATTACTTTTTCTATTTAATTAAATAATCTTTAATTAATTAGAGACACTTTTTTTTAATTAAATAACTTCATTTAATTAATTAGGAATGTCTTCCCATTTAATTAAATAACTTTATTTAATTATTTAGAAGTAAGTACTCCATTTAATTAAATAATTTCTTTTAATTAATTAGAAATACCTTTCCCATTTAATTAAATAATTACATTTAATTAATTAAGATAGGTGTATTTATTAAATTAAATAAATTTAATTCCATAGTACATTAGCCTTAGGATATAATTTAATTTAATTAAAGTATAAATACTTAATAATTAAATTAAATATTAATCAAGTAGGTTTAATGCAACTAATATGAGTATGTACTATAGGAATTAAATAAGAAATATGATGAATGCGGATTAGGGTTTTTCTGCATCTAACAATTAAGTCAAGTAGCGAATAGCAGAATGAGAATTGCCTATTAGAATAGGACTTTGAAATTATCAGAAATAGACCAGAATTGGTATAATGGCAATGAGCCAATTTTGGGGTATTACAGTCCGAAGCTTTTCTTTCACTTGATCTTTGAATGATTGTTTCTTAGGGACCCATTGCAATCCCTCACATAGCGGGCTTGGTGAGTTTCCATTGTTTATCTTTGATATGGGGGGATGTCTATTTTTCTTGTTGGTCTTGAATCTCCCCATTTAATTCTATAATCCTATCAATTTTAGGTCTAGGATGAACAACCACAGAAGTCCAACCTTGACCTTTTATGAAACATCTTCTCCTTTGAATTTTAATCATCCCAGGTGGTGGAGAAGACAAAACCCCACCATTGGAAGAGGTATCACTACAAGACGCATTGAGATCTTCCACTTCCTCTTCATCTTTTGCCACATCTTTTGATATGTAAGTAGAACTTGAATTTTCTATAGGTACTTCAATTAGAACTTGAGCACTTTTGAACCACACTATCTGAGTCAACACCCTAGAAACTGCTTTTTGACAATATGAATATGCAAAATCAAAATGACTAACTTTATATAGCCTGCAATGTCTATGAACTAAGTCACAATCTCTTCTTTTGGGATAGGGATCATGGTTCTGTAAGGAAACTTGGCAATAAAGAATGTAACCGTTTCCACATAACCCATAATAGATCTAAAATAAACATGGAATTAAAATCCACATGCAAGAGAATTAAAAACATACCCACAAAATTGTGACACAAGATATACCCTGGGAAACCCTCATTGAGGGAAAAACCCAGCCTCCAAAAGCATCCATCATCATGTATTATTCAGCAAAAAATACCATTGCCATACAACAATGGAAGCCTTCATGGCCATAGCCACAACCGAGCAAACTATGTGAACAAGCATGAATCCACACATCCCATGCCATGCTTTCAACCTTCACAAATGCTCCCTTGGCTAACCTGTCAAGCCTTGTCCTGCTCGACTCTTGCCTTTTATCTTCTCCTTGTCACTCTTCCTCTCTCTCTACAACAACTACCCTTGTGGCTGCTTATATAGTAGCAAGTCCCACAAAACCACTAAGTGGTATTACATAAACCATGTGCTAAAACTATGTGCTACCTAACCCACTGACCCCACATTTAATATTGGGCATTTAATTCTTTTTTCCCCAATATTAAATAATTACATGAAATATTTTCACAATGTTACAATACAACTAATCAAGAATATTCCATGGGAATCTTTACATGTTGCACGTCCATCTAGGCACAACATTACATAATAAAAATAAAATAATAAAATAACAATATTATGCAATGTGTGCAACACCCATTATCTCAACAGGTTCTTTCCTTTTGATCATCTGGTGTTTTGGTTGAAGCTGTTTCAAAAGTTATCACTTTGTAAGAGCCCAAATCAGACTATAAAAATACAACCTCATCTAGTGCATTGTATTCAATGATCATTGTCTTCAATTTTGGCTAAGCATCTATCTTGATTTAATTGTTCAACCCTTTTGAAGATAGCCACAATTTACTAAAGTCGATCGAGACCCATCCTCTTAATCATTTCATCCATTCTCTACTTGTAACAATTTGTATTATTCAAGAATTTCAACCACATGTATGTCTATGATATCTTAAATTTGGGGATCAATGGTTAACTGTATTCAAACATCTTTCAAAACCTCGATAACCTTTACTTATGTCTTGTCCCACTATATCACTATCCAATTAGAAGGTTGTGGAGTGAATCCCAACCTTCGTGCTATTGACAATGGCACAACATTACAAGAAGCTATGAAATCAATTAGACAATTGTGAAGATTATTTCCATAAATTTTGATACTAAGCAAGAAAGGAGGTACCTCAACCTTGTCCTTGAACATGGTTGGCATAGCTTCTAAAGCATTGACCTACTGCAACACTATCTTTTGAGGAACAATATTTGCATTAGGCATTGCCTTCATATGATCCAAAGTTTTAATTAGAGCATCTTGCTTATTAGGACAATTTTGTAGCACATTAAAAAATGACATGTTGGCCTTTGTCCTCTTCATGTCTTCCACTGCACTATACTTTTCAGTTGTCCATGAAGGGTTTTTTAGGATTGTAGTCATATTCCCTTGATTTTGATTTTGTTGTCCAACATAAGGTGCTCTAGTAGGCACTGGATTATTTCTATCTCTCAGATCTGGAGAAGTTGGTTATAATATGGGAGGAGTCCCATCTGTCATGGGCTCTTTTTGATTCTACAAGTTGTAAATATTTCAATTATCATTCTGGAAAGAAAACATCTCTTCTGATTGAGTATCAGGTTCTTGATTGAATAGGAAGGAATATTCTTCATTTATTGGTTGCTCCATTCGCATGTTCTGCAAAGAATCATAAGATTCTAATAACATAGTATTGAATTATATGGGGGGCTCATTCTTATTACCTTATGAATTTTGATTCACATCTTGATTTCCATTGAAGTACAAACCATTTTCATTGGGCATATTCTGAGTAGTGTTGTATTGATTGATATCCACATACTAAGCATTGTTGTTGTTGTTATCAGCAAGGATGCTTCCATTATTCAAATGAGTATCCCATTATTGAATTTGGCTTTGGAAACCATTGTTATGATCAAGAGGATTGAAATTTTTTCCTCCATTGGTATTCCATGTATTGTTGTTGGTTCCACTGAAATTCTTATTGTAGTTCTGATTGTAGTTGTTGTAAGGACCAAGATTTGTTCTCTAAAAGTTGTTATTTTTTCCTTGCGATATCTTCAAACGTGTTAGCTTGTTGGTAAGTTGAGACATAATCTTCTTCATTTGGTTCATCTTAGATGCTACATTTTTTTATGTTTCAATGGATGTAGCTACCTTTTGTTCAAAGAAATCAACTTTTGGACGCTCATATCTTGGGTAAGTTAAGGCTAGAGCCAGTATAGTTGATGCATGTTGTATTGGAACTCATCGATATGAATTGACTAGGCATCATCAACATTCCAATGGGATATTTTGATATTGTTGCAACAACTTGAGCTGGGACCATTAATCCTCCTCCAATAGGATTGGCTTGTTTAGTGAAAGTAATCGCTTCCTAGAAGACCTTTTCCAATGTATCAATATTTGTGACAGAGAGTCTCCTTAGGAAAATAGAATTAAGATGGTCCATAGCATTTAGGTAAATCTAGATTGCAGCTTCAATCGGTATCATGTATGGTGTTTCCAACTTGCGATATGCCATATGAAAGTGATGATTGAAGTGTGAAATAGTCCCTACCAGATCCCTCTTGATTGACATGAATTGATGATGTATCACAGTTGGGTTAATGAAAGTTTTAAATTATTCCAAGAACAATTTTTCAAGAGTATCTCAGTCTCCCATACATTCTCACAGAAAATTACCATACCAATTGAAGGCAACTTCTTCCAAAGACTATGGGAATAAGCGAAGAACCACATTCTCATTAGCGATATTTTTCTAATTGCATATTTCCTTGAATACCTTGATGTAATCTTTAGCTATTCTAGTTTCCCCGTAAATGTATCTTGCATAAAACTTTTCAGAATTCTTAGGAAGGTCATTGAGTGCACATTGCAAGTTGATGAGTAAATCCACAACATGGAGAAAAATTCCATTGGTGGAAAAGTGGGTGGAACGATCGGTGGAGGTTGAATTGGAGATGGAATGGAAGATGAAAGTTGAAATGGAAGTGGGAGGATTCTTGGTATTCCTTTATCACTACGAAGCTTGAGAAAATGACTAAGCTCTAAGAACTCGTGTCTCGGGTGAAGATCGTAAAAGCTCACTAAAATGGGGATGGTGGATCGAGATCTTCTAGTTTGCATCAATTCTAGAAAAGTGCACCTCTGCAGAAGCACATCTTCACAAAAGAGCACACCTATGCACCTTCTGAAAGTTTTGGATAGAAAATTTTCTGAACTTCCAAAAACTTCAGAATTTTAAAATAGTGAGTTGTTTTTCTCTTCTGAATGGTATGAGGCCCTCCTCCTAGCGCCAATATTTGTTGAGCTATTGTTTTGCATGATGCTTAACGACAGGAGTCCTTTCAAATTCCTCTCTTGAAAAGCTAATATGAGATAAACTCCAAGGTTCTGAGCAATTTTGTGACCTACTGAAATCTGCTCAATTGAAAATAATTGTGTATGTTTAGAAGGAGGCTTTTGTTGGTATAACCAATTCGGATAAGATATGTAACATGTCGTTTCAAAAGTAACCACAAAAGAGATATATTTTTGGTATTTTATGTTTTATGATGAATACAATTTATCATTGCATCTATATGAATTCCTATTTTAAACAAGTGTAGAAAAGAAAATAAAAAAGATAAGGTAATTAGAGATTAAAGAAAATAATTTAGAAGGGGAATTTCTAACAGACATAAACCATGGTAGCAACATGTCTGCGAGTTAAATCGTTGAAAAGATCAAGCAAGAAACAAATGAAAATAGGATCAGCGCTTCCTCAATTCCACTGATGTAATTGTAGATGGATCCTTAGTAATAAGCAAAAGATGTTTCACTTCTCATCAAATTGAAAGGCCATGGAAAGTGCACTCAAATGAGACAAGAAGCTATGCAAGAACAATAGGTGATCACTTCTCCAACTTAGTACGTCAATGAAATTTGTTAACACGAAGCAAACACCAAAACTAAAAGGTCGCACAATCATAACAACACATTAAAACCATTGGATCCATTATTATTCATGAACATACATTCACAAAAATAACACACTTCGACAAGAATAACTATACTCATAATGAGAGCACCAATAGCATATATTATTGCATCAAAATAATGGCCTCTAGTACATATTACATCCCTCTATCTACAACAAATTATCTCCTCAATTTGTGTTGAGAATGAGAGATCTTTTAATGAAAACATATGCTTCAAACCAATAAAAAAAATCTAATTATATACAAAAAAAATCTAATTATATACAATTGACTCTCTAAATGGTGTTAAATAGGACTCCACTCTTGTTTTAGTCAATTAATGGGTGCATGAGCCTTTACATGACATAAAACAATAAAAGAATGAATAGATAAGAAGGAAGCTACAAGAGGATCTAAGAATCACTAGAAGCTCTAAAAGTGGAATATTGACCTTCTCTAGGTGGTTCTAGGAGTTGAACTATCATCAGAATATGTTTCTGAAGCATGGAGAGCTCTAAATTAGCAACTGGCAATTAACTGTCAGCACATTGTTACTTCTTCAAAATTGTCGGCACACCTCTATGAATAGTGCACCTGTGCACTATCACACCTATGAATCTTGACAATAGTTTTCAAAGCATTCCAAAATTTTCCCCAAGTGTCAAAATTAAATTTCCAACATTTGGGTTTTTTGCCTCTTTATCCCAAAGTGATGTCTGGATGCTTGCTCTTGAACTTCTCTATAATCTCTGCCACTTGGGAAGCCTCTGGAAAATCCAAAGCTTCATATTTTTACTTGACCATTGTCAATAATTACTCACAGCTATCTAAGTTTTTGTAAAATCCTCAAGTTTAGTATTTAGGTCCAACAACACCTCTTCAATCTTAAATGATTTTTTTATATCTTCCCCTGATGAAGCGTCCTCGAATGTTCTTTGGAATCATTGGAAAACTAATTGTACTAAACTAAGCTTAGCTTTTCACTCATGTTCAAAAATGTCAAGGCAAGCAGCATTGTAATACTTCTCTACTTTCAAAATCTTCTCTTGAGTTTAATCTCTTAGCTTCTGAATATCCTAATCATGAAGCCCTTCCATGACCTTATTACCCACATCTATCTTCTCTATCCAATCATCTAACTTATCTAACTATTCTGATGTATATACATCCATAAGAGTAAGATACCTATAACCCTTTATTGATTTCAAAATTTGTAGATCTTTGGCCCATGTATGCACTTCATCCATCAACCCAAAATCCTACTGCACTATAGATACTCGTTTATCAACACTAGACTTCTATACACCTTTCTCATCAAAATTATCATGCCATTGTTGACATGCCCCCAAAAATTAATCTACATGTATACTCCCTTTCTCTTTTCTTTCTAAGGTCGTAGGAAGAGTGAGTTATGCATGATCCGGATCTAAGTGACCCACAATTCCACACAAATAGCCTCTTAGAAGCTCTTTTTTTTTTGTAGCATTATCAACTCAAACTCATTCTTATCCAAATTCTTAAACACCTCTTTAACGCCCATAGTGATCATCATTTTAGTAGTATCTATCGTGGGCTTTCCTAATAAGACCTCCTTAATTTGATAGTCCTTAGGAGTCAAATCCTCAGTGTCAGCATGTGAAGGAGCAATGGATATGTGTGCAAGCAAGTCTTGATCTTGATTCTCCATAATGAAGGCTAATTGTTGTGCATCACTCGTAGGTGGCTCAAGATTATTGAAGGCCTTTACTATCTCATTCATACTCTCCTCAAAAATCATATCCAACTATCTCTTTTGTTGAACCATAACCTCCCTCTTTAGCCAAGTAGGTGCAATACCCATTGGAGACATATATTTGACTGAAGAGGGGGTTTGTATTGTAGGTCCTTTCCCTTTATCCACTCTCTCTAGAGTCTTTTCTCGTTGTGAGAGATCACCAATTTGAGTTTCTAAACCTACTTGAGCAAAGGTCCCAACCTCAATATCATAAGGAATTTTTTGAGTTTCCTCTTGGATTTTCCCTTCCTCTAATACTTCATCGACCTGCACTTGATGGGGCTCCTCTTCCTCCAATGCTTGTTCTTCAATTTTCATAGCTAAGGGAAGTGGTGTTGCAGAGCCTTTGTCTAAAGATGACAAGTCTGTAGATGGTGGTAGTGGAAGGCCCAAAGGTCCAGTCCTTGCCTAGGGGTGGACTCTTAGGAGTATCCCTTATCTTTTCCCCCTCCATCTCAATGCCCACCTGCATGAAATCAAAATCAGAAAGATCAAATACATCTACTCCTTGACCCTTCTTCATTGCATATATTCGTTGTTGTTGTTCATCTTTCAATGTCAAAACATGAATGGGCTCCTTTTTAGCAAATAGAGGAGTCAAAGTCAAGCTTTTCCTTCTTTCCTCTTATAAGGATCTAGTTGAACAAGTCCTCTAACTCAAGGGAACATTATCAAGTTGTTCTTCTTCATCTTCTTCAGTTTTGGGGATGGTTTCAAGCCCCTATGGGAGGGGTGTAACCTTTTTTTTTCAATATTCTTTTCTGTGCCCTTCCCATAGTTGACTGAACCTTGCCCTTTTTAGGAGCTAAGGGGGAGAATTTTTCCTCTTGACCATTGGATGGCACCCTTTGTTCTTCACCTTCTTGCTCTAGTTCCTGCTCCTCCTGTGGAGATACTTGTTTAGTCTCTTGGACTAGAGCTGCTTGCTCATCTTGAGGTTATGCTTGTTCTGACACCACCTGTGATTGTTGCTAGGACACTTGTATGGGAGCCACCAGCTTCCTAGCTTTTGTAGTAACTCTCTTCCTTTTAACCCCTTAGTCAGGATCAAAGTACTCAACTTCCCACTCATGTTGATGAATCGTTTCTAGCCTCATTTGGGATTGAGCCGAGAAAGTTGGCATTGTCACTTTTACACTTTTGCCTCTAGTAGGTCATGTTGTGGCGTGATGTTGAAAAGTTTGTAGAACTGGATCAAGTTTGAATGGTTTCTTGATCCATTCTCTTGTCAACTGGACAATGTGTCATGCCTTGTTGTTGATATCAACATTTTCATCCCTGCCAATCTCCGCATTCATTATAGGTTTGTCATATATCTTATCCTTGTTGTATAGTGGATCTAAGACATCTTATGTGTCTTTCTCAACACCCTTAAGTGGAATCTTCATTTTTAGCACTTTTTCCACTAAATATAGATTCATCCTAAAATAGTCCCTAATTCTAACATCATATTCATCTATTGTGTTCATCCAATGATCTTTTAATGCATCCTCATGCACACACTGCTTCCCTATCAGATATTGTACCATCCCTATATTATCAAAATACTAGTGAGGGAAGTTATACTCTTCCAAGGGATACTGATCCCATTCTGAATCAAAAGCCATAATGTCATGTTTTTGCTTTACCTCAAATGCAGCTATAGTGATAGGCCATACCCATGTCTTCTTATGCTGCTTCCTCACTTTGTCATATGCAAATGTGAGTTGCCTGGCAATCTCCAACAAAATGAGCCTATCTGAAGGATATCTTGGGAGCTTCTTCAGATTCACCATGGTACCAACTAGCCTTGGATAAGTGAATGTTTTGAACTAGATGTAGTAGGCATTGATTTCCATAATCTTGGTTTCTGCCTCTATTGACATCCTTTTAGCATAATCACCTTCAATGAATCTAATGATTGCAAATATAAATCTGTCATTCACTATCCTATATTCTTTTCTCTGATCTGGGAGCTTCTTTACCAGCTAAGGATAAACCACATAAGGCCAAGCATTTGCATCTCTCATGCTTCCCTTTTTGTAAAGTCCTAAGCAGTCAATTGTGCTTGTTGCCAATCAGTACACCAGTTATGATGTCATATGAAACTTGGGGTCAACTTTATCTGCTACCAGTTGGTCATCTAGGTTATCACTCAGCATTGTGGCAAAATACACATCTAGCACACAATGTTGACCACCTCAACATGCACAATGAATCAATTTTGTTGATTTGGAGAGCCAATGTAGATTGCCAGATAGTTCTCTCAATAAATGCAATCCTCAAATATATTGCAAAATATGTTGCAAAAGCGGAGTAAAAGTCTTAGATATATCACGCTATGCTATCTTGCATCTCAACCAACTTTGCATATGATAAACCAACAATAAATGCATTCTGCAAAATGTTGATTGATACACTCATTGAAGGAGACATTGGTGTCCAAGAGACCTCACACTTACTACTGAAATTGAGCTTATCCCAATGTAGTTGGACATTTGCTTCCCTTAATGTGCACAAGCAAATAACTGACCACATTTTCATCTCCCTAACAACCACAAGCATGTCTCCGCACCATATTGATGTTTACATGGCTCAACCTATACAACTTGAATCACTATCCCTTTTGGAGGTAACACAAAAGTGGTCTTGTAGAGCATCTCAAAAAAATATCCAATGGAAGGAACGACCCAAAAGTTAATCATTCGAGTATCTCCATGATTCACTATAACCCCTACAAAAGAGGACAAATCATTATCTACATTTTGTTGGACTAAACTAATGTTGTATTGCCCATTTTGCAACATTGAATGAGACCTCAGAGGCTCAAGTGATGAAATCATAGCCTACTAGGAAAGATTCAAACATGTGTATAACCCATGGCATATACACAGGTCAAGTATATCGAGAACTGACGAGGAAAAGCTAAATAGTCTTCTCAAAAGGAAATGGCTCAATGGCACGAATACATGTTGTAGATGTACATTTGAAAAGGATGGTCACTAGCTCTCTATATCCAATAACATGGGCCCTAGAGAGCAACCTAGTTGCTTAAGAATCCTAACCCAAGTCAAAGAGATATTAATTACAAAGAGTTAGCCCGATACTTTAGGTGACCTATGCAAAAGGCGAACAACTAAAATATAGTGGCCACACTATATCTTTCCCTCAAGATATTTCACCAAGACACATAGGTGAATTGGATATAATAATTGTAAACAAGAAGAGTATAGCGAAACAATGGTATAATTTCTAGGTTAGCAAATATCAGGTATATGAGGCATTAAAGTACAAAATTCACAACTGTCCATATTTTAGAGATGTACAACATGAAAAAGTTGCACTAGCATCGTAACCTATCATCTCTACCAACATATCAAACCTCCTTTGTTAAAAAGAATCGACTATTGATCAACAAGAACTAGGCTTTACAAAGACGGATGCTATAGAGGATGAACTTTTGGAAGGTATTCTACAAGAACAAACCTCCTTTGTAGCAAATTTGTCACCCACATCCACTGAGGTTATAGAAGTGCAATCTCTACTACATTAAGGAATCGGACAATCAATATCTAACATACAATACTAGTTGGCCATTTCATCGCACCTCATAAACAAGTATGCCAAGTATGGCATTCCCTACACTATTTCCTAAAGGCACCGCAAATCTCAAACAACAACCACTAAAGGAAGTACACTTTCACAAGTATGCTATGTATCTCATGCAATACCATGATAATCAATTTGGGCAGCATCCATGATTTAGATACTTTATGTTTTGTTGATAAGGCATCAAACTCGGGCTACATCATCAATTTTCATCTAAAGAAAACTTGACAAAGTGTTGCCTACAACTATTGTTGACCTTCATCAAAGGCTAAAGAGTTTGCCTGACAAGAAACTTGTTGAACAACTTATCGATTTCACCTCCAAAATCTATGGAACACGACCTTTTTGGAATGAAAGATGAGGAGAGTTTTCTTATATGGCTATACAACTTGGCTGCCCAATACTATTCTTCACATTGAGTGCAATAGATACAAAATGGGCATACTTACACAACATGATGCCCTCGACAACACCACAAGACCATAATGCAGTAAGTTCATGGAGGCTACAAAACAAAGTGCAAAATCCACACCTCAATGTTGTATATATGCACAATGATTTGGAACATTATGTAAGGAAGTCCTCGAAAAGCTCTTGGGGATTACACACTACTCATATAGGGAAAAACTCAACTACATTTACTAATTGCAATATGACCACACTCATACCACGTACTAAATACTTTCCTCCTTAGGTATGAATGGAAACATAGAGGCTCTGTGCATATCCATGGATTCATTTGGCTTCTTGACACCCCAAACTTTGAGAAACTTGATTGGAATAATGCACAGTCAGTGGATAATGCAATCAAATACATCAATAACTATGTCTCTACATGGAAACTGAGGAGCACTGAAGAAAGAAAGGAAGTCATACACCACTCGCCAATAGATCACCCTTGCCTACTATACACGAGCTCAATTTTAATGAGCAACACTCTGAATGATTACATTGAACTAGTCAATCGGGTCCAATGACATACTAAGTGCACAATGTGAACTTACTTCTTAAGGAAGTGGGCTGCTATGGTTTGCCAATATAAGGCCCCATGAACAATGCAAAGCAACTACATCTCTTTTAGTGCAGATGGGAAGGAAAAGCACAATCTAGTACTCAATGATTACCACCTCAACCTGCACAGTTTATCAATTATGTTGATTTGGAGAGCCAACATAGAGTACCAGCTAGTTCTCTCAATAAATGTAGTCCTCAAATATATTGCAAAATATGTTGCAAAAGCGGAGCAAAAGTCTTAGATATACCACTCTATGTTGTCTCGCATCTTAACCAACTTTGCATATGATAAACCAGCAATAAATGCACTATGAAAAATGTTGACTAACACATTCGTTTAAAGAGACATTGGTGGCCAAGAGACCTCACACCTATTGAAATTGTGTGTATCCCTATGTAATAGGACATTTGTTTCCCTTAATGTGCAAAAGCAAATAACTGACCACATTTTCATTTCCATAACAACCACAAACATGTCTCTACACCATATTGATGTATACATGGCTCGACCTATACATCTTATATCACTATCCCTTTTGGAGGTAACACAAAGTGGTCTAAATGCACTATGCAAAATGTTGACTAACACATTAATTCAAAGAGACATTGGTACCCAAGAGACCTCACACCTACTACTGAAATTGTGTGTATCCCTATGTAATAGGACATTTGTTTCCCTTAACATGCACAAGCAAATAACTAACCACATTTTCATTTCCACAACAACCACAAACATGTCTCTACACCATATTGATGTATACATGGCTCAACCTATACTTATTATATCACTATCCCTATTGGAGGTAACACAAAGTGGTCTTATAGAGCATCTCACAAAAATAACCAATGGAAGGAACGACCCAAAAACGTAATCATTTGAGTATATCCACGATTCACTGCAACCCTTGCAAAAGAGGACAAATCATTATCTACATTTTGTTGGACTGAACTAATGTTGTATTGCCCATTTTGCAACATTGAACGAGACCTCAGAGGCTCAGATGATGAAATCATAGCCTACTGGGAAAGATTCAAATATATAAACCCATGGCATGTACATGGGCCAAGTATACCAAGAACTGGAGAGGAAAAACTAAATATTCCTCTCATAGAGACTATATAGAAGAAGATACACGGGATGAATGGAAAGTTATTTCCAATCTACAACCAAGAGAACCTATCCATGTTGATGAGCTCGACATGCTTGGGTGATGTAGCATGATCAATATAACCCATGATTGAGTAGAAGCTCAGGTCAACCCATCACAAGAGGCCATCACTACATCCTTCATTGACTCCAACAAGCAAATGTTTTAGGTCCTTCATGTTCCTTGGAAAAATCTAGAATCCACTCTCACCTAGGTAAAAAAAAAGGCTAACATCATTGCTTCTCATGTGCATTCTAGCAAAGATACCCCACCACTGCGAATGATTATTCAAGGAACAATAGGACCAAGAAAATCCCACCTGATCAAAAGCATAAAAAAACACTTATGTGATCTATAAAAAACAACTAGGCACCCCTCCTCGCACGTACATGAATAGTTGCATTCAATATACATGCATCCACAGTTCATTCCACCCTCCGCATACCAATTACAAAAATGCAACTATTGCAAGGCCAAAAACTTGTCTCTTTCCTAGAGGCTATGCATTTCATCAAATACATTCTAATAGATGAAATGAGCTTCGTGGGATCAAAACTTATGGAAAATTTGTCAGGCAGAACAACTCAGAGGTTCTATAACATTGGACCCAGAGGATGAACATTAGATTGGAAGATACTTCTATGTAGTGGAGTAGTAATGTTGTCTTGCAATCTATGGGTTGCAATGGAACCTATCAACAATGCACTTAGATAGGTCAAAGCAATAGTTTACAAGACTAGTGAGAGGCCACCACAACTACCCCTTTTTGTTATTGTCCACTTCAAGAACTACACAGGGCCACTGTGGAACCACATAATATCATTAAGTTGTAGGCCTCGTTGACAAATACCGCTAAAAATGGCATGGGTTTTGATCTTACACAAAGCACAAGGCCTAACTTTGCAGTGCACCACAATTGACATTGGCAAAATCGACTGCCAGGGACTAACATCACAGCAATGCCAAGAGTTATAAAGCTTGTTGGCCTGCACATACATCCCAACTTCACATTTTATTGATATGCACGTATACAAACAAATCCATTTGTTGTTGATTGAATCCAAGAGGAGGCCCGATTATTTGAACTGTCAAATTAGACACCCTCTTTACAAGGGTTAACTCAAAATACTGATACCTCGCAACACAACCTACATCTCTAAATAGATGACAGAGCCTAATATCTTTCTGCGTCTCCACTAGGGCACATGCCAACCTTACTATGCAATATACATAGTCTTGTTATAGCACTGTAAATTCCTATAGTTTAAATATAATTGGCCTCAACTATTATACTTACTGCATCTGATTCTCTATTAGCCATTTCTTCAACTTACAACATGTCTTTGTTTCTAATATCGGCTATCTAACCTCACACATGGGTTGACTATTTTTTTCTGCTTGATGCTCTTTGTGTTTTGTGCTATGTAGATCGTATATTACACCAAATAAATTAAACTAGAAGGATAATCTTTGGAGATTACTGTGTCACTACTTCATGAAATAATGATGATTATGTGTGAGCATTATTCACCGTCTCAATGCTTATAGAGAATAGTGCTAAATGAAAATGGTTGAACATGTGCACTATATCAGATAAACCAACAATTACAATTTGTTGCCCAGGTATGTTGAGATACAAGACAACTGTAATAAACGACTTCATTCAACACACAGATCTCTACAAAAGCCCTAGCAAAAAGCAGTTTGATTACATATCGACTACCATCACAACACAATTTGGACCATATATTGACACAGCCAAGTATGTCAAAATTTGACCAGTTGTAGTACTTGCAATCCAATAGATATATATTATCTTCCAACCGAGATATGGTTCCAGTCAGCATCCATAGAAATAAAATGTTGCAGAGGCCCCAAATCATTACTCAGGCTTTAGTGAGTATGCACTACCGTGATCAAATATTCAGGCTGCAATTTGGGTCCGTCTCAAACACAATGTGGAGTTGATAGGTAATAAAAAGGTAGGGACCACAAGGAGTCTATCTAGCTCTGTCATTTAAAGACAGGATTAGAACAATTGCCATGGAGCAAATACCATGGACACAGACAAATTGTACCTTTTCTCCAATACTGCACCCTACAATGGGCAAGTGGAGGCTACAACATTGTAGATTTGATCATCTTTATTGATTCTATGTGGTGTACCCAATGGCAGAAGAGTTTCTACCTCCCCAAGTTGAACACCGTGCAGACTATCCAACATTCCCTTGCAAACAGATCAACTTAACAAACCACGAAGAGAATTACACTAAAGTCAATTCCTGGCATATGTTGAGTTCAGCTTATACATTAATTGTAACTTCTCCAATCGATGCAGATAAATATCATTAGTTGTCCCCTTCAATGAGCTATGCTATTTTCTTCTGTCAAATACACTCTTTTCTTCTATGAATTATATTGCCAGGTTGAATAAATGCAGTAAGAGGCTCAGAATTTCATAGTTATCTGCCCTTTTCTATAGTTTTGTACCAATTAAAAGATTTCTGAGGCTTCCAGAAGTTTGCATAGTTTCATACTCATATTCTGCTGATTCTGTGCTCCATTAGTATTGTGCTTTCCTGCCTACAATATACTAATTATTAGAATTTTTGAGTCAGTGTTTGTGAAATTATTGAGGAATACTCTACAGTATTTTCAATGGTAATTTTTGATATTTTTAGTTCTGATTTTTCTAATTAGTTACCAGAAAAATTTCTTATGTGCCGTTCATATTCATTCTCTGTTCTCTTCTTGACCAGAATTCAATAATAAAGCATAATACAGATTGTGAATCCTTCCACCATTACAGAATCTTGTACAATAGAATCATAATACAACTGAATTACAGAATGCAAAGAAAGGCATTAAATATAACTACATTCGATAATAATTTATAAAGCAAACCAAAATAATGGTAAGCTTCAATACAATTAAAAAAATGGTGCATTTTAGTTAATACCAATAAATGAATGCCCCTCGGCTTTTCCGCATCCTCTAGTGTATGATCTGCCAAGAGTTGAAATGCATTTAATGGGATCTTCTGACTTTTTAAAGCTGTGGGCCTTAATTTCTAGTTGGTTTTTTTGCCCCGTTGTCTTTTGTTGCAACAATTCACATTTAGTCAGCAAATAAATAGACCTACATTGCTTGTTTGATAGACATGTCCTAGATTAAGAAGGCATCATAATTTAATCAATGAGGAATGATGTTTTACTTGTGAAGCTGATTTCAAAGCTAAGTATGGTATTACAAATTTGTCTTGAATTGCAAGATTTGACCCGGAAATTTGTGTACTTGCTTATTCACTGCCAGTTAATTTTCTCCAATAAAATGGCATGTGCTTTAGTTCAAGAGGGCCTCTCATTGTATTCTTATTAAAAGTCACACAAAATGTTTAGCCATACACCTGGTACTTGCAAATTCATTTCCTATACATTCTTTGCTGTAAATAATTACCAGTATATACCTACATAAAGTTTAGTTCCATATAAAACGTGCATGTCTAATTATTTTATTCTCAAGAACATTGCTCGACACCATGGAAGATCCTGACATGGAGCTGCTGTGGTGGGCTTGTTCTCCCATCGGTGTATACTATTGAAGAAGACCACCCTGCTTCATAAGGACACGTTAGCATGATTTCATACTTGGCTGGAATGCAATTTGGCCTATACGTAGTGCAAGATCCTCCTCTTTTCTGCGTGATCTCTTGAAAAAAAATGCAAAATGAGATGTCAGTAATATCTGGTGATGGAAGGAGAAAATGGAATTCTTCTGTGGGAATCGAAATGAAGGTCATGTTAGATGCAAGTACTACCATCACTGAAACCTTGCAGGACATCAGAGCTTTCCTCCTTGTAGATGTGCCTTGGGACAGACACAAATTTCAAATTTATAAGGCAAAATGTCACGAGCAACATTTTTCCACATGCTATAGGTTTACTGCATCTGCTAAAGCCCCCACCTTCAAAATTAGTTTTTCTCGACTTGATATCACTGCGCCTTGCAGTTATCGACAACACTTATGACCTGCAAAGCTTAAAATTCATCCCATGTACTCCTCAAGAAGCAGCAATTTTATTGTTGGAACAACTTCTCTCTGTTTTAGATCATACTAAAAATCCAGAAAATACAAAGCAAATAATATCTCTAGGAGGATTTCCATTTCTTTTATGACGATTGGAATTGGATAGTATCCAAGGGAAGATAAGTACTGCAACAATTCTTTGTTATTGCATGCAAGCAGATGGAAACAACATGCATATTTTACTATGTTACCCCAAGTTTCTGAGACGGGGACGGGGGGACGAGGAAACGGGTTTCTGAAATGGTTTTTTTTCTGGCTGAAATAAGGGATGGTAGGGGATGGCTATATACATATATATGTGTGCGCGTGTGTATATTCATGAATTTCAGAATTACATAACATTGTCACATTCATTATAACAACATAATTTTAAATTATCAATTTCATTCATCAAATCAGCATTGAACATAGCATCAAATCAAATCGTCATCTAAGAATTGGAACATTGGATGATATCATATGAGAGAATCAATCTGCCATAGATTAGACTTTACAACCCTTTCTTGTGGATTTTGGAGGAAAATCGAATTTGTTGTGCCGAATCTTCCTAGATGGGTAGCAGCCATCTTGTTTGGGCAGTAATCAGCTACAACAATTTATTTTTGGGCAATTATTGCTGCCATTAGAGCATTATCAAATAGAAGTATGATTTACAATCATTTTCAAGTCTGGTTTGTTGAACAAAAGTTGAAGTTTTAATTTTCAGTCATAGTTGGATGCTAAGTTTGTAATGGCTCCCAAAAAAAAATCTTTTGACATGGGTTATATTAACATATATTATTATTTTAATCTGGAGCCAGCAAATGGGCCAAAAATCACCATTTAGTAATGTTTTTTTAAAGTCGAATTTTATTTTAAAATCGGAAACTTCAAGCAGTCCCCAGGACGGATGGGGAATGGCTATGGAGTCCCTAAGACAGTCAACGCCCTCTAGAAACACGTTGACTATTTTCGAAGTTTCGGGGATGGGTTTTCGATTTTCTTGCTTGGGTGGGGATGGCTTGGAAACATTTTCGGTCGTCCCCAAGTCCTCGAAATGGAGACGATTTCCAAAACTCAAGGCTTAGGGCTGGAAACGCGTCCCCAAGTAACAGATATTTTAATAAGAGACATAAAAAGAGCTTCTTTAGTAGAGCTCTTACATTGCAACCAAGTAATGTCCATAGTCGTTGTCATTTCTTTTCTTGTTGAAATACTTTGTCTTAACAGGTAAATGTTGCTAATATTTCAGCTAAATGCATTTACATATTTTAGCATGAAAACTTGCTGGTGCAATTAATAGAAATTTTAAGGAATAATTTCAGAGCATTCTGTCTGATAAGTGTAGCCACCTTATCTTTAAAAAGGTTACTATATTTTTGTTTCTAGATATGGTGTTTGGTGCATGCCCTACATTTTGATCTTGTACACGTATCACCCACTTGTTAAAGCTTGCATCCACTTATGCTAAGCAAAAGGAAGGGCTTCTAAATAGTAAAATCCAAGGCATGTCCTTTTGGTTTACCTACAAATGGCAACACTTGAGTAACATCCAATGGCTGCAATCTTGCCGTTACAACTAGAACTTCTGGTATGTCAATCTTCTTTTGCAAGATAGAAAGCTTTTTATTTTCTCTATAAGCTTGTTAACTTCTTTACGTTCTTGTTGGTAAATAGATTTGTTCCTTTAAATTATAACTCTTAAATGCCCAAACTTGGAACAATATCTGGTTACGAACAATTGAAAAGCCACTTATGGATAAATTGGCTTTTCTTTGAATTGGTAGGTACAACTCCCTAGGATAGATTTGCAATGAATTATGTTTTTCTCCTAAACTAATTCAAGGTATGTTCTTGACTTGAGAACAAAAGAGGTAGAACCAAGCTAGACCTAAAAAGAATCTGACTCAGACAAATAAAAAAAAAATTCTAAATATCTAAACAAGTTTATGAATCCACACATCTTATGAATTCACAAAGCTTAACTGAGTAATAACTAGTACTGAGCTAAGTTAGAGCTAAGTTAGTATGAATTTGAACTGCAATTAACAAATGAAGAGTGCTGAAGGGATCTCTCTTTGAATGAACAATAACACTACTTATCACATTCATTCGTTGTTTCGAAACAAGGAAATAAAACTCTACTCTTTCCTCTATTCAATTCAAACAAAAGAGAAAACATAAGACTAAATCTAAAAGAACTGGAACAGTAAATAATTGATATAAAATACCATTCAATTGTCTCTGCAACATAAAGTACTTCACACCAAAAATTTGTTGACCTTTTATTAATCTTTCAATCTCATACATATACAATTTTGAGATGACCGTTACAATGGACGTTCAATCGGTTCATCTTCTCAAGATTGACAAATGGACCAATTTGTCACATTTCAATAATTACAAAATAAAACAAAAGATAAGGTAGAATGTGAATCACTTTGACTTCTTCCCCTTTTTGCTTTTGCTCTGTAGGCCTTGGCGACAATTATGATTGGGATGAGCTCTTCGTGCCTAGGCACGTGGATATTGGTATACTTTAAGAGCCATTTGGAATGCTCTCTGGCTAACTCCTTTACAACATTTAGTTGACTTGGTAGTTCTTCCGTGGCCATGTGTATGCATCCGCCAAGTGCCTAGGGTTCATCAACCCTATTTTGACTACAGGAAGATATATCAGACAAACTATCTAGAAATTTGGAAAAGTTCTCCTTCATGACATTGATCCCAATAAGTATTTTTCCTTGGCCACTAGTCTGGGAGTATGTATGTAGTCCCTTCATAAGTTCAAATCCTTTGTCTTGTGTCTTCTTCACTTTATCCTCTGTTTCTTTAAGCCCTTTCTCTACAAACTAGATCATCTCAGTCTTAAACTGCATGCTTTGAAGCCACTCAGAGGTTCCTCTCCCTTTGGCAAGATTTTTGCTTCAACCACTTCCTTGGCCTTCATCTGGATGATCATCATCAAGAGGGAGATGCAATCATCACACTTCACCCTTTCTCCAACCAGAGTATTGCTATTTGATATAATGTTATCTTTTTTTGTTTCCAACCTTAAGATAACATTACCAATCTGCTCTACAATAGTGGCTCCTGATTTGAGCTTCTCAATCCATTCTTTACCAATCTGACCAAAATGCCTATCTTCTTGGAGTTGAGAGATGAGGGCCTAAACTTCAGCAGCAATAGGATTTTTGGTCATTGGTACTCTAGAGAAGGCTACTACTGGAGTGACTAGCTGTCTGATGAACTTATTCAAGTCTTTTATTTCATCCTTCATTTTGGTCTTGGACAACTTTAGACTTTCTAACTACCCCTCAATCACCTCGTTGGTTGACTTCCACAAGCCAACTTTGGTGTCATGCCTAGCTTCTCCAAGATCCACAGAGTGCAAAGTAAAATTATCATTAGTCATGTCCTCAATCCTCCCTCCTCTGTTGGGCTTGGCGATCTCCATTATCAAGTGGCCCATTTCTAGATCTTCTCCAAGTATGGACAAGGTTTTCTACTTCTTTACTTTTGTCAATGCAGATCTAGAGCGGATTGCGAGAGATACAATATCTTTAGCAGAAGTGCTCTCATCTTTCCTTTTCCTTTTGCTCTCCATTGTATCTTCCAACCAGGAGTCAGTACCTATCACCTTGGAGGCTGTCCCAAGTGATTCTATACTATACATCTTCCTCTTAGCTGGAGTGGCTATCACAATAGTTGAAGAGAAATGATTCTTTGGATCTCAGGAGATGAGCTTAGAAGAACTCTGACCTTTATCTACTTCTGGAGTTTTCTTTGCTGCTTTTTCAGACTCAGTAGACTCACTACTACTACTCTTTCCATCCCCAAAGTCTACTATCTATATTGAAGAGCCACTTGGTTGTAGAAGTGTAGCACTCGCTGGCGAAACAAGACTATGATGAGGAGAGGGAACTAGTGTAGTATGGGGAGAAGAAATTGGAGAAACATGAGGTGATGGAACTGGTTTGACATGGGGGGATGGAATTCAGGCGGTCGTGCTATCCTTTGGCTCCTCCATCATTTTTTCTTCAATACCAATCTGGGTTTCAATGACTGGGACAGAACCATCATGACAGGTCTTGGCTATGTGGACATTCTTTTCCGGAGGTTGATCACCTCCACCTGAAGCTTGAGCTAGCCCTTGAGTGGTAGCTATTGTTATGCCTAGTGTAGTACTCTAAAATGAGGAAGGTGTTGCAGCTGCAGGAGAAGCTTGAGTGGCTGCACCTTTTCTTTGGCTCCTCTTGGTTGTCCATTCAACCCATTTCCCCATTCTCTTGATTATCCTGGCCATCACAATATCAAAATTCTCCTCAACATCTACATAAGGCTCTAAACTGATAGGAATCCCCCTTAACTTAGTTAAATATGTGTTACTATACATATTTTGGCCATCATCTTCCAAGCCCTCTACATCAAAGTTGATACCATATGTATTAATTTGTTCCACCGCGAGCCTAGCGAAAGCATGGTCTCTGCTTTCGAGCTCATCTCTATAGTCTGCCCAATAGTCTTCGACAGTGGTAACATGTTTGATCATGCTCCCGATTTGCAACACCTCTCTTGCGTACCCATTCGGATCAAACATAGGTCTCATGACCTCATATGCCTCCAATTGATATCTAGTCTCGAATGCTTTGAGCATATTTTTCCTAGCAGAGCAAGACTCACAATTGTAAGCTCCAACCTTCATAGGGAATTCATACCCTTTCTTCTTCAAGCTTGCGCTTAGCACGTTCACCTAGATCGCCTTCCTCATGATCTCTATCAACATGATCATATTGCTCGAATACTTGGGCAGCTTCAAAGGAAATCCATCGAAAGCTACAAGACGCAAATACGAAAAGTATGAGAACTAGATAAAATAGCTACCAAACTGACTAATAGCCACCATTGCCTCAAGGCTGAACCTCCTCTCTAGGCATCCTTGGAGTTCCTTGCAAATTCTCATCGTAAATGCATCATTAACCTTGACATATTCTACATAACTATTCTGTAATTGCAAACATGGATAGAACTCATAGCTTTTCACATCATCAGGAAAGTTCTCTATTCTAGGAAGGCCTGGCCACAATTGTAGAGAAGCTAGCATATAAATCAGAAAAGAAGACATATAAAAGGTGTTGTAAAACTTAGTGGCACTAAGGGCTCTAGACAAATGCTCACTTACCTCATAGGCCCAATCAACATACTGTGTATCTCAACAGATAATTTGTACCCGAAAGAAATATTTTTCAACAAAATTAAGTGCTTCTATCTCACCTTTCAATCTGTGCAAGAGAACCAGAATATCTACGATCTCAAGCTTGAGATTAGTGCCGAATATAGTTTTAGGAACCTTACTCTTGGCGCCCCACGGCTTTTGAAACTAGGATCTCATAATTTCTTTTCTCCACATCATTTTCTTCAAGGAGAACTCAAACATTGCTCCTCCTACTATCAACTCAGAAAACTCTTCCCATTCTGGAACTCGAAGGCAATTTACCATAGTTTGCCTATCAATAGAGATTAGAACTATATGATCAAGTAGCAAAATTTGTCTGGTATCTGGGTTGTAGTGATTTATGCATTCAACAATCAATTCAGGGGCTTGAACTGCCACTAGAAACCCAACTACTTCCACTAATCCACTTCCTCGGAGCTTCTCAGTTATAGGATGAATCAGCTCTGACCTCAACCTCCTTTGAAAATCTTGCATGTCATAGAAATAGAGTGAGGTGTCTGTGAAACTCTGCAAGGTAGACTTGTTTCCATTTAGCCCATCGAACCCAGCGAATCTAGTTGCCATTCTATCAGAGTATAAGGTACACTAAAAATTCAAATCTAGATTAGGCACAAGGAATTGAATTTACAACACAGAAAATTTGAAAATGTTGCACAATTTCAACAGCATAACAGTTCAACAAAAAGTAGTGATTTGTAAAATTGTTATGTTTCCCTCTATATAGGAATTCCAATCCATCTATCAATTTTTAGGATCCACGCCACATGAATGAATTAAAGGATAAATCCATTAGATTAGTAAATGCGGGAGTTTCTAACGGACATTTCCATGTCTTTTCATTGTTTTTGTTGGCCCAACGATAACTTTCCCTCATTTCATATTTACCTTCCCATTTTCCATTCAGTTCTAAAAAATTAAGAACAGAGTACTCGGTAAGGAAATATCCGCTTAGCCAGATTTTGTCCAGTATACCTTTCGAAGAGCGGTTAGATTGTTTCTATTAACATCTTGAGACGTCTCATGTGTAATTTGCGAACCCAATCTATTTAAAAAGTTGATTTCTTTGTAAATGCGGAAAATTGCACTCATGGGTTGAAAACCCGTCGAGGAAAAGGCAATCTTCAATTTTTCACTCAAGCTTTATTTACCTTCTAAATCTTGAGTTAACCTTTTCTGAGTTTGGAAAACCACAAAAGGACTGCGAAAGTCAAAAGATGGCCCACTTCGCTTCTTTCCTTCACAATTGCTTTTAGCGGAAAACAGACTTCATGGGTCACAAACCCGCCAAAGAGAAGTCATCTTCAGGTTTTCCGCTTAAGGTGATTTCAAGCATCATGATGAATCCCAAGTGTTTCTCAAAGTACCATACTGCAATGAAAACAAAAATCTTTCATAAAACAACTTGTTATCTTCTTATTTTGATCCATGATTTTCATTTGTTAACCGCTCCGAGGAATCACCTTCATGGGTTAAAAACCCGCTGAGGAGAAGGCAATATTCAATTTTCTGCAAGTATCATTCTTTCATGGGAAAAAGTAAGACAAGTCATGAACAAGTCCAATTTTGTGAACAACTTCATGAATGCAAGAATCTCCATCGAATTAGGTACTAAGCTACCCATATGACATCAAGGAGAAACCCACCTGGTCGTGATATGTGAGAGAAGGGAAAGATGGGAAATCAAATGGAGAATCTTTTCACCTAAGGAGGAAAGACTAGACTTAGACATACCTAGACCAAACTAAAACACAAAAACTTTCCACTTTTGCAAAATGGGTACAGGATGAAAAGTGGTGCAACAGTTCTCAAACTGAAATCCATATCATCTTGTAAAAAATTATTCAAGTAACTTGTACAAACAAAAAGCATTATTTGTCATATAAATTAAATTTATATCTTACTTCATGCAATGTTGACTAAACAAAGGTGCAACCACAATGATAAAGGCTCTATAGAAAAGAGGCACTAGAAGCCATAATACCGACACTAAATTGTGAAACAGATAACAAGGCACAATTGCAAGCATGCAAAGCCCTTTTGATTTTGGGAGGACATTTCTCATATCTGGATCAGACCTTACTAGAAGCTTGGCTTCTTAAAAAGTGGGCTTGATAATGATAATACTGATTCTTTATTTGAAGAAGATGATCCTTTAGAAGATGACATGAAGAGATGGGTATGCTCATCATACGTCAATGATACTCAAAATATTGCTAAAGATGTTATTTATGCTCTATTTTCCTAAGCAATTTACCTTTAGTAAAAAAAAAAATTGAATAATTATCTTTAGACTAGTTAAAAATGAACTCAACATGCATCAGATCACTGTTCTCTTTTGGGTGACGTCACTAGATTACTGCAGCTTTGTTTCAAAATGATTCTCATATAGATGCTAGAAACATTCATTGAAATACGAGATTTCAATAGGATTAGAAATATATATTAAAAAAATTGGGGATAGGCACAAAAGACAGAAGTCAAGAAGGGGTGTATTTTATTGACGACTTACGGGTAAAATAGGGCTACTATTGCAGAATTAGTTCTCAAAGATCAAAAGAGGGATAACAAGGGGTGGTACTTAGAAAGGTATGAATTCAGGTGTTTTGAACATTCCTTTCACTAAATGACAACTGTAGCTTGGTTTTCAAAATGATTCCTTTATAGATGCTGGAAATATTCACTAAAATTTCAGATTTGGGTATAATGTTTCAGCCTCATATATGCAAGTTTCCATCAAAATTCAAAAGACCATACCAGAAGCAATGAGTCATCACACACCCATATCATTTTGTTCCCTTCTGACTTCATCGCATTTTGCAATGGCTAAAGAAAATTAGAGTAATAATTTTACATGCTTATGATAAAGTTTATACAACATGATTTATTGGTATACTGGTAACTTTCAATATCTGATGTTACAAATGACATGCATTTGTTATCTTCCAATTCCATAGTTTTCCATATTGTCCATGACTAGATCACACAGGTTATTCTATATGAAGTGCAAGGTGCTAGATGAAGCTGGACAAGTCATGGAGGTAGTTGAAGGGCTCATGCCTATAGTAAATGCAGTCGCAAATCAATGTAAATAAACTAGAATCTTCTATAAGTAGTTCTGGTCATAAGTAGTCCTGGATTTTTTGTATATGTCAATTTCCTATATTGTCCAAAGTGCCACAGGAACTGTAAATTTATAAGGAGCAATTTTGCGTGTACATACACATCTCATTTGTCCATTGATTGCCAAACCATTCAAGACTGTCCTCATTTCGTTTATATAGCTAACTGCTCACCTTGAACTGCTCTGTAGCTATAATGGACATTTATACATAATTAAAACTACAAAAGATGTCAACATCTAATTAGTAAAATACATTTACACTTAGGTGTACCCATTGCACTCCACAGTGCAATTGCTAGTTTTTAAGAATGATTCCACCTAAGGAAGATGCCCCAACTATTTGACCATAAGCCAATAAATCACCTTGCCACACTTTTTGAAGCCACTCCCTATAAATAGTCAAATAAATTAGCATCAAAGTAACAGCCATAATGGGAGCCTAAAGTTCAATCTATCACTGTCCAAAGCACACCTAAACACCTAATTGTAGAAAAGCCTATTAACTACAATTCCTTCCCCAAATACAAAGTATAGACTTTCCCCAAATTAGAACAACTATGACACTATGCCTCTATAGTCAAAATTAGTGTCAGCAAGATGATGCCCCCTTTCTCTCTGGTTTGTTTTTTCTATTCAAAATCTCCCTGTGACTCGATGCCTTTTCCTTTTTAAGGACTCCGATTCCATCCGCTGACAGACAACAGGATGAAAATATATGGGTACCTTCACCTTTGGTGTGTTCAGAAATGTCAACTATGAAACTGGTGTAAATTTATTATGGCAAAATCAGCATGGCATTTCATTAAACAATTCTGAGTTTCTGTTTCATATTCAAAATGCTTTCAAATAAATAAGAAAAAAAACCCAAAAAACTTAAAGAAGAAAACAAAAATGTCTTGTCGGGTAATCAATCTCGGATGCTCTGACATCAAACATCACAAGTAGAAATGCTTCACAAGTGTAAACTCATAAACTATGAAACTGAATCCATGCTTTTTCCAAATCTTAAGCACTAACCTAAGAAGGCTTATCAGTTGGGCGGTTCTTCCAGCAAACCAGATACCCCATATATTCTCTCTTGTTCTTTTGGAAATGCGTGATGCAATGACTTGTTTAAGTTGTTCAATTGTTTTCTCTGGTAATTGATGCACCTATTTCATGGACATCTAGGACATCTGTAACTACATTTTAGTTCTCACTTGGTTCACCTTCATAGAACTTGAACAAATCATCCACATTGAAGATTGTAGAAACATCAATCCCAAATGGAAGTTCGATCTTACAAGCATTTTTTGAAAACTCCCATTAGACTTTACAAGGGCCAATCTTCTTCCACTTCAGCTTTTTGTTGGTACCTTGAGGAAATCCTTCTTTCTGCAAATGAGCCATTATTAGCTCTCCAACTAAAAACTCATGCACCATCCTCCGTTAATCAGTGTGTTCCTTATGCTTCATAGCACTCTTCTCCAAGTTTGCCTTCACTTCTTGGTGCAATTCATGGATATACTCAGCAAAGTCATCTGCAACAACACTGTTTCCATTCAAATCTTCACTCACTCTCAAATCATCCACACCCCTTGGGCTGAAACCATAAACCACATGAAATGGATTCTTACCTACACTTTGATTAATGGAGTTATTATAAGAAAAATCTACTTGTGCCAAAATCGAATCCCATTGACTTGGTTTATCACCAACCAAGCACCGCAACAAACTTCCCAAACTATGGTTAACAACTTCTATGTGACCATATGTTTTTGGATTGGCTGAAATAAATCCCAACTGTGTGCCCATTTTCTTCCAGAATTTGTGCCAAAACTGACCACCAAATTTTGTATCTCTATCTGAAATAATGCTTTTAGGCAATCCATGTAACCGAACTATCTCTTTGATTTGCTACATGGTAGAAAATGAGCCACTTTTTAATCTGTCCACTACAAGGAAAATGGAGTCATTAACTCCGTGTGTTTGTGCAACTCCAAAACAAAGTCCATACTATAATACATATCCATGGTCTCTCCGATATCGACAATGGCTGGTCAAACCTGGTGTTTTGCTTCACTCCTAGCACACTCTACATCCCTGCACTATTTGTTTTACATAAGCACACATTCCCGACCAGTAATAACTCTCACTCAGCTTTAATAATGTTTTGTCCACTCCAAAATGTCCATGAAACATTCATTATGTTTTTTCTTTATTAAGTTTTCCCTTTTCAAGCCTCAAGGTATGCATGATCTCTTCCCTTTAAACAACATTTTTTTTCTGTACAAAATACTCCAACCATGAACTTCTATCACACCCAATTAGATTGTTACATATTGCCCGTGCTTCTTTAAAATTTGCATCTTCCTCATACAACTCTCTCAGATAATCAAATACCGCATTCACACACATCTCATTCAACAACAAACACCTCCAACTCAATGCATCTTTAACTCTATTTGATTTACCACTTATTTGTTTCAAAACAAATGATAAACTCTGCAAGAATTCAACCCACTTCATATGTTTTTAAATTAGCTTACCTTAGCTATTAATGAATCGCAATGCATGATGCTCAATGTACAATACAAAATCCTTGAACAACAAATAGTGTCTCTATTTCTTGATTGCTTGCACAATTGCACAGAACCTTTACTATACATAGAATACTTTCATTTTTCTTCTCACTAAAATAAGTTATTGGTTTTCCCTCTTGACGTAGATCTCCTCCTCCTATCGTTGTCCTACTTGCATTACAATCAACTTGGAATGCTTTACTGAAATTCGGAAGTGCTAGCATGGACCGCTCAGTAAGAACTACTTGATTATTAATATCTTCATGTTTTTTTTGGTGGCATTCTATATGCATTTGTTTCCTCTTGGGAATTCTCCTCTTCTCCTACCTTCCTGTGTATTTGCACTTCATGTCCTACTTGCATTACAATCAACTTGGAATGCTTTACTGAAATCTGGAAGTGCTAGCATGGACTGCTCAGTAAGAACTACTTGATTATTAATATCTTCATTTTTTATGGTGACATTCTATATGTATTTGTTTCCTCTTGGGAATTCTCCTCTTCCCCTACCTTCCCATGTATTTTCACTTCATGATTGCTTCCTCTACCTCTTCCATTTGTTGGCTGTCCTCTTCCACATGGGAATCTGCCCTTGCCCTGGGAGTTGTTTTGTTGTCTTCTATGAGTTTTTCTTCTTCTTTTTAAGACATGTTGGTAAGCCTCCTTTGTTATACGCCAAATATGGAAGTGAAATTACGTGCCAATTATGAAAGTGATATTGTCATTGCAACCACGCACTAATGCCATGCAGCAAGTTCTACCAATAACAGAGGAACAATATGAAAATCAATACCATAACAAACAAACAACACATTTGAATGTGATAATATTATTCTCGTTGATTGTACTAGAGTATTACACAGAAGAATAATAGTTCCAACATTAACCATGAGCTCACTTGTTCCAAATTCCATACAAATAGACTCGACACGGTTGGTTGAGTCTACAACTGTCACGGACTGACAACACAACTCAGAACAATGTTTTGTTTCTAAAGTTTCTACAAATTCTGATTAACCAATACTGAAATAATGATTTTACTCTTGTTGCAAATCGATCAACTGCAAATCTGGGTTGAATATTATTGTTCAGGAAGTCTGAAATGAATTCTGGAAATTATATTTTATCTCTGATCTAAATCGTCAAGGAGCAGATTGCAAGAAGAGTAGACTTTGATAATGTTGTGTGTCCTCTATCCACAATCTTGTTCATTCTTTATACATTAACCAAGGGTCTTGTCTTTCCATAAGACACAACCCCTTCTAAGTCGGCCCTTCATGAAACAATCCCATTCCAATACAAATCGGCGGCCTTTCCATTTAACTAATAGTTAATTAATCATCAAGTACAATAGTCAATTTAAGAGGCATATAAATATGCCTAGTAAAATGCCGATCAGTATAGAGAGAAGTAATTATCATAAGGCCATATGTAAGGGAACTTACATGCATATTAGGTCTGTCTAATCTGGAATATTAGAACATTGATATAATCAATTTATTAGGATTTAACATTGTTAACTAACAAAAGAAACTACTAGGCATCAAGCTGATTTCTTCTTATATGGATGGACATAGTCTATTCAAATATCTTGCAACATGCTCAAAATCATCTTCAAATTGACTAGCTCGAATGCTTAATTGGTAAAACTCCTCCATATACTCTTCCACACCACTTTCTCTTTGCTTCAAGCTTCAACACCAAATTATTTGGTAATTAGGTAATTTGGACATAATCTTGGTCATCACTATTCAATCCCATGTTTTGATCTTCTCCTTTCTACTTTGCTGTCTATACATTTGCAAATGCTCTCACCATAAAGAGGCATATCCTTGAAACTTCATGTGTGCAAATTTTACCTTCCGATTTTCCTCCATGTTGCCCTAGACCTTATCTCTCAGTGTCACTGTTTGATGTTCCTACTATTGGCTGTTTCCTTCATTGTATACTTTTAGTCACAGTGGTCTCTTGTTGGACATTAATAAATTTATCTGATCTCCTTTATAACTTTGTGGTTCAAATCAAGGTCTAGAACTGACTTTTGTGACAGATTTAATGAATCCTTCTTCTCCCGGTTCAAGCACAGTTTGGTTCACCTCTTCAACTCCTTCAACAGTCTACTCTTCTTCTCCATCATTGGTAACATCTTCAACATCTACACCTCCTCTTTGAGCCACTTACATGGCATCCAACCACATAGTGATACCCCTCATCACTTCAACTATGCACACTCTTATCATCTCCACAATTTTCAGCTACAAACCTCTAGCTCCTCTTCCTCCTCTGCAACCTCACCCCCTACCATACTCTTTATTGCTTTGACTATGCACACTCTTATTATCTTTGCAATTTTCAGCTATGAGCCTCTAGCTCCTCTTCCTCATTTGCAACCTCACCCCCTATGAGCCATTTTCACTACCTTCGACACTCACAAATTCAATCCCAATTGCAATTGAACCTTGCAACAACCACTTTTTCCCAGGTGTTGACTAATAGCTATTATATCAAAAAAATGCAGTTATCACTTCATTCTCATAGGAAGACAGTTACATCAGTTACGTTCATGTGAATGAGATTAACGGTTACAAACAGTTAAACAGAATTTCATAACCTAGAATTAAAAATACTATCAATGAATTTACTATGGAAATTAAAATTTACATACCATGGTATTTGAAAATGAAATCAATATAGGGATGCTTCTACAAACACCCACATTTGTCCATAAATACCACTTAGGATCAAATGACGATTACCATCAAATAATGCTATATCAAAATCAAATGACGATTCCATTAAATACCACTTATATAAATTAGGGCATTGAATACCAATGGATCATTTAGGGAATCACATACCACTATATCAATTAGGGCATCGGATACCACTGTATCAATTATGACATCGGGTACCATTGTATCATTTAGGGCATCAAATATCACTGTATCAGTTAGGGCATCAATCACCATTGGATCATTTAGGGGCATGAAATACCAGTGTATCATTTAGGGCGCCAGATACCACTATATCACTTAGGGCATCATATACCATTGTATCATTTCTTTTCTTCCAATTGCTAACTGTTACCAATAAATGTTTGAATGCATAGGTTATATCTATTTGATGTACGTTCGACATCTTGTGGAGAGGGGAAAGATTGTCAGGGGCTTAACCTCCCAACCACAAACCTTAAACTTATCCCCACATTTCCTTTAACTAGAAAGGCCCTCCCTACTTGAAATAGATATGGAACACCTTGTCAACCACTGAGCATCCTGATATCTAATCACACCACTTGACTTGATAGCAGAAGAATACAATAAATATGATGCATGCACTATTAAATGATTCCTTTTAAAAATAATAAATATTGCTATGTTACATCTGATTCTCTTTTCATGTTATTGCAGATTTCTTTTTCTCACCTCGTCACCCTTTTCCTTGGCTATATAGCCAGGTGAGTCCCAGGCTTTTGAATCTCAAAGCAACCCACTCTTTCTATTGATCCTCAACTAATAAAAGAATATTATATGTTTCCAGCTTATCACATTTTTGCGATCTGAGAAAAATAGCTATTAACATTATAGAATAATATAATTTAATTCTGACTTCCAACGGCATAAATAAATATGAAATTGTGTCATGGATACTTGGCTTCTATTTATCATAAACATCTCTATCTTAGAATTGGTCTATCTGGAGATATTTAAGCAAATGATTTGTATCATGATATAAATTGTAGCTTACTATTGTATAATTTAGATTATAGCAACCACTGATAAGGAAAACATATTGCAATACTTGGGTTTCAGTTAACTACATGACCTAATATAATCTGGAAAGAAGATGAAGTCTAGCTGGACACTTAATCAATCAGCCTCACTCTTTACAGGAGAAATTCTTGAACTCTGATCTCTAGTATGAATACTGCTCACGATTTCAGCAGAACTTAAGTATAACAAGGAAATCATGAAACATAAAACAATGCAATGGTTACTAGGTGGTAACTGCAAAGGTATTGAATGCTAAGAAAAATGTGGTTGGGTAATATGAAAGAGTCGGGTGAAAAACAAGGAAGTTGGATGCTTGAACAGGGAAGTCGGGCGCTTGGTAATATATATATATATATATATATATCATCTACCTCTCTCTAAACTTCATAATAAAAGGGTAACGTGTCTCCTTGGCTTCCAAGAAGCCGTGACATAAAGAAATATCTTAACTCTTGAATGCCAAATTAAAATGCCAATTATTACAATCGATTTCAAGCAAGAAAAGGAATAAAAAGATGGAAGAAGATTTGAAGGTTATAAAGTTGTAAATAACTATGGTTTATATCTATCTACATGCACGTAGATATATTTGTGAGGTGGCATCATTTTATTATAAAGAAAATAATATGATGGTGTAACTTTATTCTTATATCTATGTGTAAGTGAATAAGTATATATTATAATAATATGGTGAAAGATCAATCAAAACTTTTAAGGTACGTATTATTTTAATTAAGTTAATTTACGTTTTGAATTGTTTATTTAATAGCTCATGTGATTCCATCGATTGTTTCCTGATGTTCAAATCACTAGGTACTCAACCATGGTGGTTCACAATTCATACCCATTTGCCCAATGATGGTGATGCTTTAGTGCTCAATTCTTTTCTGACAATGCTTCCACTCCTTCGTCGTGCTTCCTACAAGCAAATTCTCCGCAGTTAAATCATATTACCATACAAAGTTATTTAATCATAAATAATCATAATGGCTAACCATCTTTTCAAATCCATGAATTCGTGATAAATAACCAACTAGCATGTTATCTTCATATGAAATTGTAATGACTAACCATCTTACCATTTCGCAAGATTATAAAAAATTTAACTATCAACTGACTTTATGTGAACCTCAACGGCTATATGAACATTTTAAATTAGGTCAAAAATTGGGATTTAACAAACCTACTTTGATACCAATTAATGCAAATTGTAAACCATAACTTCAACCTTAAATTAACAGCAATCATCAAGTGAACTGACTTCAATGCTCATTTCAACATGAAAACAAGTAATTGCAACTTAAGAGTTGATTTTATTCAAACTCCATTCCTTCCCAATCTGCATTTCATACATTGACTATTAGCTCTAAATAAGAACACTTTGTTAATTGATAAGACAAATTTGGACCCCTTCAAATAACATTCTTATGGAACCTGATTGGGCCCACAATATCTGAAATTGAAAATCAAAGTGTCTCAATAGCCAGCCTCCAAGAGACCAATTTCCCCATGCAGCTCTATATTTATGTTAATATAAATGAAAATATCCTGGCACCTTCACCTTCGATGGATGTATTCAGAAATGTCAACTATGAAATTGATGTAATATTATTGTAGCAAAATCAACATAGCATTTCATCAAACCATTTTTTTTAAAGAAGAAAACCAAAATGTTGTGTTGAGTAATCCCCAAAATTAGTTTCTGTCAAAGAGCCTCCCTCCATTGAGTTGAGTAGTTTAAGGGGAATATGGAGAACTAGAGAGTCAATCTTGGAAGGAAACGATGATAAAAAACTATTATGAGCTCAAGAAGATTTTAAAATAGGATAATCATATTTTTAACAAATTAATGTGCTAGCAACTTTTCAGACTTTCAAAATTACAATTTTCTTTAATTTAGAGAATATTTAAACAAACATTCTCTACTAACAAGGCCAATCACATATGCTAGCAATTTTTCAGAGTTTCTAAATCACATTGTTTTTTAATTTAGAAATTTTTCCATGCATGCAATTTAGAAACTTCTTTAATTTTCTTTTATTACATATGATAATGTTTACACATTAGCTTCTCTTGGTTTTAAGAATATTTTATTCAAACATTCTCTACTAACAAGGCCAAACACCTGAAGGTGGAAGCTTGCATGGCCTCTCCTAATTGACCTACAACAACCACACGATACTACACCACATAAAACACCACACAACACAACAAAAAACAACATACAACTAGAGAGTCAATCTTGGAAGGAAATGATGATGAAAAAACTATTATAAGCTCAAGAAGATTTAAAAATAGGATAATCATATTTTTAACAAATTAATGTACTAGCAACTTTTTAGAGTTTCAAAATTACAATTTTCTTTAATTTAGAGAATATTTAAACAAACATTTTCTACTAACAAGCCAACCACATATGCTAGCAATTTTTCAGAGTTTCTAAATCACATTGTTTTTTAATTTAGAATTTTTTCCATGCATGCAATTTAGAAACTTCTTTAATTTTCTTTTATTACATATGAGAATGTTTACACATTAGCTTCTCTTAGATTTAAGAATATTTTATTCAAACATTCTGCCAAACACGTGAAGGTGAAAGCTTACATGGCCTCTCCTAATTGACCTACGACAACCACATGACACTACACCACATAAAACACCACACAACACGACAAAAAACAACATACAACTAGAGAGTCAATCTTGGAAGGAAATGATGATAAAAAACTATTATGAGCTCAACAAGATTTAAAAATAGGATAGTCCTATTTTTAACAAATTAATGTGCTAGCAACTTTTTAGAGTTTCAAAATTACAATTTTCTTCAATTTAGAGGATATTTAAACAAACATTCTCTACTAAAAAGACCAACCACATATGCTAGCAATTTTCCAAAGTTTCTAAATCACATTGTTTTTTAATTTGGAAATTTTTCCATGCATGCAATTTAGAAATTTCTTTAATTTTCTTTTATTACATATGAGAGTGTTTACACATTAGCTTCTCTTAGTTTTGAGAATATTTTATTCAAACATTCTCTACTAACAAGGCCAAACACGTGAAGGTGGAAGCTTGCATGACCTCTCCTAATTGACCTACGACAACCACACGACACTACACCACATAAAACACTGCACAACACGGCAAAAAACAACATACAACTAGAGAGTCAATCTTGGAAGGAAATGATGATAAAAAACTATTATGAGCTCAAGAAGATTTAAAAATAGGATAGTCATATTTTAAAAAAATTAATGTGCTAGCAACTTTTTAGAGTTTCAATATTACAATTTTCTTCAATTTAGAGAATATTTAAACAAACATTCTCTACTAAAAAGGCCAACCACATATGCTAGCAATTTTTTAGAGTTTCTAAGTCACATTGTTTTTTAATTTAGAAATTTTGCCATGCATGCAATTTAGAAATTTCTTTAATTTTCTTTTATTACATATGAGAATGTTTACACATTAGCTTCTCTTAGTTTTAAGAATATTTTATTCAAACATTCTCTACTAACAAGGCCAAACACGTGAAGGTGGAAGCTTGCATGACCTCTCCTAATTGACCTACGACAACCACAGGACAGTACACTGCATAAAACACCACACAACATGACAAAAAACAACATACAACTTGAGAGTCAATCTTGGAAGGAAATGATGATAAAAAACTATTATGAGCTCAAGAAGATTTAAAAATAGGATAGTCATATTTTTAACAAATTAATGTGCTAGCAACTTTTCAGAGTTTCAAAATTACAATTTTTCTTCAATTTAGAGAATATTTAAACAAACATTCTCTACTAACAAGGCCAACCACATATGCTAGCAATTTTTCAGAGTTTCTAAATCACATTGTTTTTTAATTTAGAAATTTTGCCATGCATGCAATTTAGAAATTTCTTTAATTTTCTTTTATTAAATATGAGAATGTTTACACATTAGCTTTTCTTAGTTTTAAGAATATTTTATTCAAACATTCTCTACTAACAAGGCCAAACACGTGAAGGTGGAAGCTTGCATGGCCTCTCCTAATTGACCTACAACAACAACACTACACTACACCGCATAAAACCCCACACAACATGACAAAAAACAACATACAACCACACCAAACAAGTCAACACAACAAGACACAACACAAAACATAACACACACATTTTATAATATACTCATGAAAACAATGTAAAATATTAGGAACACATGCATACCTCATCAATGACTTCAACTTCAAAACAATGGAATCCACCTAATAAATCTTCAAAACATTTCAATCATATGAAAATTAGAAATCTAGGTTTAAAAATATTAAAGAAATTGAATAAACCCAACAAAGCTCACTTAGCTGATTTTTAAAATTGCTATTCTATTGGCACTAATCTGCAAGTTTGGAAAAAAATCTGAAAGTCAATAAACAATACAATAGTATATAATGCCTAGATTGTCAAATACCAGATGCCCAATAAAGCATATCACTGTATGTCTGCTACCAATGCCTGGATTGTCAAATACCACTTATATAACAATAATGAAAAATAATTATATAATAAATAAGCTAAAATTTGTAGTAAATAAGAAACAATAAGATAGGAAGAGGTTGAACCTTCAACTTGACATACCTTCTATACACATTAATCCTCATAATTTCAGTTAAGACCTTCTTTCTATTACATTATCTATTCTTTTATCTCATATTAATCTATCATTGTGAGTACATTGCCTATATTTATCATGCTAGTATTGACACTACTTTCTCTAAACTAACATCATTATAACCTTGGTTTTAGATGGTTTCTAAATATAGGTAAACTAGCAAATCTTGGTAAACAAGGAAATAGAGGTTCATGTTGAGATAGAACTGCAACTCTTTTCTATTAAGTCAAATGAGGTAGCTGTTAGGTTATGTACATATCATTCTATTACATTGAACATCACAATCCTCCTACTTTGGTTTCATCTTCTTCGCATGTCTTCTCTACTAAGTAAGTCTTGACTTTTTAGATGTTATTGTTGGAAATATAAGATAGGCTGTGTTACTGAGATGATAGGGGTGAATCAAGAACCAATAAAACTTATTCTTACTTCACCAATTAATCTTTCATATGTATTATGATCTAATTGCATGCATGAAAAACTGAAAGCATTAAAAAATTCATAACACTTTGACACAAGATACGGTGACCTAGAAACCTTCCAAATAGAAAGTAAAACTAGGGTGGGGATGATACTCACAAGCTTTAGTACTGTAGTATAAAGTTGGCTAGTTAAGGCTTACAATTATTACTTATGATAATCTGCCCTGTTAAGAGCAATGATGACTGCTAGGTCCACCTTGTAAAAGGAATTACAAAACATACAAAAGTATGCACTCGGTAAGGAGATTTACAAATGAATTTTGAGTCTACCTTGTGAAAAGATTTAACTATTCCACCTGTTAGGATGAACCAGTGGCTGATCTCTGATCTGCAACATTGATTTGCTGGTTGAGATTCCTTTGGAGTGTAAGGATCACCTAGCTATGATAGATAAGTCTTTATTGCTCCTTATACTGCTTGTAGCCTTCTTACTTCACACTTCTATTCACATATATCTTCTCATATTTTATTATACATATTACTTACCTTTGGATGTGATAAAATACATTACATATATACCAATCCAAATTACAATTCATCAAAGTCGGCTACAATACAAGTTTCACCAAAATACACAAAGTCGGCCCAAATGCTAGTACTCAGGTTCTAAAGACAAACTCGGTGAGGTTCTAATACTCGACAACCATTGTCAACACTCGGCATCATCATGCTCTTGGTAGACATAGAAGCTCAGTCAGTACTAATCACTTCCAAGTAGTCTAAATTTGGTCAACACTAGTGACTCAGTGAACACTGTGAAACTTGGCATATAAACTAAATCACTTGGTTGACACTGCATAGCTCGGTCAACACTATCACTACAAGCTTGGTCTAAACTAAATCACTTGGTTGACACATCCTGGCTTGGCCAACACTAGATTCACATTATTGATGTTGCAAACTCATTAAACACTGGAGAACTCAGTTTGCACTGAGCAACTCGGTAAACACTATGAAGCTCAATTTACACTGATAATCAACAACTTGGTAGATAGTGCTCCGTGCCAACTGAATACCATTTCTAGAACTCGATAAAAACTGTAGAACTCAATAGAACCTGAATTACTTGGTTAACACTATTAATAGCAAGATAAGCTTGGTAGTTTCTAAGCATTTGATTAAGTGTGTGCCACTAATAAACAAACTTGACTATAATGTCAACAGTTGTGACCATGCCCTCTTTAAGGTAACACACTATCTTTGTAACATTCTTTCGACTTTCCTTGTTGGGCACAATTGTACCCTTCTAATAAGTGATTTTATGAATGTACATAAGGAAATAATAAATCTAAAGAAATAACTTAGTAACGATGGTGTCTTTTCCTGTAGATCGTTCTTATCTTTTTTATATTTTGAATGAATTTCTTGTCACCATTTCTTAGACATAGGAAGATATGTTGAATATATAGATGTAGTTATAGTCCAACATTATTCTTGATTTTGATGCCAAACAAGCAAGGCTTCTAGACTATAATAATAGTAAGGGTGTGTAAGACAATTTATAGAAAAAGTAGTAATGTATGAGTGCTGAGAAAAGGGTGGAGAAACAAGTTCTTATAAAAAGAACAAAAACTATTAAGACTAAATATTTGAATACAATATGAAAGTTTTCTATGAATTTTGTCATGTCAATTTGAGTTGATTGGATTTAATAATGATTTTTTTCTTGCGTACTAAGAATTACCTGCAGGAATATTTTGCCCTCTTGTACTTTTTCCATTTTCTACCTCTTCTTATACTCTGCCACAAAAATTTAACTCTAAACAAAAAAAATATAGAAGAAATAAAAGACAAATAAGATGAACAAACAGACAGTGAGCACACTTGGACAAATATTAAATGAAAAAATCAAAGCAAAACAAAAAGTTGGAAAGAAAATGAAGAAACATAAACAAAAGACATAACATCAGGAAACACACTACATCCCACTTTTAGATCCCATTTTTTCTCTTTCATGTCATTTTCTCTTTCATGTCAACCTCATCAGGCACATCAACATAAAGATGATGTAGGTTCTCTGTACTAATACAACCCACATTTAATCTTATAATTTTTTCTATATTCTTCAGTCCATAGGTAATTCTGTCAGTTTTTTCTAGAGTATAATAATGACATCCAACTAATAAATTTTCAAAATATTTCAAACTAGTCAATACTAGAAATTGGGATTCCATTCTCTATTTTTAAAATATGCTCACCTTAAGCCAAGAAAAGGTCTTTCAATGTATCCCATTACAAATGTTGATGTTAATGAAGGAATCCAAGATAATATTAAACGTTGAAGATAAATTAGTAGATTCCAATGGTGCACAAATTACACTATTTGTTCAAACTGTATAACCAACCAAGGATCAGTTGGCTGATGAACTACATAACAACACAAAAATTAGTTACCTGATACTTTAGCTTGCTATTACAAATGATTTGCAAGTTCTATAAATTATTTGAAATTCAATAAACAATACTATTTAGCACCTCAAAGACTACAAGTAGGGCGTGTTGGGAATACTTGAAATGCAACAGAGCATTATAGTTGTATGTCCTATGAGGTCTATGAACTGTTGAACTTGGAAAGAAAAAGAAATTTTAAAAAACCCCACTATACTCGTAGTTTAGTTAACTTGCTACCAGTATAAAGCATCTTGCATAAATCACATAACTAATTAAAATAGTGGAAGTGATGGGGACACAACCCAAGAACAAAATAGACACAACAGAAAAAAAAAGGAAATTGTATTAACTGAAAAATAAGCTAGTACATTTAGTACAGAGAAAATAAACTTCAAAACATTCCCTAAGGGCTTACAATAGCATAAATGTGGAGAGAATTTCTCCTTTCAGTACCTCCTCTCAAACTCCACTTTGAACTACCTTTTACAATGCTAGAAATCTCCTTAAATAGACCCTAGAGGGTTAAGGACTAGGAGTACATTCTAGAAAGTGCTAGTAGGCATCCACCGACCAAATAGAAGGTTCCAAAAGCTGCGTTAGAAGTCAACGCAAATCTAGAAGAATCCAAAAATGGTAACCAAACTTTTGGGAGGTATAACTTTTGAATCGTAGCTTCGATTAATGAATCGTTTACATTTTCGAAAAGCTCTTGAAGTGCTCTATAGCCCTATCAACAAGCTTCTCTTATCCCCCATTTTTTGGCCCTTTTTGAGGTCATTTAATGCCCCTAACCTAACTTTGAAGCATTCCTAGGAGATCTCCACAACTCAAAAAATTGCAATAACTCTCAAACTGTGGGGCCTTTTGACCTGATTCTTTTTCTGTAATGCTCTAAATTAAAATTACATTCATCTAGCCAATTTACACCTCCTAGTTCACCAAAATGATGGCTCAATTACATACTCCTATTTTTTTGGGATTTACACGAACACTGATAGTGGAACTGTGAGAGTTGGAACCTTTATTTGACCCAAATGGGTATCCAAAAATGAAAACACATGAAACAGAAACTAAGTCTAAGTATATTCTTTTTGGGTGACACAGGATTGCCCTTATACCTCTGGATGCTCCTGCATCAAACACCTAAGGTAGATTGAAAAGTGACCCTGTCACTTTATGAATGGTAGAGGAAATCCCAAATGGGAAACCTCAGCTGCTAAAATCCAAGTTGAGTCCTCGATCAGTCATCCTTTCCATTTGACCAAATACTCTTCATAGTGCCTATTTCTGGTACTCGTATCCACATGATGATCTAGAATGTCTTCTATCTCCTCCTTCTTAGAAGCAGGAATTGGACATGGCTCTAACACTAGCTCCTCATCTGCACCATCATCATGATACTCTGTTAAATCTGCAATGTTGAAAATGGGAGAAATGTGAACACCATCTGGCAGCTGCACTTCATATGCATTTCTTGAGTCATGTTTCTTCAAAATTTTGCAGGGGCCAAATTTCTTCTTTTTCAGCTTGTTGTAAGTACCGGCTAGAAATCTTTCTTTTCGTAAGTGCACTATGACTAGATCCCCTACTTGGAATACCTTATGTCTTCTCCTTTGATCAGCCCTAGCTTTATACTCTTGATTCATCTTGGTAATGTGTGCTTGAACCTCCTCATGTAGACGCTTGATATGTTCAGTAAATTCCTCAGCTTCAACACTTGTCCTCTCCCCTTGTTCTATCTTCCTCAATTCTGGTGCAGTCCTTGGGCTATTCCCATATACAATTTAGAATGGTGATTTTCTAGTACTCCTATTTATAGAGTTATTGTAAGAAAACTTTTCTTGTGGTAGAATCAAATCCCATCCCTTGGGGCTTATCCCCAACTAAACATCTCGGTAAATTGCCCAGACTTCTATTTACCACTTCTGTTTGGCCATCAATTTGCGGGTGATGTGTGGAACTAAATTTTAGGTCTATTCTCAACTTTTTCCACAATGTCCTCCAGAAATACCCCACAAATTTAGTATCTCTATTAGAAACTATACTCCTTGGAAGACCATGTAGTCTTACCACCTCTTTGAAAAACAAGTCTACAATATGGACAACATCATGAGTTTTGTGGCATGGAATGAAATGTGCCATTTTGGAGAACCTATCAACCACCACGAATACTGAGTCATTACCCATTTGTGTCCTTGGCAATCCAAGAACAAAATCCATACTTATGTCCTCCCATGGCCTTGATGGAACATTTAATGGCTGATATAGGCCAGTATTGTGACTAAACCCCTTGGCAACTTGACAAACCTGGCAACTCTGTACAAAATTCTTCACATCCTGTGAAATTTGAGGCAAAAAATAATGTTCTCTAAGAATGGCAATGGTCTTATCTCGACCAAAATGTCCTGCCATCTCTCCACTGTGTTTCTCCTTAATCATATTTTCCCTCATGGAACTACTTGGAATGCACAATTGACTACCCTTGAACAACATGCCATCCTGAATCAAATAGTCTAACCACTTGGTTCTATCTACAGCAACAGGTTCTTTACAAGCTTTCCATGTTTCAGCAAAATCAGGATCCTCGGGGTACAAATTCTTGAGTTCATCAAACCCAACTACTTCAACCTGCATTACTGTAAGCAACAATTATCTCCTACTTAGTGCATCTGCAACCCTATTAGATTTTCCACTTCTATGCTTCAACACAAATGTATAACTCTACAAGAACTCTACCCACTTCATATGCCTCTGATTCAATTTACCTTGGCTATTTAGGTACTGTAATGCCTGATGATTAGTATACAAAAACAAATTACTTTGGCAATAAATAATGCCTCCATTTCTTTAAGGCCTGAACTATTGCATAGAACTCTTGATCAGAAATAGAATACTTCTTCTTTGCATCATTCAATTTTTCACTAAAATATGCAATAGGCTTACCTTCTTGGCTTAATACAAGCCCAATAGCACTGCCAATGGCATCACAATCCACCTGGAAAACCTTTCTAAAATCTAGAAGTGCCAACATAGGCTATTCTGTCACCTTCTTCTTCAGCAATTCAAAACTTCTTGCAGCTGCTGCAGTCCATTTGAACTCTTTTCTATCCCCTCTTATTGTATCAGTTAGGGGTGCACATATGCCACTGAAATTCTTAATAAACTTCCTGTAAAAACTAACCAAACCATGAAATGATCTTACCTTAGTAGCAAACCTTGGAGTAGGCCATTTCAAGATGGATTTTACCTTCTTTGGATCCATTTTGAGACCTTCGGGTGATATAACATACCCCAAATAGACTAACTCCCTTTTTACAAAGGTACACTTTTTTAGATTAATTAATAGTTTCTCTTCCCTTAGCCTTTCAAGGACACTACACATATGCAATAAATGTTCTTCCAAAGTCTTGCTGAAAATTAAAATATCATCCAAATAGACAATAAAAAATTTTCCCAAGAACTTCTTAAGTACCTCATTCATGAGCCGCATGAAGGTGCTTGGGGCGTTTGTCAATCCAAAGGGCATGACTAACCACTCATAAAGACCCTCCTTGGTCTTGAAGGCTATTTTCCATTCATCTCCTTCTCAAATTTGTATCTAGTGATAACCACTCTTCAGATCTATATTTGTGAAGTACTGAGCTCCACTCAAGTAGTCCATAAGATCATCCATCCTTGGCAAAGGAAACCGGTACTTGATGGTTATCCTATTTATAGCTCAAGAATCTATACACACCCTCCACTCTCCATCCTTCTTTGGTGCGAGTACTGCAGGTACTGTACATGGACTCAAGATCTCTCGAATCAAGCCCTTCCTCAATAGCTCTTGAACCTATCTATTTAGCTCCTCTATTTCAGCAGGAGTCATCCTGTGAGCAACCTTGTTAGGCAAACTAGCTCATGTAATCAGATCTATCTAATGATTGATTTTCCTTACTGGTAGCAATCCATCTGGAACATTATCAGAGATAATATCTCCAAATTCATCTAGTAAATTTGAAACTTCAAGTATTATTTCACTACTACCTTCTTTATCTTCCTAGGAATCAAAGCATAGCGCATATGTTGATGTTTCATGCCATCTAAAAACATCCTTCTATCAACAAGACAAATCCTAGCACTGCTACATACCTTTTCACCTTCCTTTTTCATGGGCTTCAATTTGTTGTGAACTCCATCCTTTGTCAGAGAGTATGTGTTTGCATGCCCATCATGTATTGCATGTCTATCAAACTGCCATGGTCTACCTGACAATAGATGGCAAACATCCATCAGAATAACATCACAGAGAACGTCATCATGGTAACTCCCAATTTTGAATTTCACTAAACATTGTTCACTTACCAGGACCTTATGATCATCTTTTACTCAAGCAATCTGTTAGGGTTGGAGATGTTTCTCCCTCTTGAGCTTCAGCTTAGAGACCATCTCTTCTGATACCAAGTTATTAGTGCTACCACCATCAATGATCACGTCACAACATTTATCCTCACACTTGCATCTGGTACAGAACAAACTCCTCCATTGTCCTAGTTCAATCTCACCACTTAGTAGGACTCTTTCATTTACCAAGGTCTCTCCTCTTTTTGCATCCTCTGAATGTGATGATTGTGCATCCTCATCCACATGAGCAACCCTAGCTTGGCCCTTAGCTTTCCTATCTGTCCTTCCTTTTCGTTGAGGGTATTCAAAGGCACGATGACCTTTTTCATTGCAATGGAAATAGGTACCATGGAAGACTCCTCTTCCTTGTCCATGTCCTCTACCTCTTCCTCTCTGATTTCCAAAGTCTTGATCATGGGAGCGGTTGAAACCCTCATTCCTCTAGTTCCTGCTAGTACCCACATCTTCATTTTTCTTTTGGGTTTCATTGCGGCCTCCAGATGATCTACCACTTCCCCTTCCTCCTTGACCACACCCTCTTGTCTTCCTTCAAACCTTTTATTCAGATTCTCTTCAACTCATAGGAAAAACTGGTATGCCTCTTCAACACTGGTCATTCTTACCAGACTTAATTCCTCTTGGATGCTAGATCACAACCCACTGATATAACGAGCAACCTTCTCCTTATTTGCTTTTGCATGCCCTGCTCTAATCAAGAGTTGGTAAAATTCCTCTATATATTCTTGGACTGATCTTCCTGCTTGCTTTAACCCATGCATCTGCTTAAACAAATCAAGCTCGTAGTCCACAAGAATGAACTGCTTCTTCAATTTGTCCACCATGCGATCCCATCTTGTGATCTTCTCCTTTCCTCTTCTGTTTATTTCCAATTGGACCTCTTGCCACTAGATTTTGGCATGGCCTTCCAGTTTGGCCTTTGCAAACTTAACCCTATCTGGGTCCCTAATATCCTCATACTCAAAGTATTCTTCGAGTTCACTGATCCAATCAATCAACTCATCTGGTTTCAGATTTCTTGAAAATACACCCACTTCAATTGTAGGTCTTTTCCCAAACTTAGTAATGGCCCTAAAAATCCTTTCCTTTGCACGATTCAGAACTTCCCCGTCAAATTCCCCTTCTGGTCCCATTTCATCTTCTTTGTTGTCATCTTCACTTTCATCACCTGCGGCAACATTTTCTCCTCTTACCTACCTTTGGAGGGCTCTAACCTCCTCAAGATTAATAGCTCTGGCCCTTCTACCACGCTCTCTTCGTGGAGGCATCTTCTAACTCAAACCCACAACCACACAGTCTTGGTGCAAACTGCCTCACAGTCGACACTCTGTCTACACACTCAAGAAAACTCACTCTGATACCACTTGATGGGGATACAACCCAAGAATAGAATGGACACAATAAAAAAAAAAAGGAAATTGTATTAATTGAAAAATAAGCTAGTACATTCAGTACAGAGAAAATAAACTTCAAAACATGCCCTAAGGGCTTACAATAGCATAAATGTGGAGATAATTTCTCCTTTCAGTACCTCCTCTCAAACTCCACTCCGAACTACCTGTTACAATGCCAAAAATCTCCTTAAATAGACCTCGAAGGGTTAAGGACTAGGATTACATTCTAGAAAGTGCTAGTAGGCATCCACCAACCAAATAGAAGGTTCCAAAAGCTACGTTAGAAGTCGATGCAAATCTAGAAGAATCCAAAAACGGTAACCGAACTTTCGGAAGGCATAACTTTTGAACCGCAGCTTCGGTTGACAAACTATTTACATTTTCGAAAAGCTCTCGAAGTTCTCTATAGCCCTATGGATAGCTTCGCTTGTTCCCCATTTTTTGGCCCTTTTTGAGGTCATTTAATGCCCCTAACTTGACTTTGAAGCATTCTTAGGAGGTCTCCACAACCCAAAAAAATTGTAATAACTCGCAAACCGTTGGGCCTTTTGACCTGATTCTTTTTCTAGAATGCTCTAAATTACAATTACATTCATCTAGCCAATTTAGACCTCCTAGTTCACCAAAATTATGGCTCAATTACATACTCCTATTTTTTTGGGATTTACACGAACACTGATAGTGGAACTGTGAGAGTTGGAACCTTTATTTGACCCAATTGGGTATCCAAAAATGAAAACATATGAAAAAGAAACTAAGTCTAAGTATTTTTTTTTGGGTGACATAGGATTACCCTTATACCTCTGGATGCTCCTGCATCAGGAAGGAAATAAAATGATTGGCAAGTAGCAACAAAGCTAGAAATTTAGGATATCAATTTGTATATAGGTGAGAAGATTGCACATAGTTGACCAAGATTACAATAACCATTAAAAATGCAGTCATACAAGAAACAAATTGTGGCCCAAGAATTACTTGAACACTATTTATAGCACTCTTTATGTGCACTGCGAATTTCTTTCTATTCAACGAATTTAGCACTGCATATTCTTCTTGACTGTAGGTAGCAAAGGTGGTTTGATCCTTCCCAACTCTTTATCTTTCATCTCTTTCCACATTTGTAATTTGTATGTTTCATCATGTGATCCTCTCCCAAGTTAAAATTAATTAAATTTTGGACTTTCATAAACTATTGTTTTGTTTCCAAAGATATATGTTATTTAGATTTGCAAACCCATAAATCATGTCATGTACATGTTTAAGCAATGTAAAATTTGAAAGGAAAAAATGCTTAAGTATACAAGTAACAGATTTACAGGATTCATAATTACTCTAGTTTTGAGAACCAGCAATACCATATATACAGAATTTGGTCACTCAAACATCAAAAAACACCTAGTCGAAAAATTCACATTAAATTATGTCACAGTGGTCTGTGAACATGGGTGCAAATACCAATGCTACTACATTTTTAAAGTCCTAGCTGAGGGCATATCTATAGCTTGTGTGTTGTAATATTAAACAATATAAATTAACATAAAAAAATTACATTATGTAATAATTCATGTATCAAATAAGTTAAAATGCAAAATGCACTTCAAATAATGATAGAGCATTGAGCCTTAATACAAACTGAAGCCCAATACAGATTGATATGTAAATGAAGCTTTGAAATTTAAAAGGAAAAATGATGAAGTACCTGGAAGAAGATTTTGTCCTCTGTTACTCTGCCTCTTCTTTTTATCCACCTCTTCTGTTAAAATGAAAAACACAATTCAAATAATGACAAAACAATGAACCTTAGTATAACCTGAATCCCAATACAGATTAACATGTAAATGAAGTTTTACAATTTAAAAGCAATAAAGAAGAATTAGCTAGAAGAAGATTTTGTCCTTTGTTGCTCTGCCTCTTTTTTTTATCCACCTCTTCTGCTCTATTACAAAAATGTAACACCAACAACCTCACAATCCCCAAAAAAAATAGAACAAAGAAAACCAAAGACAAAACAAAAGGGTCAGCGTGCACGCTCTACACAAGGGAAAATCAAATCAAAACAAGACAAACAATTGAAAAAAATATTGGCAAGGGACAAAAAGAAAATTGATAGAACAACAAAGAGTTCAAACACTTGGTTAGCAATTTTATCTACTCATTGCCTCAGAGCAGCTACTTTTGATCTACCAAGAGTGTCAAAAAGAACTTCCCATCTCTTCATCTCCACGTTAGTTGAATGAGCTCCTACACCTCAGGGGCCTGCATTGAAATATCAGTTTATGAGTCATTCACTCAATGCATATGGATTTAAAATATGAAAAGAAAACCACAAGCCTAAATATACCTTAAAAAAGCAAGAGTGAAAACAAATCAAATTGTTTGTTCCTTACAAGATCAAAACAAAGTGTGATAACTATAAGTTTAAGAGAAAAATGGTAGTTAGAATTCTAAGTGCTTTATTTGTATATCTATATTCTGAGGATACAAAATTAACTAATTAGTATTAGATGAAATATGTATTAATTACAATAAAGCATTAAATTATCATTAAAATAAAACATGTCACACCTACCACTATCATTGTGTAATGTCCCCTTTCTAGAGACATGATGAGTAAAGGGTTGACCTATCAAAAAAGTTTTTGTAGGTCAATGAAATGCTTAAGGGGACTTACTCTAGGGCTTTTGGTGTAGTTTCAGGATCTATTTTGAATGAGGTTCCAGTTTTCCTGTAGGGCTCAAACAGTCTTAAAGATCAGTGAGCTTCAGACAAAACTTGGTTTTGAGCCATGGTTCACATTTCATGAGTAATCTTGAAGTTTATGATTATAATAAAATAATAATAAAATTGATATTATATTCACTCTATAATAATATAATAAGATAATAAAAAATGACTTTAGTTTTACTTTTTCATTAAGTAATAAAATAAAGTGCAAAACCCTAAATAGGGTTTGAATGACTTAGAGAGGAGAATAAAAAAGTGTTGGGAGATCATTTTGTTAACATCTAGGTTTCATAATATCATTTTCAGATTGGAGGAGAGCTCTATAGGTAGGCTTTTCAGCAATTTGGGGACTCAAGAACAATAACTCTTGTGCCTAGCAGCTTGGGCATTTCTCCAAGGTTGATAAAATGGAATTATTGGTCTTTCGAACTGATTGCCCCATATAGTAATCCATTTCTTGAGAAGATTTTGTGTGGATTGGCTAAAGAAAAATAAAATTGTGGAAAAATAGGAGCTGCAAGAAAATAAGAGGAAAAAATTAAGGAAATTAGGAACCGAAAGAAAGTACTAGGAAAAATAAATGCATGGGAAAAAAGGAGCCGCAAGAAATAAGGAGGAAAAAAGAAAAGAAGTTTCAGTTTATATTATAGTTGCATAGTGAGTAAGGCCTTAGAAATCTACTTTAGTGCTACCATATCAACATTTGAAAGAACCCACACCTTGATTTTGGAGGAAGCTGTAAAGTTTCTGCAAATTCTAAAGTGAATCAAACTTAGATTGTATCTTTCTTAGTCTGTTGTAGATGATCTTCAATAACACTCTTATTTGAATGAAATAATATAATTTTGGAAATTCTTATAATTACTACAATTCATCTTAGGGAAGTATTGATTTAAGGAGCAAACGTCAGTGTGTTGTGTGTCCTTAAACTTCAATCACACCCACATCTTATACCACGACCAAAGGGAATGTCCCTTAAAGGGACATGACCCTCTCTAGGTTGGCCCACACTTCATTTATAGAAATTGAAACTCAAAGGAGATAAAAAATGAATTAACTAATAAAACTAAATAGTTATAGTTAGTGCATAGCAAAGTTATTGCTAAGGATCGCTGCCCACTCTATTGCCAAGTGTAATGTATTTAATGCCTTAGAATGGTATAGAAGGAGAGAAGAGTAATGTGTGGTCTGCACACTCAAACCAGTATGAATATCAATGTTAGAAATTTAACAGTCCCTCTTAACTTGATAATCATACTAAGAGATAACATATCTAGCATCATCAATTATGGTGAATAAGCATAGACTGATACTCTATATCTATCTGAATCTGCTGAGCAAATGGTATCATGGAACACATGATATTGTGTCATATAACCATCTTGTGATATGACTTATCACATGTATAATGATATTTGTATTGCATGTAATGTAATACACACAGGATAAAATCTGAAGAATGATTAAATTCTTCATTTATCAAGGTTGTGACTCATAGGTACTGGCAATCCTATATCACAACTTGATCCTGAGTTAAGATCTACCAAAATAAAGTATAAACTTTGAAGAATAAATTCTTCCTTTATCCAAGTTGTGATTCATAGGCATAGAAATGCTTATGTCACAAATGATCTTGAACTCACCAAGATCTAACAATAGTTCTCTACTGTTCAACACATTATCTAAAAAATTGTCATTTCTCATAATGTCTTTTATACAAGTATTCATTATCTCAAAGATCACCACCGCTTTAATAATGAATACAGATGGTGGAGTGGAGCCCATAATAGTCAATAGCCTAACAATAAAATTATTATATTAATAATTTAACGAATACAATATTTCATAATTCAATCATACCAAGTCTTCTCCTAAAGTGATCTATCTTCACTCGAGAGAGGTTTGGTAAGAATATCTGTTGTCTAATTTGTAGTACAAATGTATTCTAATTTTACAATATTCCTGTCTATCATATCTCGTACATAATTTTAAGGAATTTCAATATGTTTGGATCTCTCATGAAAATTTGGATTCACAGAAAGTTTGATGGAACTCTGATTATCACAATCAATAATCGTAGGATTCATAGGTTGACCAAATAGTCCCACAACTAACTTCCTAAGCCAAATTGCTTCCCAAGAGGCCATCACTACTGTAATGTATTCGGCTTCTGTGGAACTTTGTGCTACTGAAGACTATTTTCTATATATCCATGATATCATTGCTAATCCTAAACTTAAACAACATACATAAGTACTTTTTCTATCCTTTACACTTCCACCCCAATCTAAATTGTGGATCCATGTAAAAGTCAACTTTTTCATATTTGAGCCCAAGGTTAGGAGTTCCTTATAAGTATCTAATAATTTATTTGACTACAACTAGGTGAATCTCCTTTGGCTCACACATAAACTGGCATAAGATGTTAAGAACATAGCAAATATCAGGTCTTATATTTACCAAATTGTTGGTAAATAGATTTGTCACTGTAATAATGGCCCAATGGAGTGTATGTGGCAAACCGTTCACAACAGTTGGATAGGCCCTTGATATGTGGCCTTCCTCTGCATTTAGAGGGGCAGCTCCCTCATATGATATAATTTTGAAGCTTTCGAATAAATATTAAATCAAACTTTAAAAGATGAGGAAGCTCATGATGACAAATGCACCACATGACTTCACAACTTCCTTGAATTTAACATAAACTGCTAATAACAACAATCAATCTGATCCATGCTTGAGAACTATTACCAACACAATGCTGATCCAAAGATTCATAAACATCTACACAATACTGTGAGAATGCTAACTGCAAAGAGAATCAACATTTCTAACAATTTAGATTCGGAAGAAGAGAACTCAAATTGCACATTTTTTTATTTTCTTGCACCAAGAACCAAAGAGGAATTTCTGATTACAAAGAAAATTTGTACATACTTTACAAATATCATCTTCTAATCAAAATTTTAGCATAGTGCTTCCTTTTTCTAAAGTCCAAAAAGTCCCCTTACAAAGCCAAAAATGACTCCTTATATAGACACGGAGGTCAAGAACTACCTCTTTGTGGTTAATAACTACCTCCCAATTACGTGTTTTAGGAGGGGTTAATTAACCTCTACAAAATTAACCTATATGACCTGAAACTTAGACCTTACATACTTTGATAAGAAGATTGAATAATCAATCCTTATCGATCCCCTTGTGATCTTTAGATCATTTATCCAAATTACATCACTTTATTAATGAAGGCATTTATATCTTATTGTGCTGCTACATACTGATACATGATACCACTGAGGCTAGCCTTCTCATTCTTTCAGAGAGTTTCTAAATAACTATTGGGAACCTCCATTTTTGACAAGACTTGATTATTAATTTCCATAGCTTCCTTGAGAATTTGATTGGTGCATTCTCGATGATGTTGCAATTGCTTCCTTGCATTGTAGCCATCCCCATCTAGCTGCTTCCACCATGCCGCGCCTTGTCTGTCAAAACTACCCTTGCCTACTATAGCAATACCATTCAATTTTAGATAATTTTATCCATTCCATTGGTTTAGATGCCCACATCCCTGAGTTCACTGGTGCAATAATGCTTCCATCAACCTGAAATAAGATGTTTGATTTGTAGGGTCCCAAGAAGATGAGAGGTCCAACAAGAAAATGATGGTCAATAGGAATGTGTAGTATTGTTGAGTTGACGTTGTTACAGCCTGCTTGCGATGCTGCCAGAAATGCCTTCGAAATTAGTATTTTTAAAAACTGTTTGCATGTTTTGTCAAAGGTTGCCACCAAGTGTCGTAGGTTAGGAGGAGAAGGCAAGTTGCGGTTGTCTAATTAGATCTTTCTTGCATTTATCTATGAGATGATCATCACCTATTATTAGTAAATCATCAACGTACAGTATCAAAATTACCATATCATCTTTATCCCTTTTATAATATAGATTTGGATTAGCTTCGTTCTTGGAGAATCCTAAGTCAGTGAGATACTTATTAATTCTTTTATACCAAGCCCTTGGAGACAGCCCGCAAATAAAAACTTTAGGATCATGAGTTTTAGATCCTTCAGGTTGCTCCAAATATACCACTTTTGTAATCTTTCCATTCAAGAATGTTGTTTTTACATCCATCTAATTTACTTTCCATCCCTTCAATGCTGCAATAGCTAGGACTACTCTTATAGAGGTGTATCTTGCAACAAGAGCAAAGGTTACTTCATAATCAATCCGTTCTTTCTGAGAGAATCCCCTAGGTACAAATCTAACATTATCTTTTTCAATGCTATCGCAGTAGCATGCTATATTTTAAATATCCACTTGAAAGAGACAATAGATTTTCCTTTAGGTCCAGGAACAAGTTCCCAAACATCATTCTTCATAATGAATTGGTATTCTTCTATCATAGTACCCTTCCAAGCTGTATGTTAAATAAAATATGAAACATTGTTTGGTTTTGATTTAGAAAAATCATTCATCTTTGCTGTATAACTAGAAAATCTTTTAGGTCTTTTTCTTTCTTTGACTGTTCTGGATGGTGCAGCGAAGTCTTTTGCTTACTCTACTGACTTAATGGCCCAAAGTGGTCTTTTCTTAGAATTTTGATTTTCTTCAAGGTTAAGATTTTGAATTTCATCTCCAATTTCTTCAATTTTCTCCTTCTGAGACTCAGATTCAGTATTTCTTTAAGAACTAGGTAAAGGAGAGGGTTCTTCAGAACTTAGGGCTCTTTTGAATGCTAACTCTTCTTCAAAAATTACATTCCTAATAAGTTCAATATTTTTCTGACCAGGTATGAAAATCCTATATGCTTTAGATGTTTCGCTATACCCTACAAAAATACCTTTCCTCTTGGAGGGTTCTAACTTAGTTCTCTTTTCTTTTGGAACATGCATATAAACTAGGCACCCAAAAAGCCTAAGATGACTTATATTGGGTTTAACTTTAGTAAAGACTTTTTTAGGAGTTTTATCTCTAAGGTAGGAGTGAGGACTTCTATTTTGAATATAGACAGCAATACAAGAGGCTTCTACCCAAAGATAATATTCTAGATTTTGAGCAAATATCATAGCTCTTGCATCTTCTATAATTGTTCTATTCTTCCTTTCTACTACCCCATTTTGTTGCAAATTATAAGGAACAATATACTTCCTCTTAATTCTTGTTTCTTTACAAAACCTTTTAAACAAATCTAAGGTGTATTCCCCCCATTATCAGTCCTAAGAGTTTTAATTTTATGTCCTGATAAGTTTTCATTTAAGGTTTTAAATTCTTTAAATTTCTTAAGGATTTCTTCTGATTCTTTGCATTTTAAGAAGTAAATCAAAGTTTTCCTAGAAAAGTCATCTATAAAATTTATATAGTACCAGAATCCTCTGATAGAAGGAATAGACATAGGTTCACATAAATCCAAGTGGATTAATTCCAAAACATTGGTAGTGTTTCTAGTGCTATTATGAAATGGACTTTTGGTGTTCTTACCCAAAGCGCATCCTTTGCATATGTTTGAGTGGTCTTTATTTAGTTTAGGTAAACTAGTAACCATCTTCTCCATAGTTGATAAAATTTTGAAATTTAGATGTCCTAATCTTCTGTTCCATATTTCATTTGCATCTACAATAGCTTAACTAGGTTCTGAATTTAATTTATATAAATACCCTTTTCTTTGATCAATCAATTTTGCTTTCTTAATTGAGGAGTTCTTAGAATAGGTTATGACTTTACCATCCATTAATGAAACATTATGTCCATCATCTTCAAGTGTTGTAACCAAGATTAGATTCCTTTTTATTCCCAGTATATAAAGTACTCCTTTGAGAAGAAGAGAACTACCTAACTTTAGTATCTCAAACTCATCAAGGACATCGACTTCAATAATTGTAGATTTTGAGTATTGATATATCCCATAGATAATCCTAGAAGTTTTTTCTATATTATTGAAGTCCATAGATAATCTTGTAATTTTTTTTCCGAGTAAAATAATAGACACTAATAAATTTTGAAACATCCCAAAATTTGATTGATAAAGAGTCTTTGGCCATATGGAAAAATTACTTTTTTTGTTGTCTAACTAGTAAAGGTTGACATACTTCTGATAATTACTCTTTTGTTCATTCCAACAAGCCAAAGACGATTCTTTGGTCAAATTAGCACATTCTGATTTGTGAGGAACTTTGAAGATTTGTTCAATAAATTCAAGGTCAAGGCTAATGATAACCTTGTCATCAGCATCTTTGATAGTCCTTGTCTTAGGAGTAAACCGTCGTGCACATCCATAAACAAAATCAAGTTCTATGGCCACCATGGGAAATGTAGAAACCAAATGGATGTTGCTTCTTTTAATATTTTTCATCTCATGTGTAGCCAATTCTTTGTCATATTGGTATTTCATCTTGCCCTTGGATTTGGATGGCGAGGACATTTCTTGTGCTTGTACTGTAGCACAAAAATCCCAAAACACAAATACATCAATACATCATCAGAAGGAATCTCCATACAAGTGAAATCTAGAGCAACAGTGAAGATTCGTAAAGGAGTGACTTTCGAAGCATATGCATATGCAATGGAATGAAAAGTGAAATGGAATGAACGAAATGTGGAATGAAATGATACAAAAATGCAAATATGAAAAATGAAATGAAATAGAATGGAATGAAAATGTGTGGAGGTGAAATGCATGGGAATGCATGTAAAGTGAAAATTGCTGATTTCAAAACTGACTTAAAGTTTTCAAGGCTTTATTAAATGAAACATGCATTTATGTAAATGCAACATGTAATGGAAGGTGGAAAGTGAAATGAGATGTAAGTGCAAATGAAAGGTACACTTTACGTGTATATGTGAATGAAGGGTAACATGTAAAACATGTAATGAGGTGGAAACATGTACTTATTCATGTAAGCACGAATGCATATATGAAGATGGAAATGAAACAATGGAGGTGAGATAATGAATTATATAGTCACTTTTGAAGGAAGGAATAAGTCAAAGTACACAAAACACAAAAATGAAATCCTTTTGTTTTTTCAAAATATGACTTTTGATCAAAATTGGACCTTTTGGGTGTAATTACATGTAAGACATTTTGTGTCATTTCGTGTCATGTGAATGGAAACAAAAAATGAGATGGATGAAAATGGAAATGAAAAATGAGATTACATGCATGTGTGGACGATGAATGAAGTGAAAAAAATGTAATTGCATTTGTCGGATGAGATGTGAGATGTAATGACATGGAAATGGAATGTGAAAAGTGATAATGCTTACGCATGTAATGAAGGGAAAACAAGTTTTTGGGAAAAAAATTGCAGTTTCTCCAAATGGAGAAAAAATGACAAACAAGCACACAACCAAAACAAAAGAAAAAAATACCTTTGAAAACAACTCAAAACATGCCAAGATGCAATGCATTCCAAAGATGAAATTCAAATTTGGAACTTGGGGAAGAACCAAAAACATCAAAATGAAGGAGAAATTCATATTTAAAGGAAAAATGCACATTCTAAGGTAAAGATTTTTACAAATGGCATCCATTCAATGATTCCATGCATAAAATCAGTGAAGATAAGCATGAATTAAAATGCAAGAAAGAAGAGGTCCACTTACATGAAGAATATGTGCCAAAAATGAAGGAAAAGATGCTTTTTGTTTGAAATCTTCTTCAAAAATGGTGAGAAATTTCAAATCTTCAAAATTTGAATGATAATGGGCAGCAAACAAAGACATTATTGTGAAAGATGCCAAAACATGCCCTAGATTATCTCCTTCTTGCAACGTTTTAAAGATTTCATGTTCTTCAAGACGTGTTTACAAAAAATGTGTTCTTCCATGTAAAAATTTGATTCACCAAGCAAAATGATTTGAAGTTTTAACACCAAAATGATGATCACAACATGATGTAATCAGCATATAAGGTAAAAATGACTTGGTTGCAAGAAAAAGCGTGATCAACTTTGAAGATTTATAGAGTTTTATGCAAACTTGTGCCTGAGATTGGGAGTTTTGAACACATTTTTGGGTGCAATAAACTAATTTTTGATGAGGAAAAAATGATCACCACTCCAAAATGTTTTTAATGCAAGTGATTTCATCCAAATCCATTAAGAAAATCAAGAGTTATGATCAAAATCGAAGGTTTTTGGAGCAAGAACATGTTTTCTTCACACAATAGGACATTTTTATATTCATTACATATTTTAAAACATGTTGGCAGGCAAAATCAGACCTTTTTGAGTCCATTGCATGTTTTAAAATATGTCTTTAGACATAATCTCATTTTTTGAAACTCATTGCATATTTTAAAATGTGTAAGTCTCCAAAATCGGACCTTTTGGAGTCACTTACATATTTTATAAACATGTCTCACCTTTTTGATGCACAAGCATTAAAACTCAACTTTTCATGTCATTACATCAAAAAGGTCCACTTTTACAAGCTTTTGATGTAATGGCATGAAAAATGTCCTCAAAGTGAGTTTATATATGCAATAGCATGAAAAGTTTCCACTTTTCATAGTTTTTTATATGCATATGCACATAAAAAGTCCACTTTAAGGCTTTTAAGTTATGTATTTCACTCATTTTAATAAAAATGTTATCAATATGGGTCAAAAATAACATTTATGCATCATATTAATTAATATAATTCATAAAAATTAAGTTAAAATGACATTTATATAAGTATTTGATTTTAAAAAAATAAAAAAATAAAAAGTAACTATATAGTTCTATAGTCACTTTAAGTAAAAAATTAAAAAGTAACTCAACTTAAAATTATAACATAAAGTGCACTATAGTCACTTTAAGTTATAAATTTAAATGAAAAGCAACTTCAAAACATAACAAAAAGTGAGTAAATGTTATATTTTTAAAAAAGTGAATGCAAAATGAAAATATAACTTCATTTTAAAAAAATTCATGCTGTTGTTGTTGCAACTAAAATGTCCACTTTTAAGGCACTAAAATGACCATATCTCTTGACTAACAACTTCGATCAACCTCTAGGTTAGACCGAATTGAAGGGGAAAACAAAAGGCATGACACAAGAAAATCCAAAGGACCAAAAACAAGCAAATGAAAACTCAAAAGAAAAGAACAGACTGTGAAAGCTTCAAAAATCAAGCAAAGGCTCGACAGAAAGAAAAACAAAAATGACTTAATGAAGGCCTTCATAAAAATAATTCGATATTTGAATTAAAATGGATTAGTTGATCAACATTAAGAAATTGAATATCAAATTCAAGATCACACAAAACTATCTTGAAAAATATCGTGCTATTACCTACATTTTGTGGTGACAAAATGTAGGACAACACAAGGAACTTTCCATCACTTCTTCTCTAGCTCAATTAGATGAACTCACCAATTAAATTAAACTCTTGTTGGTCCTACATCTTATACCTCCATTTGAAACTAATCATTAGTCATTTTCCCAATCCAAATAGATTTAGAAGAAAAGAAAACTATAAGCCCAAATATTCTTATAAATAGATATGAATGAACAAATAAAGTCGTTCATTCTCATGAAGGTCAAAACAAAGTATGAAAACTAAAGAGAAAAATGTTAGTTGAAATCTGAAGTGTTCTATCACCAGCTTTGTATCAGATACAAAAATAACTACAAGTATCAGATGAAAACTTATAAATTGCATAAAAGCCTCAAATTATCATTAAAATAAAACATGTTTCATGCCCACTATAAGATAATTTAAATATAAGTGAATTAAACTACCATTGTTGATAACAAACTTACTAGAGTGTTGACCATGAATATAAATTGAAGCCCAATATAGAATGATATATGCATGAAATTTTAAAATTTGAAAGCAATGATGAAAATTTACCTAAACAAAGATTTTTTCAACTTTTTCTTTGCCTCCTTTTATCCACCTCTTATCTTGCTCCACTTCAAGGATGTAACTCTAAACCCCACCCCATAAGGGCTTGACTGCTTGTATGTTCCAATATTTTGCAATATAAATGAACAAGAACAAATTACCCATAATAAAATAATTTAGGGATCAAATGAGTTAAAATGTCATCTTTGCAAAAAAACTTGGTAAGAGTGTTGAGCATAAATATATACTAAAGCCAATATATAATGATAAGTGCATGTTATTCTACAATTTAAAAGTAATAATGAAAAATTACCTAGAAAAAGATTTTGTCCACTTTTTCTCTGCCTCCTTTTATCTACCTCTTATTTTGCTCTACTACAAGAATTTTATCTGGTCTACTCAGTATCTCAAATTAGTTACTTGTGATCTACCAAGAAGGTTATAGGGAACTTCCCATCTCCTCTTCTTTGGCTCAATTGGATGAATTTATCAATTCAATTAACTCTTGTCAGTCCTTTCCCTACATTTGAAACTAATTATGAGTTATTTTTCCAAACCAAATAGATTTAGAAGAAAAGGAAACCATCCGCCTAAATATTCTTATAAATAAATGAGTGAAAAAATTAAGTCATTAATTCCCATGAAGATCTAAATAAAGTATGATAGTTGAAAGATTACGAGAAGAATGGTTAGTTGGAAACTTAAGTGTTCTATCAATGGTGCTATATTGCAAGTTAAAAAATATAAGCACAAGAATTGGATAAAATTTTATAAATTACATTAAAGCATTAAATTATTATTAAAATAAAATATGTCATGCCCAATATAAGATAATTTAACGATAAGTAAGCTAAAATGCAATTGTTGATAACAAGCTTGTTAGAGTATTGACCATCAATATAAATTGACGCCCAATATAGAATGATATCAAGTGAGGCCTTGCCCCGACCCATCGTAGCATAGTGATACATAACTATTATTTTGATATTCATGACTCGAGATGTTGAGACATTATTTGATGCTTAGAACATACTCTATTATTTCATGTTGTGTGATGTTACTTTCAGATATTTTTGATGATTGTCATTTTATGTTTCATGTATATGTATGTTGATGAAATTAGTAAATGTAGGCTTAAGAGTTTGATTTAAGAGATTTTAAATGATTAAGAATTAAGCAGGATGAAGAAACCCTTATTGATGTATGTTTTAATTTATGTGAATTTTTGATACGCATACATTTATGTACATGTGATTTTACGGGACTACTAATGTGTGCAATGAGTGTGCAGATATTTAGCCGAGAAACCCTATGGAGGAACATAACTGATCTCTTTGTGATAATTTTGGAAACCTTGTTGTTCATAATTCACATATTGTATTGTGAGATATATGTATGTATCTTCTTTGTTCAGTGAATGTTAATATTCGTAATTATGTTCTTTTAGTGTCACTTGACACTCGTAAATTGTTTATGTGCTTCAGTGTGCTATTTAGGGTTAGTTGTTTAACCTTTGGAACCAAGTTGGTTTAGTTGGTGTCAGTTTCCTTTTGGTTCTTAATCGATTTTAGTCATCCCTAATCCGGATTAGTGCTTAATTTGCAATGTTAGAGTAGTTAGATGGTCTTATTTTATTCCTAGATTTTGTATGGCTCTAAATCTTTTTCCTAAGGCTTAAAACATGAAATTATTATACCCAAAGGGTATGGGTATGGGTTAGGGGTCTTTTACAACCCCTAAGCCCCTTTTATTGACTTTTGAGGTCTCTCAAAAAGTCTCTTTTTTCCTTTGTGCGAAAATTGACCATGGTTATCTTGAGTTACCTCACCTCATCTCCACTTAGGGTTTAACTACAGTGTAGGTTGAGTTAGGAGTTTCTAGAATTGCTAGTGGGTGGGGTAGTTATTGACCCCTTGGGTGGGTGAGTTGGAGGCCTATTTAGAGGCCCTTCTTGGACTTGTGGAGGTTGTTACCCAATCTCTACATTTAGAGTAGAGTTCTTGAAGATTGAAGGAAGGAAGTAGAAAATCTACTCAAATTGTTCATTGCCATTACCTCTTTGTGAAGGTAGGAAATTCTCATCTCCCTTATTCAGTTTTCATAATTGTTTCATGCTTATGCTACTTTGTTGTTGTTTCAATGTTTGTATGTTTGTGGGTATGTTGGGAAGATTTGAAAACCATGTTATTGTGAATGTTTTCCTTTCATGTTTATGTTTTCAATTTTGAGATTTTTCTTGCATGGGTGTTTTGGTATTACTCACCCTTGGAGAGGGCAGAAGTGACCAATTTTGTGAAAGGTTTGTTTAGTTGGACTCCAACCAGTGCAGAGTCTCTTCTTAGGATGAGAAGAGGGAGAAAGGGTAGGGTGTTATGGGCCCCTACCTGTCAGCACAAACCTCGTATGAGTATGGCATTTTTAAATGGAAGAACAGAAGTTCTTGGTTAATAGCTCCGATTGGGCATCTGATTTGGTGTTGTGCTCAACTTCTCCTAGTTGGAAGAATCCACCTTTCCCTAGTGTTGATTCATTTTAGATCTTGTCATGAAAACCTTGTATAAATATGCATGTTTTGAATTGCTCTTGGTCATGCTTGTGGTAACCTGATCAAATTCTGTTCCCTCCATGGTTCTAGAAATGAGTTGCAGAAAATATTATAAATCCCTTGATTAGGGTCATGAAGAAAATTTGATTAAATTGTTGAAATTTGGGATTAAGATCCTATTGTAATTGTATTTTAAACCTTGTTGTAATTGGCAACAAAGCCGAGTTTTCTTCCTGATTCTTTCTCGGCTAATCCTTTGAATCAGGTTTGCCAATAAAAGTGGTGATTGAGTATATTTGGTTATCCTATGATTTAATTGTGAATTAAATTTAATATGGTTGCACATTAAAAATAGGATGGAATTGATGATGTTAAATTTGACAAAATTTCAAGTTTTCTTATATGTTCAAAACGAAAATTATGATCATGCATGTAGATTCATTTTTTATGATTATTAGAACCAAATGATAAATTATTGCATTATTGAACAAAATGGATAACCCATATTTTTGGTATATTTAGTTGTAATAAGTCCTTATAGATTGCTTTGAAGAGAAAAACAAATTTAATCCCCCTTAGTTGTTAATCAATTGAAAATGTTATACTTAGAAAATTTTAGAAAAAAAAAATATATACTTGCTATGAAATTTCTATACTTAGAAAATTTTTCATCAAAAAAAAAAAAAAATTGTGTGTTGCAAGAGAGTAAAACTCTCTGCCTTTTGTATGGGAGAAGAGATTAAATGAATTTAAACAACAGAGAATATTCCTAAAAGATTCTTTTATTTAAAATTTAGAATTAAACAAAATAGAATAAAATACATTTTAAATATATCAATTCAAAAAAAAAAAAATCTTATTCCTATCAACTAAAATTTATGCAATAACTTATATAAATATCCATCTTTGCTATCTATAAAACTTTATGTAATTAATACTTTCTCCTCACCCTTGGTAGACATCAAGTCTGAAATGTTTATTTTAATTAGTTTGGTTGTTGCAAGTCTTTGTGTCATCATACTAATGACGTCATCCCTGAACTACCCCTCCCCTTTGACCTGGTGCCTGTCACAACGTGGGCTTTGGGGATGAAGGGATTTGCTTAGGTTTAAATCTTACCTTTTTCCCATGTCCCATCTTCTAGTTTGAAGCGCTCACCTTTGGAGTAAAATTGCCTTGTTTAATTGTTTGTTTCTACCTTAAATTAAATAGGCCACATGTTTTTTGTGGGAGGTCTGGCTTGGTGTGACCTCGGGCAGAGTGTTGTCCCAAGTGCAGCACTTGGGAAGCTCTCATGCCTTTGGTATAGGTCGATTTGACCTTGGGGTAGGTGTTGTAGGGGTAGTCAGGTTAGAATATGATGATAGTTAGTTTGTTAAATAGTTTATTTATTAATAAGTTTTAATTAGCAAGTGGATTTAGTATTTAGTTTTAATTAGTTTAAATTGTAAATTGTTAAAGTTATGTTGTTTAAATTTTATATATATTTCTTTAGTAATACTAGTTTAATTTCACGTTTTAAATGATAGTTTTAAATTTTATGTAAATTGTAACATTAAGTTCTTTTTAATATTAGACACTCATTTTATAAAATGGTTAGATAAATTTTAGATTTAGTTAGTTAGTTTAGGTTAAATTAGTTTAGTATGAAATTAATATTAAATTTAGTTTAGATTTAAATTAAATTCGATTAAATCTTTGTTGAGAATTAGCTAAGTTTGGAAAATATTGATTACAATTTAAGAAAAGTTTCTCTTCGATACGTCTCAAGTTTTAAAATTTTCACACATGAATTAATCATTGATTTATCCTTCATCATTAAATTGGTTAATCAAATTTCAAAAAAAAAAAAATTGTGTGTTTTTGCCCTCATGGTTTGGGCATGACAGATATGTGCATTAAAATTTTCAATTTGAGAGCAATAATGAAAAATTACCTAGAAGAAGAATTTTTCCACTTTTTCTCTACCTCCTTTTATCCACCTCATATTTTGCTCTCCTACAAGAATGTAACTCCAAACCCTACGCCCTAAGATGTTCCAATATTTCCCAATATAATGATGTGGGCATGTTATTTTACAATTTAAAAGCAATAATAAAAAAATACCTGGAAAAGGGTTTTGTCCACTTTGCTCTACCTCTTATTTTGCTCTACTGCAATAATGCCTATGTAAAACCCTCCCCCCCCCCCCCCCCCCAAAAAAAAAAAAGAAAAAAAAAGAAAAGAACATACAACCCATGAAGATGTAAAATCAAAACAAACAAAAGGACCAATGTGCACACTATTCACAATGATAATGAAAAATCTAAAACAAACAAACACTTGTTAAAACAAATTGACAAGAAAATAATATTTGATAACAAATAAAAAAAGAACAAGACCGGACATAATAAGAACAAAACAGAATTAACTCCTCCCCTAAATCTGAACTGGAGATGATCAAATCATTGCCTAAAAACACAAAATTCAAATTCTTTGTTAGATATGTGGTCTACTCATTGTCTCAAATTAGTTAATTGTGATGTACCAAGAAGGTTACATAAAACTTCCCATCTCTTTTTCTCTGGCTCAATTAAATGAACTCATCCGTTAAATTAACTCATGCTAGTTCTACATCTTATGTCTGCATTTGAAACTAATCATGAGTCAGTTTGCCAATCCAAATAGATTTAGAAGAAAAGGACCTCGTAAGCCTAAATATTTTTATAAATAACTTAGTGAACAAATTAATTCATTCATTCCCATGAAGATCAAAATAAATTACAAAATTTGAAACATTAAAAGAAAAATGGTAGTTGAAATATGAAGTGTTCTGTCAACAACTCTATATTTAGAGGATACAAAAATAACTACAAGTATTAGATGAAAATTTATAAATTACAAAGCATTAAATTATCATTAAAATAAAACATGTCATGCCCATTATAAGATAATTTAAAGATAAGTGAGTTAAAAAGTCATTATTGATAACAAACTTGGTAGTGTGTTGACCATCAATATAAATTGAAGCCCAATATAGAATGATATGTACATGAAATTATGCAATTTGAAATAAATAATGAAAAATTACCTGGAAGAATCCACTTTTGCTTAGCCTCCTTCTTTTATCCACCTCTTAATTTGCTCTACTACAAGAATGTAACTCTAAATCTCATTCGTTGGGGCCATGATTGCTTGTATGTTCTAATATTTCCCAATATAAATGAACAAGAACAAATTACCCATTATAGAATAATTAAAGATCAAGTGGGTTAAAAATGTCATCGTTTAAAACAAACTTGGTAGAGTGTTGAGCATCAATATAAACCAATGTAACGAGACTCGGACTTGGCTTAGACTCAGCAAGGGTAACTTGACTCATGACATAGCTCTAACTCCTAACCCAGCTTGGCAGTGACTCAGTGGTGACTCGGCAAAGTGAAAAAACCTCAAAATTTTGAGATTTTTTAGGATTTAAAGAACATTCCATGCACCCATTATTGAATAAAGTGTAAAGACATAATAACATCATTAAATAGTAGATATTTTGATCATAATGTACATACTTAAAGTTAAAACTTAAAAGTCAAACATCGATTACATAAGTACAATAGAGTATGTGCAGGATAATGGTGTGCCAAAAAGTGGTAATCTAAAAAATTTGTAGTTGTGAAATATCTCAAACCATTTCAAAATCTGTTCCAGCTTTTTTCCCACCCACCCTGATACTAAATGAAAACAATTAATATCTTTATAAGGTCCACTATATTTTTTGATATCAAACCTATATGGTCAACTTTAAAAACATCCTAAAAATGTGCTTTTGGCATGTTTTTATGTGATTTTTACTTCAAACATGTAGATGGCAACATTTTTTTCACAAAAAATTGATGAAATGAAAAGGGTTTCTTAAGAATGTTCTTATCTTTCCATAAATGCAAGGTTAGTCAAATTATGAGTTTAGTAAGTAATTATTACTTATTTTCTAATGGAGTTACGTATAAAGTGCTAACTGACACACTACTTGAAAAACAACTATAACTTTCAAATGGTACAACATTTTTTAAATCCAAAAGATGCATCACATTCTGTGTTTCTTCTACTATAAGGGAAAAAAATGAAAAAATGAATTTTATAGAGTTTTGAATTAATTAAGGTGGTCAGACATGAGATTTTTTTAATTCCAAAAATACTAAAGTCAAAAATTAATTATTAATTAATTATTTATAATAAAAATACCCAAAAAAATGTGTCACATCTAGGCATGAGTCTACTACTTATATCTAGAATAATATTTAAAAATATTATTATTTGATTTTGATTAAGGTGGTTAGACATATGACTACTTATTTTTGTTCTAAAATTCATATAATATTGCATTAAAATTCAAAATTTTGACCAATCAATTTTTTTTTGTTGAGATAAGTCCTAGTAGTTTAGAAACTAGATTCAATTTTCTAGAGATTATTTTCTCTTAACATTTTGATATAAAGTTAATAACAAGTAGAAAATTGCACATCGAGTTAACATAACCTTGATTTTCTAAATTTTTATTGCCACTTAAGGGAATAGTTTGTTTGACCATGATCTTGCACATACCCAATACTATAAAGGTAAATTGCTAATTATAATATTTATAATATTTATAATATGATCTATAGTGGTATTTATAATACCCAATACTATGATCTATAGTGGTATTTATAATATTTATTCATACTTGTATTTTTATGTGTACAATAATTTATCTTCAAATTTATATTTTACATAAGTGTTCATAAAATGGTTGAAAATAATTCTACATCTAGAAGTCTTTGAGGGAGAAAAATAAAAAATCTCATTTCAAATGTTAACATTAAGAATACATATGGAAGCTCACAAACTTTGAGAAAACACTACCTCTTTAAAATAATATGCAATAGTGGCATTCATTGATGCCCTATGGTTTGATAGATCAATCATATGTGATGAGTGGGAGTATCATATATAGTGATGTGCCACAATTGTACAAGCCCTTTGGGAAACCAAACTATTGTTGCATATTTTCTCAGTTTTTAAAAGAGCTCAAAAGTATTGGTATTGGATTCATGACTTTTTTTCCAGAACTTTTAGGCCAGAGCCTTTTTCATAGCATATGACCTTGGTGAGTGATTCACCAAGAATCCCCTTTAAATTTGCATAGATATGACATGCTTTCATAGTGGAGATTTGATGTTTCTATGTACAGTAAAGCATGTATTTGTACTAATGTGCTTATGCAGATTCAAGTGCAAGCCATTAAAGTGGCTCTTGAGGTGGCCAACCAGCAAGAGTTGTTACAATGTTGGGGAAATGCCCCTTATACAATTGTTAGAGTGCAATCAGATTCTGCTTCTACCAACTACGCTCCACCTCATGGTCATAGCTCCTTCACTTGTCATTTATAGACCTTGTGGTTTCAGGCCCCTTGTCGATACTTTAGCAGTGGAGGTAATGTGTAGCAATGCCACTCAACTTTGCCACCATGTTGTGGCTTTGCCTTGGGTTGGTCGACTACTCCTCCTCCTCCTTTAACTCCTAGAGATTTTGACTAGCCTTCCATTTGCAATGATTCTATCTAACCTACTGCTACTTCTTCTAAGTGGTTTCCTTGTTTGGATTTGGCAATTTCACCTCCTAGTAGGGAGGAAGAAGATAAAGAAAAAGAAATAGATGAAGATGAAGATGGGTAGTCCCTTCCAAACCTCACCCTTGGACCTACTAATGTATGGGGCAAGCATGATGATCAAGATCCCCCGCCCTTGGTTGGCACTGCTCTAGCCACTGGAGGTGGTCTTCTCCAAGCAGTCCCCTTGTTTTTTTGATGAATAGTGTATATGTTTAAAGTTACAGTCGATAGTCGTTTGAATCTTGTGGGGTGATCTTGTATCCCCTGACACCTTTTTTTTTGAATGTGTACTTTAATATTTTTAATTAATAGTAAAGGCCTATTCATTAGAATAAAACACCTAGTTGATAATTTTTGAATGAATAAAATAGTCATTGATCCTTTATTATTATTTTTGAAATCGAGATCTACAATTAGATAGCATGAAACTCTAGAATCTTATCAAATCATCAAATGTCCTCTCTAAAAGGATGATGATGTGCTCAAAATGCTGTTGTTTTTCTAGAAGTTTCTCATCTTTCAAAGGGAGTTAAAATATTTGAAAAGAAGGCAAGAGCCTACAACACAACGGTAAATTGTGAGCCTCTTATTGGAGAGGTCTTGGATTCAACTCTACACGAGCTTAATAAATATAAATAATTAATCACATCACATAATAATTCCACGTGGAATACTTCTACATACCTCATGTTTTAGAAAAGGTTCCACGTGGAATACTTCTACATACCTCAACAGATCAAAAAAAATTATAACCAACCCCAACTATAAAGTCATATGTTGTTAAGCAAGGTGAATATGTGAAACCTAAATAAAATCATTGAAAAATGTATTATTTGCATCATATTATTCCTTGTTAAATTATATCATCATAAAACCCTTTATCACACTTAACAAAGGATATTAAAATATTATAGCTACCATTTCCAACCTTTAATTCCCATTTCCACTCTCCTTACTTCATCAAACTCAATGGTCAAACCATTATTAACATATTACATCTACCATTGTATAATGATCTACATGTGCACTTAATAATTTGCATAGTAATGTAAGTTTATACATCTTGTTATACTTTTCACTATCATTGAAATATTTTGAAATGTCAATTAATTTCTCTCCTTCTACTTACATTAGATTCTTTAGTATCTTACCCTTTGAAACCTCACCCCACATTGGTAAGATGGTTCAATTCAATGTATTTGAAAAATTCTCTTGAATTAAATTTTTGAAATATGGTCTTCTCATATAACCAAAAAGGGGTGTAGGAATTCAGGGAATAATTGATATTCCTTTTATATGTCTTTACGATTTGTCAATGACATCCAAGTGTATAAATAGAATTTTCAACTTGGAATTTGTTGTGATTGTGATTCTTTTGAAAAAATCAAATATTTTTGGTTATTAGATTCATCAATGAGTAATGAGAGATTTTATATTTATCTTAGTAAATATGGGTGACGTTGTGTTAGTTACCTTCAACTATGTGTGGTAGTTTATGGTTGGGATCTTTCTTAGTATGGTTGAGAGCTTATAGCCTAATTGATACTTTCTTATTTTTTACACAATCATCCATGGTGACACATAAATAAGAGTCCATGCAACTTATTTATTATGTGATATAGGAGTTCCTTTAATTTTTTAGGAAGTGTTTATCAAATACTCCATGGCATTGTTCATTGAATTAATGACATTAATTGACTTGCATCAATTTGTATTTCATGATAAAACACTATAAGTTTGGTATAGTAAGATGAAAGAATTATAAGAAGAAATAAGTCTAGCAAAAATACTAAAACAATCTCAATCATTTTTTTCTAGAGGCATGCTAAACTTAAAAATTAAAACAGTAGAAGAAATTATAAATGGCATGTATGCCTATTTGAAATTAGATATTACAATAATTTATGAGACCTATACTTAAGGGACGAGGAGGCTAGTAGAAATAATGATCTTTCAGCTTACAAATGTCCCTTTTCTATTCTTGGCTTCCACACTCAAGTCTTTGTGTTCCCTTTCTTCATTAAAGTTCTCTCACTTGCCTACATGCATAAGTATGCCCTATACTAGACTTCAAAAGGACCAATATCTTCCCTCAATTCCTTGAATCAATAGATTCAACTTTTAGGCCATTTTAACCCTATCACTTTAACATGGATTGGTTGGATACCCAACCATCATTTCTCTTCTCCAACTCTTAGAAGTAGTCTACTTATGCCAAATTAGTGTCAAATAAACTAGTTTTGGAATTCCACAAATGGGTTTCTACCTGATTCCACATGTTTGTCTAATTAGACCTAGTAGCCCCAATTAGGTCATCCTATTTGGTAATCTTCTTTCCAAATTTATCTTCCAAAGGATCATCCTAAACTAATATATGTTCCAGATACCCTTTTGGGCCATCTATTCAAAATCTCAAAACTAGGAGTGATTGCTATGATTTGAGTGCCTTTTCTCTGTAACCCACCCACTAGGTTTATTAGGCTATTAGTGACAATTTTATGGAAAACTTGTGATCAATCACCTTTTCTCCGTATACTACAAAATCAATCACTTTGAATACTTGGGTTATTCCTTAAACAACATCCCTCATTCACTCAAACCCCTCAATTGCATTGTCTAACCAACCAAATCCTCACTACCACTAGTCTGGCACATATAGATGGAAGACCTACCTTGCCATTTGCTAGGAAACCTTTGAGGCCACCTCTATGTTATAGAGCATGGTTGGGCCTATCAAACCCCTAAAAAATAGATTTTTTGACTAGAGAATGATAGCCCAAAATCCATGCTTTTCCTCCAAACCCTAGGTTGAGAGGGTTACAGAGTATGAGAGAGAGAGATTTGTCCTTTACACACGCTCTCTACAACTTCAATGCCTCAAAACAATTGAAAAAAAAGTTGAAAATAGTCTCTATTAGTTCATAAGCATTGATTATACTTGTCAATCAAAACACATACAAATTGCACATATTTTTGCATAGAATCTCTCAAGCATTTATGTTTCTTTGAAGTTTCAATCTTCACAAAAATTTAAAAAAAATAACCTCAAGCCATTGCAATTCCTATTAAACTCATTTCCAATGGTTCCCAAACATTCTTTCAAGTTCAGTGACTGTTTGCAACAATTTGCAATAATTTACAAAAATGTGCCCAAAAGTTACAAAGTTGTCATGACAATTTTGTAAAAACTTTGCAACTTTTGTGCAACTTTCCCATATACCCATTCTAGGGCCTTGATCACTTAAAAATGACTAAAACATGATGAAAATGACTTAACAAACACAGTTCAAGGATTGGTTCAGAAATTTGACCCCCTTGACCCTAATTTACAATAAAATCCCAAAAAAGCCCTAATGACAAATTTGATGCTGGATTTGTTTTACAATATTGGTTCCATGTTACAATTTGGACCTAGTTGGCCTTGAGAACCTTATTACCAACTAACCAACCTACTTAAACCTCTTATGCACCATGTTGCCTTGAGGACCAATGAGTGCTCCTACATCATTAAGTTTGGGGAAGATTTATCTTGAATTCTTTGACTACGAGAATACTAATTCACAACTAATCCACAAAAGTAAAATCAAATATCAAAATTGCAAATGGATAATGATAAACCATTAAGGTATCATTTGCAAAGTCAACAAAAGCTACAAGGACCAATCATAATAGCGATTCAAGAGGCTTGTAGAGCAGCTAATGCTCCAAGATAGGTAAATGGACCTTATTTGTATTTATATCTAGAGAGAAGTTTAGGACCAATATTAGTATTTCGTATTTTACTTGTTGTGTTGTAATTGTTCTTTTCTATGTGCAGGCATCTTGCTTCCCTTTTGGAGTTGACCTAATGAGCCTAGATCTATAATTCCTAAAAAATGGTACATATGTAATGAGCATTACACAATCTATTTAACTAATTCCCAAATTTTTTTTTTAAAACATCAACATACTAGATTTAGAGTGGAATATATTATGATCTTACCCAGTTGTATCATTCAACTTAATCACCACTTGTAGCCTTCAAAAATAATAATCATATCCTATTTTAATGAAATCTTCTGTTCAATACTAAATATCAAGTCATTCCTACAATTAAAATTTAATGAATATTAAGTTGAGTGACCAGTCAAATGAAAAAGAGAGACCTCAATCATTTTAACATACATTAACAAGGTCTATCTTCTACAACTCAAAAATATAAATCAAGAAATTATCATAATGAAGAAGGGATAAAATAGGATGTTTGGAAACCACAATAAACAACTAGCATGTAAATATGAGTAAATTTGAGTGTCAATTAAATCTTACACAACAATTGTACAATAAGAATTTAACATAGTATTATACAACTTAATTTTTAACTAAAAGAGCCTATATAACATTACATTTATACTATTAAATATTTTGTAACTATTTTCCTCATTATCTAGTTGAAATAGTCTACATAATATTTTATACAACTAACTTTGAAAAAAATATTTAAATAGAAAAAATCTTATTGCTAATCATAATTAATTGTACAAATCAAATATAAAAATACAAGTTTTTACAATTTGTGAAACCTAATAAAACTCAAATCTTCTTAATAAAATTAAAAAAAGGTTGAATGAATAAAAGTTCAAGTACCCATGAAAGCCCGCTACATTTATCCAATCTCCTTAATGTAGTTTAAAGCTTTGTTTTATTTGATAAATATTTAAATCCTTATTGAGACCCCATTTAATTTATCCAATCTTCTTAATATTCTTTAAAGAGGATTTATTGCTAGGAGAATTTTTTTTTTTACTAGTATTAGTTCTATAGTTTTTATTGTTTTTGTTATAGATACCAACTAATTACAGTCTTAAAGATTATTGAGATATTTAACCACAAGTACTAGCATTTTTAGACCTTAACTATTAATACAGAACATAGTATAATATAGAACATAGTAAGTATTCTGTCAGCATTTAGAAATGACACATTTAGACCTCTATGATCTCTATATAAAAATTTGTGAATACCCAAAAAGCTTCAAAGATTCGCCCAAAAAATTGACAGATATGACTGAAGCTTTTTCGAAAATTCTATTATATTTACTCTACTGGAAATCTCCTATTACTATACTCATGTTTGTTTTTAGAAGAATACACGATAAGAGCTTACATGATCACATTTTTATTTTGTCTTATGTAAAAATACTTATACATTGATTGGTTATGTAATGCTAGGAATACTTATGCATTCATGTCAATGCAAATATGACATTAACACTAACCAATCAAATCAAAGAATTTAAAAGATTATATGAGATTTCAAATGTTTATATTTTTTTCTAATTTTTCATTATTTAATAAATCACATTTTTCATCCATTCTATTGGTCAATATTATTTTTTGTGGGGGAGAAAATTAATTTTCTTCAACAAAAAATACAAATATTTTCTAACAACTTCACTTTACATTAATGAAAATATTTCTTAGTTTTTTCGTACCACTAAAATTTCTTATCCAAGGTTATAAAGGGTTACTTTTGGAATTAATTTTTAAAAATTGTAATTATATATATATATATATATATATATATATATATATAGTCTAAAATTTCTAAATTTGGAATTAATTTTTAAAAATTATAATTTTATATTTTCTAACAACTTCATTTTACATTAATGAAAATATTTCTTAGTTTTTTCGTACCACTAAAATTTCTTATCCAAGGTTATAAAAGGTTACTTTTGGAATTAATTTTTAAAAATTGTAATTATATATATATATAGAGTCTAAAATAGGCATGGTGGACTTCCCACTAAATAGGTGGAATAAGAATAGTCTATTCCTTTTCCACTTTTTTGTAAACTACATTTAATACTTGATTGGGTCAGCCAACATGCGTGTATTTTTTGGGGGAAAAATTAGGTTTGTCAAATGTTTTATACAGCTGATGTGCATAGAGCCTGTAGTTTTCTTCATTGAAGAATCAACTTCATGAGGTGAGTCCATCTTCCATGCTACATTTGGTGACATCTTATTTGGCTACCAGTGGTTGAGACATTCAACATTTTCATAGGGTTTATTTCTTTATCAATGCAAGTATGGCATTTTATAGTTTTGACATTGTTTGAACTTTCATTTTCTGGGGAAACTTTATTTGTTAATTTGATTGTAGAATAGATTTTTTGTCTCAACCATTGTGAGGGCCCAATCCTCAACAAAAACAACATATAAAATCCTATTTTCAAATAATAATTTTTAAATTTTTTTTAAATAATAAACAAAAATATTTAAAAATCAATAATAAGTAGTTACATAATACAATGAATATAATTTTATTTAATTTTAAATACTTCCAAAGGTTGTGTTACAGATTAACTTTAAAGTCAATTAAAAAATATATATAGGATACTTGCTTTTAAAATAATTAACAAAAAAGTTTAGTTTTTAAAAATAATTTTTGTTATATTTAAAATATAACTAGACTTCAAAAAAATTAAATTATTAAAAAAATTTAAAAACTTATTCCAATTCCTATTTTAATTGTTGCAACCAAACACATAATATACATCTTCTGATTCTTCTTTGAGGACAACCAAACATGTTCAAATGATATTCTAGAAGTTATTTTAACAATGCTTGAATTCTAGAAGAGAGTTTATTCCAACATTGAGGAACGTTGCATTAAGCAATTCCTGCAACCAAATGAACCCTAAGGTTAATATATTCCTCTTAGAATTCTCAAATTGTGATTTTTTTCCCATTTATCTTTACATTTGAGTTAACAACTTAAGCTAAGGTGTCAACTTATAGGTATTAATGGATCTCTCTATAGAGATAGTCGAACACCAAGTGTTCAAAAAATGGCATTTTCAAAGTGTCACCTAATACCTTGCATGTTCTTGCAATAATATTAGTTCACTAAAAAATGTTAGTACTTGTGGCCAAATGTTTAAGTAGTCTGTATCAAATGTGCGCAAATGGGTCATTCACCAACTATAAAGCTAAACAATGATCGGTTATTTACATGTGATCAATTATTGGTACACGTGTTATCATTTTTGGGGCTCCTTTAATAATAGTAATTAGGGCATCAACATGACATAATTGGACTTTGTTACAGTTATTGGGTTCTTTCCCCTATGTCAAGTGGGAATGAGAGACAATGGATAAGCATCCACTTTAAGACCTGAGTAAAACAAAAGTATATTTATTTATAATACTATAAGTTGTATTAAGTGCTCATGGAGATGTGTCTTTTTGAAAAACCCTAAATTTGGAAGAAGAAGAAAATGGGTTAACATGGTAGATTAATGGTTCTTCATGCATGAAAAGCTTGCAAGAAGCTTATAAGATGATTGAAAACTTCTTTGACGCATTAGAGGTTTGCAAGATGATTGAAAGCCACTTGAATATTAGATTTCATGTTAGCTTTTCTTTCTTGTGTTGTGCATTAATTTTTTGATGAATATTTTGGTTGTCATTCTTTATTTTACCCACATCACTTTTCCTAGTGTCATGTTTACCGCGTACATTAACTCTCTCCATATCTATGTGTTTGAATATATGCAGTTGACATGATGTTTTTCATGACATTCTTAACATTTACTAATTAAATAAAAAATAATAAAATATTCAGGTTGGTAATTGAGAATTTTGATCACTGACATGGCTGATGACCCGGAATTGAGCTTTGGGACTAGTGATCAATTGAGAATTTTTATGGCTCCCATAAAATTATAGCGTTTTCAATTGAATTAATAAATATTAAAAAACATTACACCAGGTATAAACTTTCTGATGCAGAGCCATTTCCCCTTTTTAAGGGTTGCATTATTATTAATTCTATATTATCTTTTACAAAGTTTGTAGCCTAGCGATGAGATGTTAATTTAACAATACATTTATTTGCAACTTTGTTGTTTTCATAGTTGGTTTTATTTGCAACTCACAAAGTCACAACCTATTGAAATCAGTCATATTGGCTAAGAAGTGATGGGTCCTCTATTTCCAACTATGCAATTCCTGTATTGATTATTTTGAGTGGATTAAAAAAAATGAATTATTGCCATCTAATGTCATGTTAGAGTAAATTTTTCAAAAAACTTGGTAAGACATGTTCAATGTTGGCTTAAAATGAAAGATGGATGATTGATGAAGTTGGTAAATTGGTGTGACATCTGATTTGAATGTTACAAAGTCAACATATTCATTACAAGATAAAGGGATCATTAGTACCACCATTAAAAAACTTTGTGTATCTTTTGATTTCATTATTTTCAAGATGGTTAATGCATGATATTTTATAACAACCTAATTAATATAGATATCAAAATTATCAAAATGAAAAAGGTTATCCCTTGCCCACTTATAAGAATGTCTTGTCATCTTAAGTATGTAATGGAAGTTGTGTGGAATTGAGGTATGATTGACACCAATAGATGAATTGAGGGATGTGAAATATGTCTTTGAGTTTTAATTTTTTGATATTGATTATCTACATTAAATTATATCTATTTTCGGTTCAAAGGGATGAGAATGAGATTCATAGGTGTAAGCATGGTCTTCTCTATTGATCAATTGTATATTTTCTTTGATTCAAGTCTGAAATATTTGAATGCTCAGTACAAGGCTCCTACTACAACAATGATTATGGAAGAGATTGTTGAAAAGAAGAATCATAATATCATGGTGATTGACATTGCATCAACTCTTAACTACATGTTGAATTTGATGAGGTCAAAGGGTGTGCTACTGCTTATGAGATGTAGGAAAAGCTAAAGGATATCTATGGAGGTGATGATAATGTAAAAAGAGCCAAGGCAGAAAGCTTGAAAGGTCAGTTTGATCAGATGAAGATGAGAGAGGATGAAAACATTGCAAAATATGTTGATAGAATCAAAGCTAGGGTAAGTACAATCAAAGCCTTTGGAGGCAAAATTGATGATATGATAGTGGTAAGTAAGGTACTCAACACCCTTATTCCTATCTATGCAATCAGAGTGTCTTCTATTCAAGAGATGAGATGTGATCCAAATAATAAGATAACCTTGGATGCTCTAGTAGGAAGATTGATAGCATTTGAGCTAGATAACTATGATAACTATGTTCCTAGTTCTAGCAATCTTGAGTTTGCGTTTGAAGCCAAGTTATCATTCAAGAAGAAAGTTGTAAAGTCTAAAGGAAAACAATCTAAAAGTGAAGAGGAAGACAGTTCTAAGAGTGATCTTGAAGCCATTGAACCACTGCTTGCAAGGAGGTATCCCAAAGTCAAAGGTAAAATTCCTTTAATCTATTTTTCTTGTGAAGAAGTTGGTCACATTTTTGCAAGGTGTCCAAAGAGAGAAGAAAAATATGAAAAGAAGAACAACAAGTATAAAGGAAAGAAGGATTTCAAAAGCTACAAGAACTACAAAGAAAAAGGTAAGAATTCTTGTTTCACGGCTAAAGCTTGAGATAGTAGTGATGATGATGAAATGGTCTATATTGTTGTAAAAAATGAATCTGATAATGAAGAAGATAAAATGGCACTTATTTCTCATTTTAGCAAAAATGATACATGGATTATTAATAGTGGTTGTTCTCATCATATAACTAGTGATAAAATAAATTTTGAACATATGGAACATTATGATGGTGGAAGTGTAATATTTGGAAACAATGAACCATGTTGCATAAAAGGAAAAGGTTGTATTTCTCTAACCAATGAACTTAGATGTGATCATGCTTATTGGGTTGAAGGATTGAAACATAATCCACTAAGTGTAGCATAGCTGAATAAAATTGGATTCAAGGTAGAATTAATGAATGGGAAGGCCAAACTTCTAGATGGAAAAGGAAATCTAGTTGGGTTTGGTAACCAGACAAAAGGTAACCTATTCTACCTAGATCTTATTAACCTATTCTACCTAGATCTCAGTGAAAGCTCATGTTTCATCGCTCAAGAGAAGAAAATTGGTTATGGCATAAAAGATTATGTCATATAAACTTTGATAACTTGATCAAGACAAGAAAAAACAAATGAGTGAGAGGTAATCCCAATTTAAGGAAACATGATATGGGCCTATGCAAAAATTGTCAAATTGGTAAGATAGGAAAGACAAGTTTCAAAAGCATGAACTATTATTCTGAAGAAGTCTTGGAGCTAGTTTAAACTAACCTTTGTGGACTTATTGGCATTGAGAGCTAAAATGGAGATAAGTACTTTATTTTATTTGTTGATGATTACTCTAGAATGATGACTGTAATGTATATGAAAGATAAGTCTACAACTTTTCAAAAGTTTAAGTGGTATCTAGCAAGAGTAGAAAAGGAAACTAAAAAGAAGTTGAAATGTTTGAGATCAAATAGAGGAGGTAAATTCATTTCTAATGAATTCAATGAATTTTGCAATGAAAGAGGAATCAAAAGACAAGTATCAGCCCCTAGTACACCACAACAGAATGGTATAGTAGAAAGAAGTAACAGATCAATCATGGATTGTGCAAGAACCTTGATGATAGAAAAGAATGTTGCAATCAAATAATAGGAGGAAGCAAACAATACAATAGTTCATACCTTGAATAGAGTACAGTTGAAGAAAGACTCAAATCAAACTCCTTATGAATTATAGTATGGTTGCAAACCTAATGTGAGTTACTTGAAACTATTTGGTAGCAAATGTTATATCTCAAAGGAGACTAGGAAAGGTAAATTTGATGTTAAAAGTGATGAAGGCATATTCTTAGGATGCTCCAACAGAAGTAAAGCTTATAAATGTTTGAATCTAACTACTCATAAGATCATAGAAAGCACACATGTGAGTATTAATGAGTTTGCAGAAAAGAGTGAAGCAGAGAGCAACAAAGACCCTAAAGATTACAAAAAGTTTATTTACTTTGAACTTGATACATTGCCTAATCCAATTGGAAGTCAAAAAACTTCACCTCCTGAATCCCCAAAATCTCTAGAAGCACTTGAGTTTCATCTAGTGCAACCCAAGTCACAATTTGAAGGACCCAAGTTGCAGTCAAAGGCTATTGAGTTACAACTAGTGTAACTCGAGTTTGAATCTGAAGGAACCAAGTCATAGATAATGGGACTTGAGCATGATGCATAAGATCATGGTGAGACAACTAGAACAAGTTCTAAATCCAAAGTACCTATATTAGAAAGATATGTTAGAAGACACCATGCACCTGAGCAAATCATTAGAGACAAGTCAAATGGAACTATGACAAGGAATAAACTAAAAGGTACATGTTTGCTTACTGAATTTAAACCAAGATTAGTTAAAGATGCTTTGGATAATAAAATCTAGATTGAAATAATGAATGAAGAGATAATAAATATAGAAAGGAATAAGTTTTGGACTCTTGTTCCTAGAGCCAAGGATAAGAATGTGATTGACACAAAGTGGGTATTCAGAAATAAGTTGAATGAAGATGGAGAAGTTTCAAAAAATAGAGCAAGGTTTGTATGCAAAGGCTATTCTCAAGAAGAAGGTATTGATTATGGTGAAACTTTTGTTCTTGTTGTAATATTATAAGGCATTAGGAATTTACTCTCTTATGTTGCATATAAAGGATTTAAAGTGTATCAGATGGATGTGAAATATGTATTCTTGAATGGAATTCTAGAAGAAGTTTACATAGAACAACCTAAAGGTTTTGTAGATCCTAGCATAAAGGACATGGTTTGTAAACTGCACAAAGCATTGTACAATCTCAAGAAAGCTCCCAAAGCCTAGTATGGAAGATTTCATAATTATTTGATGAAGATTGGTTTTCAAAGAATAAATGATAACAACAACCTATACATCAAAGAAGGACTGGACAAGAAAATTGTGTTGGCATAGATATTTGTGGCTGATACATTGTTTACTGGAAATGATGTTTTTTGCAAAGCTTTTTTAGAGGAAATGAGTAAGGAATTTGAGATGTCCATGTTTGGAGAGATAAAATTCTTTGTTGGTTTGCAGATTCAATAGAAGAAAGATGGTATCTACATTACTCAATCTAAGTATATCAAGGAGATGCTGAAGAAATTTGGAATGGAGAATTCAAGACCAGTTGGAACACCTATGTCTACTAGACATAAGATTTCCAACAATGATGATTCCAAGGAGGTAGATCAGACCACATACATATCAATGATTGGAAAGCTGCAATATGTAGTGCATACAAGGCTTGATATTACTCTTGTAGTTGGTATGATGGCAAGATTGTCAGCTAATCCAAAAGAAAATCATATGATGGCTATGAAAAGAAATCATGAGGTATCTAAAGGGTACTAAAGACTATGGATTATGGTGCAAGAAAGGAGGCAATTTAGATTTGAAATCCTTCATTGATGTTGATTGGGCAAGAAGTGTTGATGACAGGAAGAGCACTAGTGGTGGAACGTTCTTTCTTAGTAAGACACTAGTATCTTGGACAAATAAGAAGAAAAAGTGCATTTCTCAACCTACATCAGAGACAGAGTATGTTATAGAAGCAACTAATTGTACCAATGTTGTTTGGTTTAAGCAACTATTGGCAATTATGAAGGTAGAAATCAAGGATCCAATGGTTATCTTCTATCATAACACCAATGCAATTAATATATCAAAGAATCTTGTGATGCATACCAAGACCAAGCACATTGCAATAAAATATCATTTTCTGAGAGAATCGATGCAGGAAAAAGAAGCGAGATTGGAATATGTGAATACTAAAGAATAAATTGCAGACATATTCACAAAGCCATTACCTAAGGATGCATTTTGGTATCTAAGAGGTAAGTTAGGAATTTTTCCGCTATATGAAGCTCACTAAATAAAGTTTAAAGATGCATCAACGAGAACATGTTGAAGATCATTCAATTGATGCAGTAATGAAAGAGTTGATTGCATATGAAACAATACATGAGGTACACTCATATTCACTGAATATTGTCTTTGGCATAAGATGTCAAAGAGGGAGAATTTTTTGCATCATATCACAAAAATTTTCTAAAGAGGGAGAGTATACATATCATAGATTTATTTTTTAAGATGTCAAAGATGAAGAACTTGGTCTGATATCAAAGAGGGAAAGTTTTCTATTAGAAGAAGATGTTGAAGATAGAGTTCACTGACAGAGGGAGAAACTGAAGCTAGAGTGAGTTCTCATGGATGAGAATCAAAATAAAACTAAAGATATTTTTCTTACTTTATTTTTCTCTAAAATTTCATTATATTATGACATGTTGTGTTGTCATCAATGCCAAAGAGGGAGAAACTAAAGTTAGAGTGAGTTCTCATGGACAAGAATCAAAATGAAAATAAGGATATTTTCTTTACTTTATTTTTCTCTAAAATTTCATTGTATTATGACATGTTGTGTTGTCATCAATGCCAAAGAAGGAGGTTTTTGATCAATTGTATATTGTCTTTGATGTTACACAAAATTTCATATCTTTACCATTCAATTTATGTCAAGCTCACTCGGTTAATGAAGGAAAGTTGGATGTAACCAGTGCTAATCGAGCTCACTTGGTTATGAAAGGAAGTTTGTGAAGATGTAGTGTTAACCAAGTTCACTTGATTAACATAGGAAAATTATTTTTTAGTTAGTGTCTACTAAGAAAGGTCAGCTAACGAACGATTTTATTGTTTTGGTATATTGAGTTTAATAGATTTGTTTGTTGGTTCTAGCCAATTGAGGAGATGAATATTAACTATTCTAAGTTGTATTCAAGCTAACTTGATAATGTTCATGATATAAGTATAAGGTCAAGTCAAGGATTAAATAGAAGGAGAGAGTGTGTGGAAGAAAAGAAGATGCTCACGAGAGGAAGAAAATTGGAAGGATAAGCATAATATCATTGAGGAGCTACAAAGATACATTCAATTAGGAAGGATCAAGTATTCAAGCCAGAATTGAGATCTAAAATATGCAATTCACTTACATCAGCAATCAGGTCATATCATTGTTACTCTCTAACCATTGTAGCAGTGTATCAAATCTCTTAATAGAGTTGGCTTAACAACTATTTGCCAAATCCTCTAACAAGGTTGCATTTATAGATTAAAGTGTCTAAAGACCTCTAACAAGGCCACTCCTAATAGGGTGATTAAATCCTCTAATAGGATCAAACCTAACAATATATTGTGTAACCTTTAACAAGGTTAGCTCCTAACAGGGCTCACTTTAAAAGAGTGAAAAACAATAACTAGTTGCAATTAGTGATTTTTCCCAAATTGGGTTTCCATGTTAAATCTTGGTGTCACTCATGTTCATGTTATTTCTTTTGTGTGTATGAAACTAAGTTAACTAAGGTTAATCAGAGATAATATCTTAAGTTCTACATGTTCAATATTTGTCGAGTAATAGTTGATATTATAGTGCTTGCCAAGTTACAATGTATTGTTAGTGTTAACCAAGTATCTGTGTGTTAATCGAGTTCCAACTATTCTAGCAGAGTTTATGTTTTGAATTGACATCTAAGGTATATGGGATTTATTTTTTGGTAACTAATTTACCCCTCCCCTCTTAGTTTCTCTTCTTATATTTCCAACACTTCTCATGTGGAGTAATATTGTTAAAAAGGTTTATGTTGTAAGAGGTATACAATGATTATAAGTGTCAACTAGATTTTTCTTTGTCTTGTAGTTAAGGGATATTAAAATTATCCTGGGTAGATATAGGGATATTAAAAGTTTAGCATACAACTACAAAATTTCTCTTTGGCTTTCAAATAATTTTAATCTCTCAAGTTACAACTCTATTTCCTTTTTATGGTGGATACATATTAAGCATGGGTAATGTCAAAGGTTTTGATTTATAGTTTCCTATTTTTCCTTGGGAAGAAGTATCAAAGCTCTCCCCTAAGAGGAGAGATACTAAAAATCTTACATTTTTTCCTCTCAACAAAAATCCATGGTCAATATTTGTGAGGCTCACATTCCTAGTTAGATCTATGTTTGTGCTTGTTGACTAGACACAAATGCTTTCTTGTATATCAACCAAGCAATCTTGCAATGGAACAAAACCAAGGGAAAAAACTATGTTGGAATAATACCTTATGCAGTGGGCTAATGGTAGTAAGAAATAAAATATTTCATGAATGATCTATATATCTTGTTGTTCTAATTTTCATTCTCATAGAAATGTCATGTAGTAAAGTATATCACATAGAAAATAGAGTTAAGTTGTTCAGTTTGTATATGTATTTATGTATCAATTCAAGTCTATTTTGATAATGAAGGAAGCTACAAAGTTGTCTCCATATTATGTATTCAATTTTCATATTAAATTGCAAATATTAATGATATTTTAAATTTAGCATTGTAGATTCATTTGTAGTTGTTTAATAGGTATGTTGGTTTTCTTTAAGGAAGAAATTAAATGTTATGTACATTTTACTATGATCTTAAGTAGGTAAAATTTAGTAGATGGGAGTAATTTTTTACATTCTTGCATAAGTATGATCTAAATTTTTTACTATATTCATTTTTAAAACTCCTCCTCTTATGTACTTATTTAAATATGTTTTTCTTTGTTAAATCCTTCATAGGAGATTTGAATGGATATAGGAGCATGAAAAGGCAATGGTATGAAGAAATGTTGTTGTTCTTGCTAGAAACCATGTAGAGGGTGTGATGATAAATTATGGCTATCTTATGTAAAATGATTATGATAAGGGATATGAATTAAGAATTTATGGTTTAAGTATCCTAATGGAAATTCATATCAGTTGATACATTCATGATTTGATGCTCAATGATTTGAGACTTGCTACATTATTCAACTATTTAAACATTGATTTGTACTAACAATGATATGAGGTGCTTCACTTTATGATGATGATGTTGATTATGGTACCTTGATGATTAGGATGTATGCATTCAGATAGTTCAGTATGCTTTATTGATGGTGATTATGATATTTTGGGTATACGTATGCATTACAATAATTATTTTAGTATTTGAATTCAAACTGATGAATATATAATGACGATTCAGTTATAAGATTAGTGATGATTAAATATGTGTGCAAAAATGAGAAATGTTATTTAAATGAAAGTTTTAATATTTTATGATGGGAAAACAACTCAAGAAAAAAATGAACACAATAGGAAAGGGGGAGTATTATTATCAGAAATGATATGCTATTAGATTCAGTACAACAAAAATAGACTCCATGACATGCCCTATGGGCTTATGTTATCTGATTCTGGAGAAAATCCTTCTCACAGTACCTTCTCCCAAACTCCATCAAAAATTGCCTTTACAATATGTCATTTAGCATCCATCACCAAAACAAAAGGTTCTTGAAAACATGTCAAAAGTCAGTGTAAAATGAGAAGAATCCATGAATGGTAGTCCAACTTCTAGGAGGCATAACTTTTGATCTGGGACTCTGATTGATGAACCGTTTACATTTTTGAAAACCTCTCCAACTGCTCTATAATCCTATGGATAAGCTTTTCTCATCCCCAAATTTCTAGACCCGTACAAGGTTGTTTAGTGTCTCAAATATGACTTTGAAGTGCTCTTAGGAGGTCTCTAGGCAACTTAACAATAATTTTCAAACCGTAAAGCCTTTTGACTTGATTATTTTTCTAGAGTGCTTTAAATTAAAAGTATAAGCATCCCTCCAAATTATACCCTTTAACTCATTATAATTATGACTTGATTAAAAAATAACTTATTTTTTACATTGGCACATATCCCAAGATGCTCAAAAACTCTAACTTAGAAAACAAATAGTGAAACTATTAGAGTTGGAATCTTTATTTGACCCAAATGGGTATCCAGAAATGAAAACACATTAAACATAAACTAACACTAAGAAAAATTTTGGGTGATAAAGGATTGCCCTTACACCACTAGATGCTCCTACATCAGGCACCCAGGGTAGATTGAAAAGTGACCCTGTCACTTTATAGCTGGTTGTAAGAATTTGTCTAAGGGCAAAATTCACCCAGGAACTAAGAACTCAAACAAAAGCACAGTTGTAGACAAAAAATGGATATGATCTATTAATGAGAGTATATCTGAATACATTGCTCTATTCAGTATGTTTAGTATGTGAGGTGATATGATGTGCAAACAAACTAGGAGTGCCTGTATATAAAGGCCTCTTAGGAAGCACCTAGAATGTCTCTAGAAAGAACTAGGAGATAAGATAAGCATCATGACAACTAACCACACACCTTATCCAACATTCTAGTTGAGTGGATAAGAATGAGAAGGTTTTAGACACCATGTGCTTAATTAGTGTGCTAACTCCTATGTTGTAGACACCATGTGCATAAAAGAGGTGCAAACTCCTGTGTTGTTAACATGACAAATCACAAGAGTACACATACTCCTAGGTGGCTAATAAATAAATAATAAAAATATGTATTAACCTAAGTAAACTTAAGTAAGTGTAAATAGTAAATACTTATTTACACCAACACTGGTAAAGGAAAACTCAAATGGGCAATCTCCATTAGGAATATCCAAGTTGATTCTTCTATTGGTCATCCTTTCCACTTCACCAGGTATTCTTCGTACTACCTATTTTTGGTACTCCAGCCCACATGACTATCTAGAATTTCTTCAATCTCTTCCCTCGCAGAAGTAGGAATTGGAGATGGCTCTACCATCAACTCGTCATCTGCACCATCATCATGATACTCTATTAAGTTTGTAATATTGAAAATAGGATAAATGTGAATCCCATCTAGAAACTCCACCTCATAAGCATTCCCTTAATCATATTTCTTCAAAATTTTATAGGAGTCAAATTTATTCATCTTCAAGTTATTGTAGGTACCCACTGAAAATCATTCCTTCCTCAAGTATACCATAACCTAATCTCCAACTTGGAACTCCTTATGTCTCCTCTTTTGATCTACCCTAGCCTTATATAGTAGGTTCATCTCGGTAATATGTGCTCACACCTCCTCATGTAGGTTCTTGACATGTTTAGCCAAGTCTTTGACCTCAGCACTTGTCCTCTCTCCTTGCTCCATCTTCCTCAGCTCTGGTGCAGTCCTTGGACTACTTCCATACATAATTTGGAATGGTGATCTACCAGTACTCCTATTTATAGAATTATTGTAAGAAAATTATGCTTGTGGTAGAATGAAATCCCATCCCTTGGGTTTATCTCCTACTAAACACCTAACAAAATTTTTTAGACTTTTATTCGCTACTTTTGTTTGTCCATCAATCTATGGATGATGTGTAGAACTAAACTTCAATTTTGTCTTCAATTTCTTCCACAGAATCCTCCAAACATACCCAAAATTTTTTGTATCTCTATCAGAAATAATACTTTTTGGGAGACCATGTAGCCTCACCACCTCTTTGAAAAACAAATCTACAATATGCACTACATCATGAGTCTTGTGGCATGGAATGAAATGTGTCATCTTGGAGAACCTTTCAACCACCACAAATACTGAGTAATTACCCTTTGTGTCCTTGGAAATCCAAGAACAAAATCCATATTTATGTCTTCCCAAGGCTTCAATGGAACACACAATGGCTGGTAAAGTCTAGTATTTTGATTGAATCCTTTGGCTATTTGACATTCTTGACAACTCTACATGAATTTCTTCACATCCTGTGACAATTGAGGCCAAAAATAATGTTCTCTAATAATGGTAATGGTCTTATCTCGACCAAAGTGTCCTGCCATTCCTCCATTGTGCTTCTCCTTGATCAAGTTATCCCTCAAGGAACTCCTTGGAATACACAATTGACTTCCCCTAAACAACATACCACCCTAAATCATGTAATCTAGCCACCTAGTCTTGTCTAGAGTAACAAGTTCTTTACAAGTCTTGCAAGCCTCTGCAAAGTCAAGATCCTCAAGGTACATATTCTTAAGTTCATCAAACCCAACCACTTCAACCTACATTACTATCAACAAAAACTGTCTCCTACTTAATGCATCTACAACCCTATTAGACCTTTTTCTTTTATGTTTTAATAAAAATGTATAGCTTTGCATGAACTCTACCCATTTTAAATGTCTCTGATTCAATTTACCTTGGCTATTTAGGTACTGTAATGCCCACTAATCAGTATACAAAAAAAATTCTTTTGGAAATAAATAATGCCTCCATTTCTTTGAGGCCTGAACTATTGCATAGAACTCCTAATCATAAAAAAAAAACTTCTTCTTTATATCATTCAATTTTTCACTAAAATAGGCAATAGGTTTACCTTCTTGGCTCAAAAAAACCCTAATAGCACTACCATTAGCATCACAATCCACCTGGAATTCTTTGTTAAAATTAGGAAGTGTCAACATAGGTTGCTCTGTCACCCTTTTCTTTAGCAATTCAAAACTCCTAGCAGCTCCTGTAGTCCACTTGAACTCTTTTCTACCCCCCCTCATTGTTTTAGTTAGGGGTGCACATGCACTACTGAAATTCCTAATGAACTTCCTATAAAAACTAGCCAGACCATGGAATGATCTTACCTCAATGGCAGACCTCAAAGTAGGCCATTCCAAGATGACCTTCACCTTCTTTGGGTCCATTTTGAGACCCTCAACTAATACAACAAACCCCAAATAGACTAACTCCCTTTTGACAAAGTTACACTTCTTCAAATTAGTCAACAATTTCTCTTCCCTTAACATTTCAAGGACACTATGAATGTGCAACAAATTTTCATCCAAAGACTTAATAAAAATCAAAATATCATCCAGATAGACATTAAAAAAATTTCCCAAAAATTTCTTTAGTACCTCATTCATAAGCTGCATGAAGGTGCTTGGTGCATTGATCAGTCCAAAGGGCATGACTAACCACTCATATAGATCCTCCTTAGTCTTGAATGCAATCTTCCACTCATCTCCCTCTCATATCCATATCTAGTGATAGCCACTCTTGAGATCTATCTTTGTGAAGTATTGAGCTCTACTCAAACAGTCCATAAGATCATCCATTCTTTGCAAAGGAAATTGATACTTGATGGTTATTCTATTTATGGCTTGAGAGTCTGTATACATTCTCCACTCTTCATCCTTCTTTGGTGCCAGTAGTGTAGGTACTGCACATGGACTCAAGCTCTCTCAAATCAAACCTTTTCTCAACAGCTCCTAAACTTGTTTGTTTAGCTCCTTAGTCTCATTAGGAGTCATCCTATGAGCCTCCATGTTAGGCAAACTAGCTCTAGGGACTAGATCTATTTGATGATTGATTTGCCTTATTAGCAGAAACCCTTCTAGAATATTATCAGAGATGACATCTCCATACTCACTTAATAGACCTAAAACTTCAAGTTGAATTTCACTACTACCTTCCTCATCTTTTCTAAGAATTAAAGCATGACACATATGCTGATTTTTCATGCAATCCATAAAATTTATTCCATTAATAAGACATACCCTAACACTACTGCATACCTTTTCACCCTCCTTTATTGAGAGCTTCAATTTGTGACAAACTCCATCCTTTGTCAGAGAGTATGTATTTGCATGACCATCATATATAGCATACCTATCAAACTGCCACAACCTTCCCAACAATAAATGATAGATATCCATTGGAATGATTTCATAGAGAGCCTCATCATGGTAACTCACAATCTTGAACTTTACCAAACATTGCTCACTATCTAGGTGTTAGGATAAACTAGGGACATAAATAAAAACTACATGAAAATATAACCAATAACAGAAAATAAATTGTTAGATTGTGGTGACTGATTAGGAAAGTACTGTACATACTTCATAATTTAGGTAATTATGGCCAACATGTTATAACCCTAAAGCAGTTTAATACTTGTATAAAAGGGTTTAAGGTTGGGTATTTTTTCATTATGTTGTGATGTGAAATTTCTTCTTGTGGTGGTATTGAGCTGTAAGGGATTATAGATTGTAATCAGGGTGTAATCACTGGATTGTAATAAGATCAGACTTGCTCTTTGGTGGACGTAGCCTAGGGATTGGGTGAACTACGTTAAATCTTGGTGCCTTGTGTTCATTTTTGTGTGATCTATTATTTTCTTTAATTGGTTCTATTTGCATGTAGTTTTTATTTCTATTTGTGGTTTATCCTAACACTAGGACCTTATGATCATCATACACCCAAGCAATCTGATAGGGTTGTGGGGTGTTTCTCCCTCTTGAGCTTTAGCTTTAAGACCATCTCCTCTAACACCAAGTTGTTAGTGCTTCTACCATCAATAATCACATCACAACATTTACCCTCACACTTGCACCTGGTACAAAAAAAACTCTTCCTTTGTCCAAGTTCAGTCTCACCACTTAGTACGACCTTTTAATTAACTAGAACCTCTCCTCTTTTTGCATACTCTAAATGTGATGACTGTGCATCATCATCCACATGAGAAACCTTTTCTTGACCATTAGCTCTCCTATCGTCCTTCCTTGGCATTAAGGGCATTTGAAGGAACGATGACCTTCTTCATTACAACGAAAACAAGTACCATGAAAGCCTCCTCTTCCTGAACCTTGTCCACATCCTCTACCTCTTCCTCCCTAATATCCAAAGTTTTGATCATGGAAGTGGTTAAAGCCCTCATTCCTCTAATTTCAGCTAGTATCCACATCTTCATTTTTATTTTGGTTCTCATTTTGGCCTCCAAATGACCTACCACTACCCCTTCCTCCTTGACTATGCCCTCTTTGCCTTCTATCAAAGTTTTTGTTTAGCTTCTCCTCAACTCGTAAGGAAAACTAGTATGCCTCTTCAATGCTAGTCATTATAACCAGACTTAACTCCTCTTGAGTGCCAGGTCTTGACCCACTAAGGTAACAAGAAACCTTCTCCTTGTTTGCTTCTGCATGCCCTGCCCTAATAAGGATTTAGTAAAATTCCTCTGTGTATTCCTGGATAGATTTTCCCACTTTCTTTAATCCTTACATCATTTTGAACAAATCAAGCTCGTAATCAACAAGAATAAACTACTTCTTTAGTTTGTCCACCATGAAATCCCATGTTGTGATTTTCTCCTTTCCTCTTCTATTTCTTTCCAATTGATTCTATTGCCACCATATTTTTGCATGGCCTTTCATTTTGGTCTTCATAAAATTAACCCTATTAGGGTCCCTGATATCCTCATACTCAAAATATTCCTCCAACTCATTGATCTAGTTAATCAACTCGTCCAGGTTTAGATTTCTCAAAAACATGCCAACAGCAATTTTAGGTCTTTGTCCAAGCTTGGAAATGGTCCTAAAAAGCCTCTCCTCCACCTTCGTTAGGACTTCTCCATCTCCTTCTACTTTTTGCCCAATATTTCCTTCTTCTTCATTTTTTTCCTCACTTTCATCACCTACGATAACATTCATCCCTCTACGGAGATCCTCTTGTAATGCATGGACTTGTCTCTAGAGGGCTCTAACCTTAGGAGTAACAAATCCAAACCTTCCACCATGCTCCCTTAAAGGAGGCATCTTATTGTATCAAAACCCACAACCACACAGTCTTGGTGCAAACTACCTTATAGGCGGTGCTCTGTCTACACACTTAGGAAGACCTGCTTTGATACCACTTGATTGGAACACATCCCAAGAAAAAAATGAACACAATAGGAAAGTGGGAATATTATTATAAAAAATGATATGCTATCACATTTAGTACAACAAAAATAGACTCTATGACATGCCCTATGGGCTTACAATGTTATCAGATTCTGGAGAAAACCCTTCTCACAATACCTTCTCCCAAACTCCACCAAAAATTGCCTTTACAATGCTAGAAAGGTCCTTAAGTAAAAAAAATTAGGTTTAGGGTTAGGAATAAATTTTATAATATGCCATTTGGAATCCACCGTAAAAATAGAAGGTTCTAGAAAACATGTCAAAAGTTGGTGTAAAATTAGAAGAATCCAGAAATGGTAGTCCAAATTCGGGTAGGCATAACTTTTGATCCAAGACTCTAATTGATGAAATGTTTACACTTTCGAAAAGATCTCCAAACACTCTATAGCCCTAGGGAAAATAATCAATTTCCCCTTTTTTTTGGACCTATACGAGGCCGTTTAGTGCCTCAAATCTAACTTTGAAGTGCTCTTAGGAGGTCTCCAGGCAACTTAAAACTACAATAACTTTCAAACTATAAAGCCTTTTGACTTCATTCTTTTTCTGGAGTTCTTTAAATTACATGTATAATCATCCCTCCATATTACACCTTCTAACTCATTATAATTATGGCTCAATTACAAAATAACCTTTTTTCTATGTTGGCATGTATCCTAAGGTGCTAAAAAACACTAACCCAAAAAACCAATAGTGAAACTATGAGAGTTGGAATCTTTATTTGACCCAAATGAGTATCCAAAAATGAAAAAAGATTAAATAGAAACTAATACTAAGCATAGTTTTGGGTGATACAAGATTTCCCTTACACCATTGGATGCTCTTGCATCATTTTGATTGATGTGATTACAAAATTTGTTTAAATATAGGAATGTGATGTTATCGAACTACTAATCTTCAAATTGAGTGTGTAGGATAATTAACTATAGAATTAATTAGAGAATCAATAATTGACCCTATATGCAAACTGTAAGACCGAGGTTGAATTTAATAAAGTGATTCAAACCTCATTGTCTAGTGTTTAATTTGTATCATAATTTGAATGTATGTGTATCATTTTGTAATTTGTGACATATCAAATCTTATGTAAAAGTAAATCTTATTGTGTCACTTGACACTCATTATATGCATATGTGTTTGACATATCAATTTAGGATTAGCAGAGTAACCCATTAATCTAAGAATGATTAGTTGGTAGCCTAAATTAATTCCCCTTAATTAGGGTTTAGTGGAAAGGTTACATCCTTAGGGTTTTTGAAGATCAAATATTTCAAGCCACTTGTAAAGGTCATAAATTGATCCTAGAAGCCAAAATTAATTTAGTTCAAGTGCCTAAGTGGTATGTGTATGAGTTAGGAACCTTTTCCATCATTCTAGAACTTTCTAGCATTATTTATGACCCCTAAAATATCTCAATTTTCCTTTGTTCTGAAAATGAATCATCTCCATGAGGTTACCCATGTTTTCACTCTTTCAAAGTTGTCTTATTGATAGGGACAAGTGGGAAGACCATAGGAGGCTTAAGTCAAAATTGGAGTTATTGCTATTTTGGGTGGATGAGTTTAAAGGCTATTTAGAGTCCCCTTGAAGAGTTGGAAGGTGTTCATCCATTCTCTACATTTCGAGAAGTCAAGTATGGAATTACAAGAAGGAGAGGATTTAGCTCATCTCAAAATTCATTGTCATAACCTTTGTGAAGGTAGGTACTCCATTTTCATGGGTATGCCTGTGTTGTTCATTACTTGCATGTATAAAATCCTTACATATTATAGTATGCATGTGTTTGTATCATGTGAGGGATGAGTATTGTGAGATTTTACTTGCTTTGTTTCATGTTTCTTCTCTATGTTTTGTTGGGGAAATTGTGAAGGGTGTGTTGACATTACTCAACCTTGGATAGGGTATAAGTGGCCATGTACGAGAGAAGGGCTTAGTTAGACTCCAAGTTAGTATGAAGTCTCTTCTCATGATGAGAAGAGGGAAGAAGCAAGGTGTTATGGGCCCTTGCTTTTCATTTCAAAGCTGAGTTTGTTTTGGGAAAATAAGGAGAGAAAGAAATGAAAGCTATGTGATTTGGTAGCCTTGAAAGAGGCATATGATTTTTGTTCTTGATTGACATCTCCTACCTAGAAAAATCCACCTCCTCCCTAGTCATAGGTTTATGATGAAACATGTTGTGCATACCTTGGATGAGAATTACATGTTGAGTTATGTCATCTTGTTTGGATTTTGATTCTCACTTGATTGATTACTAGTTCTCCTAGTTCAGTGGGAAGCCTTTTAGGGCCTAGGATGGGAGGTGAGCTCTTCATCGTTGTTCTATGTGTTTTGTAGATTGATTGGATAGGTTCTGGATGAAGCAACTCAATTCTAGAGTTCTGATGATGTTCCTTGAGTCACCTTTTGTGGATGTTTATCCATTATTTTAATCTCTTGTGTATTTTTACATTCATGTAATGACGAAGGAATTGTATCTTGATTTTGATTATGATATGGATCCAATATTGTGAATTTCATATTTATTAATAAGAGAAAGTCATTTCATGAAGAATTATGCATTGCTTCATTGTGTAACATATTCCTTGTAGTTTCATGATTGATTCTTATTTTCAAATGTAATGGAAAAAAACACAATAGCTACATGTTAAATTTACTCTTCACTCATCTCCTTGTAATTTGAATTGCAACAATGAAGATGAAAGATTGATATTAGTAAGTTGATGGTTCATGCATAGTGGTACTAAATCAAAATATAGATAGGACCCTAAAGTTCTTGATTAATCCATTCCTCATTTTAATACATGTATTTCATTGTTCATTTCAAATTTGGTGGAATAGATCCACTTAATAAATCTCTAAGTGCAAGAAGGCCTAGAAGAACTAATGTATTTAATCCATGGTTTTCCTAAGTTGTTAAATTGATTATCTAAGCCCTTGAAAATTAAATTGTACTTATCAAAATTATGTTATCCTTATTCTTTCTCAATACTTATCTAAACTAAAAGTTCATCCTAATAGAAAGTAGGAAAGGGAATAAAGAAAATTGATAGAACCCTACCATGCATATTCCTCACATACATTTTGTGGGAGAGCATTTTTGGTATGAGAAATATTATTGTCTTCAAAAAGTAACAAAATATTCTTATATACCTTCACCATTTTCACGTTTAACCTTAATTAATAAATTATACTATCTACAAAATAAATTAAATGTATAGCTCAAATGTCTTTATTTTCCTAAGCTCACCCAATTTACTTTACCCATAACTACCCCCTACCCTATCCCATCACTATCCTATCTAAATCCTTAACCCATCTTAAACCCACACAACCCTTATTGCTGTTGAAAAGTTTAAACAAAATAATAAACATAAAACCTAAAACTATATCCTAAACTACCCATTCCCACTTGTAAATCTCTTTCCCTTCCTCACCTACTCATTTCATTTACATTGAAAATCTACATTTACTCCTTCCATGTGTACTTGTTTCCTCACCCACTTGGAATGATGACATGGCAGGGCTAATGATGAGAAATCAGGGGGCACCCTTAATTTACAATCTTACCTTACACTTTTCAACCACCTTTTTAAAAGGTCTTCCCTCTCTATATCATGCATTCTCCAAGGTGTTGGAGCACTCTCCCAAGTAAAGGACATGCCAGTCCTTGGAAGAAAGTGCATCTAGACTTGGTGATGCACGCCCAAGATTTGAGGATGGGGTTTGGGTAGTGGTGGCCTAGTTAGGAAGTAGGGAGGGGTAACTTAGGAATTTTTTTTAATAAGTCTTCCCATAACTTTAAAAAAAATAAGAGCTCTATTTGAGCACGAGTCCCTACCTATTGTAAGGAAGGGGTAAAATATCAAAATATGTTGTGAAAGAGAAGATCCCAAGGCTACCTATTTTAGCACATAGGAGAAGGCCAAGGCCAAGATTGAACTTGAGATTAAACTTCCCCAAGAAATAAATAGAGGAAGAAAGAGGATAGAGGAAATCATGAAGAACACCAAGTCATCAATCTCTCCTGAAGGAAGAAAAGGAAGAGATAATATATCTAATTTGCAACATGGGTGTGATGGAGACAACATGCCATTTTATTTTTTGAATAGTCTGTTTGGAGAAACCTAGCTAGACATGATAGCAACATAATCAAAATTAGTGTAAAAGCACAGATGTAAAAAATAAGTTCCAAATTGTTTAAGTTTATGAAAAACTATTAGATAAGGTGCACAATTTTAATAAGCTCCATAAATTATTTTAGCCCATATATAATTAAAATCTTTCATTCACTCACTCATACTCAAAATCTTGATTTGTAATTATTTAAAAGTTGTAATATTATTGCATATTCTTGTAAGAATGAGTTTTTAATAGTATGACTGCTAAAAACATATACAACTAGCAATTAAATTTTCTATGATTTGCACATGTAGGCATGAAAATATGATTGCTAAAAGATTCTAGAACTATCTCTTAATTTTTGTAGGGTTTGAACATCCAAATATGAAAATACTTTTACTTCTAGTTAATATGAAGTTAAATTCAAATTTAAACAAAGAAGCATTTATATAGATATTAAGAGATTTTACAATTTGTTTTTAGGGTCCATCAGAAACAAATTAACATGTAAAACATTCATAACCAGCTTAAGAAGAAATTCCAATACATATATAACACAGATTGAGAAACATAAGCATTCTTTATAGTGTTTAAGGTGATAATTCATTTTTTGCTTCTTCCAACAATGGGGAATAATTTATAAACAAATTAATGCAGGATGTTATATAGATAATACACATTGAGAGCATGAGCAATAGAGATTGAGGTAATAGTTCTATTTTCCCTTCTTATAACAATGAAAAATACATTCATAGACAAATTTAAGTAGAATCTAATTTGGGAGACCTCTATTGTACATTTAACATATATTAGAAACTTCATTTGGGAGATCTTTGTTGTACATTTAACATATATTAGAAACATTAGAATTGAAAGAACTCTTGTACATTTATATTACATAAGAAACATAAACAATAGTTATACAGATTGATGTAAATTTTCATTTTTGTAGTAATAAACAAATTAACATACAACTAACAAACAAATTTGAGTAGAACTTATTTGATACAACCTCTCTATACATTAAGAATTATTCTGAACCCATTGGAAAGATGTTTATTGCAAATTTAAAGATATATTAAGGGCATTAGGATTTCTTATATAGGTTGATGTGATTTTTTATTTTTCCCATCCATGACAAAGGGGAGGCATAGTGATAAATAAATTTATGCAGTACCCATTTGAAAAGCCTCTGTCTACCTATAAACAAAATTGATTCTAATGGAAAATACAGTGAGAGATCAATTTATATAGAACCCATTTAAAAGACTCAATTACACAATTAGAATATATTAAGGAAATAAGGATTGGGAGACTTTTTTTGCAAATCCATATTATAAAGATTGATGTGATTTTCCACTTTTCCTTTCTTGAAGTAATGCGAAATACAGTAATAATTTTTTTTAATGTAAAACCCATTTGAAAAACCTCTATTTCACATTTAACAATGCTGGTTCTATTTATCTAGAGGACATATAGTTGGAACATAAAAGAAAATTTTAGGTCATTTTGTGGGATCCATTCATCATCGTCATCACAAGAGCCAAAAAATCATTGTAGCAAATGCTTGACTAAGTAGAAGCAATAGCTGACTCAATCATCTCCACAACATCTTCATCATTCACATTCAAATTATGGTCTTTGTTTTCCACACATATCATGGATTCAATCTCCTCTTTTCTGAGATAAATTTGATTGTGTGTTAAGCTAAACCACATTGTTGTTGAAGAATGACAGGGGACAGAGCATAAAGGCACAAATAGAATAGGAATAAAAAGTTTAGGAATGTTATGGTTTAAGTGCCTCCAAGAATTATTCCTGATCGACATCTATAGATATACCTATTAATATATATTACTAATGTAGTTTTATTATGTATGTTATGGAGTACACAATGTAATTAATGATTAGATTTAACTATAAAAAGAAAATCATTTAAATTTGAACTATGAAGAAGAGACAAATTTTAGTCTATTATAGGTTAATATAGTTCAACATTTTAAATAGTGTGGAGTGACACCTCCAACATTCCTCTGTAGCATGCATGCTGGTTCAATTTCTATGTCCTGCATAGAACCACTAGGACTGAAGAGTGAGATGTCACAGAAAAACCACCAGGCATTCGAAAACTTGGTCCATAACCTATAGAGTATTTAACCAAAATCTAGATGATGAAATGCTAAAACCATGTGGTTCCACCTGTGCATTGAGCAAAGAGAATCGAATTGTGTATGATGCAGAAGATGGAAATCACTTATAAATAATGAGGGCATTTTAAACCATGGATAGTCCCAAGAATACATTAGAGATAGATGCAGGTTGTTCTGTATCTATTATTCTCATTTTAGCTATAAAATGGATCAATATTTGATGTAATGGACATTATATACAACTTCTTTTAGAGACAAAAAATTGAAATTTAAATGCAGTGCTATAGAGCCATAATGAGAATCTGCATGTTAAAATCCAATATCTGGTTTCAACATCCAAACATAAAGACAATTATCTGCAGATTTCATTAAAAAAGACTAATAATAAAGATTTTTTTAAAGTGTTAATTTCTAGTGTAATAGATTATAGGTATTGCATATAGATGCAAGGAAAGTGAAATAAAATAAAGTAGTATGCAAGTAAAGAAAATTTGAGTTAAAATAATCCTTTTCTATAGATAGGAAAATATTAAATTGCATGTTTTGGACCACATGTTTTTGTTTATGGCTAAACAAAAGATACAAATTTCTAGTCATGCAACATAATTCTATCTAAAGTATGTATGCACAATATGTGTATTGGAAGTGGTGGAGAGAAAAAGTATTATGCTTCATATAGTTGCAGGTGATTCAATGTATTCGGCATAATATTGTTGATCACATCCTGTCTATATATATCAAAATTTTAGAGTATAAGTGATTCCTAGGGAAAATATTGTTGCTAACACATCTACAAGGTATTTAGTGGATTCAATGTGACAGTTTGGATTAAAGCCTTCTAATGAAAAAAAACCTAAACTCTAGTCTAGGAGCATTAATTGATACACAATACACCCAAAAATGGCTTTGTTAAGTGCAAAGACCTAGAAGGAAAATAAATATTTGATAAAATTAAAGGAAAAGAAAGATGAATTAGTTATATCTTACATTTCTGGTTTCTTCTATAATGGAGATGACATTGTCATTCATTGCAATGGAGAAAGTCCCTTGTATTTCAAATGTTCAAAGTAGGTACACAACTATTGACATATTCTTTTTGTAGGTGTCAAATGGTATGTTTGTAAGCCATGGAAAGCATTGTTCAAGTATTCTCCTAGTCATGGTACATTCAACAATTTTAATATCAGTTTCTATAGTGCACTGCAAGAAAAGGTCCATAAGCAAAGTTTGTGATTTTCCCACATGCAAAACATTGGCCATTTGTGGTGGTTGAGGATGGTGCCAATGAAGGTGGTTGGTTGCATTTTGTACACAATAGCTGATATGGTTGCAGATAAACATTATTGGCCATTTATGGTGGTTGAGGATGGCACCAATGAAGTTGGTTGGTTGCATTTTATGCACAATAGCTGATATGGTCTTAGGGTACTAGTGACCTAGGATATGAAAGAAGACTTAGTTGTGAGTTTGAGATGACTATTATCTAGAATATGATTGCAATTTTATTTGAGAGGTGGTATGGTTTTTTGGTTACCTAGATACTAGAGGAGAGTATTATTTGTAGAGAATTGATTGTAATTCATGGTTGAGGCTGTCAACATATGTTGATGGTGTGGTTTTAATGTTATTTTTTCCTCTTGGCCCACTACGCACAACATTCTTGAGAAGTAGGATTGGTGTTGTGGTAGAATATAGGATTTTTTGGAGTGTTATGTAAGCTTGAGCATGGAATTCAGGAATGGTTACTTGCAAAGAAAATAAATGTGTTAGTTAGCAAAATGAGTAATTCTATTATGACAAAAGCATCAAGTGTGGACATAGATATGGAATGAGAAGATTATAATAGATGTGTTTGATATAGATTCTCCATCCTTGATGTAGAGCTTGTACTCCTTTAGGGTTTATTGTGAGCTACTACTATAACACCTAGTGTGCCAATTGAATAGTTATTAGGTGATTGAATAAGTTGACATATTCTTGTGTTAGGCATCAATTTTTGTTGGTTGCAAACTTGGTAAATGGTTTCAATGGATGTTTGTGCATTGAATTGGATGCAATAATCTACATCGCCTCTTTTATACTGTGTTTTTTTCTTTAGAGATTAATCTTTTATGAGGATGCTTGTGCTAGGTTAAAGATTTTTCATAAATTTGTCAATTAATTGGTTGGTTAAGTTTACTATTATGGTATTGTGAGGATCACTATCAATGAGATCAACATGCACTATAGGAGCTTTTGTTGGGCTTGTCAGATTTTTGGCATAAGCAGGACCATAAGAGACAAGGACATCACCTTCAAAAATAGTAGCTAATTGTGTTCTACAAATATCTATGATGTTAGATACATTTTTTTCCTTTGTGCTAAGTCTGTGAAGAGAAGAGATTATTATTTTAGACTCTTCAATGATATGGAAATGAATTAAAATAGTTTAAGAACTCTACAATCATTTATACCTTTTTGCTAGGTGTTTATCATGAAAGTTGTTGCTATCTTCTACAAGGTTTTGTTGTTGAGATGAGGATATGAGAAAATTTCTAGAAAATGTATTAAAAAAAGTCAGTAAAATACCTAAATATGTATAAAAATTAAATGGATGGATGGGAAGGTATGGAATGTTGTGTATATTATTGCAATACCTTTTTGTGAGAATTGAACTCTGATTTTGTAACTCATTCGTATGAAGGCTACTCTCAGCTTCATGTTTATTTGTTTTGGATGACTCCATTGAATATATGTCCATGAATAAAACTATGACATTGTTTTGATGTAAAATAAATGCGAAAGTGAGTTTGATAAAGGTCATGTGAAGGAACTAGGTTAATATCCTTAAGTAATAAAAATGTACAAAACCTATATGCATTTGTGTAATGATATGGTATGAAGTAGGCTTCTAATGAAAATGAGAAAGTTGTGGAAAATAGTAGTTTTGTAATGCATAAATAAAAAATCTAACTTGTTTGGTTGTCATTTTATGAGACAAAGGCCATGTAATTTACAAGTGGTGTTATAGAGACACTGCAAAATGATCTGACCAATATGTATCTAGTAGAATGAATTTTGTAGATTGTTGATTAATATTATGTATCCAAAAAGTGGTCTAATAAAGTGCTTGTAAATGTTATTTCTTTGTCAACTATTAAAGAGAAGTTTTATTGTTGCATGAGTTCTGCAAGCATTTTTTGTTTTTACTAGAATGTAGCATGTCAATGTTGAAGTCTCCGGTAATTATTATTTTTGAATTTGTTGGCAATGAGGTAAAGATACTTAGTATTAGATTCGATATGTCATTGATAGGTGCACCTAATCTAATATAAACATTAGTAATGTGTATGGTATGACTGATATGTAATATATCAATGGTGATTGATTTTAGATAGTCTATTGCAAAAGAATTTGTGTTTAGTATTTTAGTTGTTTTGGTACAACAAGTTAATATACCATGAATAGAAAGTGAAGAATAGAAAATGCATATTTCATTTAGCAATGAGAGGTGTGTATGTGTCTTGTTTCTTGTTTCTTGGAAGCATAGTACAATTGCTTTGAGAAAATCATGGTTGTGGGCAATTTCCTTTGCATGCAATGGAAGGCTTTGAGTATTCAAAGAGCATATGATAAGATGGACCATTGATAGGAAAGGAAGGCTATATTGAATTTTCCATTCTACTTGATTTCAAAGTTGATCTATTTCCTTGTCCACTTTATGTAATACTATGAAATTTTGATGTTGTAGTTTGTGCATCAAATATAATGTTTCAATGGTTTTTACACAAGATAGAGATGTGTTGGTAAGATCATGCTGGTATACTTTACGAGGATCAAAAGTGAGTCCATCCATTGTCAAACCTTGTGCCCTATGGGTGGTTTTTGTAGATGCTAGTTGAATAGGGAATTGTCTTCATGTAATAAATTTAGTAGGAGTTTTCATTTTTCTAGCTATTTTCATTATTGGGGTCCAAGAAGGTGAAATAGAACTTGTGTACAAGCCTTGCATTTTTTTGCATCATGATATGCCAATTGTAGTGTCATTGAATTGAATCCATAAATTGTCTTCATTATTTTTTGTATGTAGTTGGAAGACTCCATCAACACCATTGACTAGTCCATCTTGTGTGTCAAGGTTACCAGCTATTAGTTCAACTAGAATTCCTAGCTTTAGATAGATTACATCACGAAATGATGATTTTTAAACTTGGTAGTGGAAATTGTTAGTGTGTGAGTCTATTTCATCAAGAGCTTCAAATACATAAAGCTTACTAGGCAAGAAGTCCAACATTCGTTTATTATGTTCAGCAATAGCTGGATTTCTGTGAAACAAATATGAGAATTTTGGATCATTAGGAGGTGTCTTGTAACATATTGTATTCAAGTAGCTTAGGTCTTCATCATTTTGTTGACCAGGTCTTGCATGGTTTAGAATGAAAATGAATTGTTTGTTTGTTTGTCTAATGACAATGTGTACTTTAACGCATAAGATATTTTCTAGCCAAAATGTGTATGGAATTTTTTCACTATTTATCATTGGCTCTTCAAATATCTAGTTATCACATCTAGGATGTGCTTGGTATAAGTCACCACAAAATATGATTTCAACATTATCAAATGGTTTTGTTGGTGTATGTTTGATTTGGTGAAGCCTTTTGTCAATATAATATAGCGTTCTTGAACCAATTAATGACACCTCATCAATGAGCAAGACCTGTAGTTGATCCAATTTCTTGCTTAGATCGTCAAGATTGTTTGATTCTAATGGAAACATTTTTGAAGAGTTACATGGTAGCAAGAAAATAGAATGTGCAGTGATGCCACCTGCATTGAATGCAACTTTTCCTATGGAAGCGACAATAATACCTTTAGGCTTGTACAGGTCACTTCCTAGTTGCTTATCATAGATTTGAATCATTTCTTGAAAGAGGACTTTTTCTATAAATGTTTTTCTAGTGCCAACACTTCCTATCAAGACCAAGTATAATGGTTTTTCAAATGCTCTCCATTTAGCTACCTTCGCAAGCTGAAGTATTCTTCATTTGCAAGAAGGAATGGGTAGGGAATTTTTGAGAATAGTGAGGATCTAGTAGCATGCATGTTTTGTAAGGTTTTTATATGTTTCATGTCAGTTATAATGTCATATTTCTCAATTTCATTTTATTCTTCTTTTTGTGCATGGTCAGTGTCAAGGTCTATTGTCAGGTGGTTGTTTTTGTTAGCTTCTATTGCAGCTTGGTCAATGTCATCCCATTTACTATCTACTGGCAAAGTAAACATTTTTTCATTTATAGTGATTTGCACTTTGTGTGTTTCAAATGTTGCATTCCATGTTTTATGCCCTATAAATAATGAGTGTTTCGTTATTTCTAAAAGGGACATAAAGTATGAGTTTTTCTCTGCAAAAATTTTCATGATCAATATGCAGATTATATCTTACATAACATATGATGCATGGTCTTGTTCTTTTGTGGGGCTTCGATGGGTTGTTTGAGTAGAAAGTTGTATATTCTACAAGCGACAATTGGTCAAAGAGTTTTGGCCATTGTATATACTTGTCTATTACAGATGCATACATGATATTTTTGGAGTCATCTTTTTTTTTTGCTAATAGCTTAGGAATTTTATCATAACAACTCTACTTTCTAGTGGTGAGGTATTGATAAAGATGGTACTTCTTGAGCTTTTTTGTAATGGTAGAGACATGACAATATGAACTGCTTAACAGCTGGACATTTGTTGGTAATTAAACAATGTATTTCCTAGTTTTCATATGAAATGTGACTTTTCATTGTAAGCATAAGTGCATTATTTTTGTATTTGGTTGCATGCTCATGACAATGTTCTATCTTATTTTTTCATGTATGAACTACAATACGATGCAACAACATATGTATCCAAGATAAATTATGTGTTTGTATTTGTATACCATAGTGTAGGCACCTTTCTAGAAAATTAATTTATCCATATGTTAGTTGGTTTCATTTTTAGCAAGACAAATTTTTAGGACAATGTTGCTTGCAACATGATAGTGTAATCAACTTCTTCAAGTTAAAATTCATAGAGAAAATTGTCAAATGTAACATCCTTTATGTAATGTTTGCTTTCCAATTGTTTTTTCTCTATCTTTGATTGTAGGATCAACATTTAACAAGGGCTCCAATATTGTTGTTTGTCTCATTGGAGGTAAGGGAAAGCTAAATCTACAACTAGATTTTCTATACTTTTTTCATATTTTTGTATGGTGGTGAGTTTTCATTTTGACAAGATTTTAATCTAATAGTGTAGAGCCATAGGAAATAAACTTGTCAATGAAGTCCTCTAAGTTACTATTTTTGCAATGTCCAAAGACAGGCACATCCATGATCCATAGCATGAAGTGCACATGTTCATTGCCTCAATTTTGGAGTTCTGTGACAAAAAAAAATTAGACACTTCTCCAAATAAGGCATCATTTTCCTAAATGCATTGACCCTGTGATTAAAATAGTGGCTGCAAAGGACTGAATTTTTCCTTATTTCAAAGTCCAAGTCCTTATCCTCTAAAGATTCATTTTGTCTCAGTTGTTGAGTGTTCAAAATATGTTACAATGCATTACATAATGGCTGCCAAAAGTGTTCAACACTTGTTGTACAACTAAAAAGGTTGGAAGGCCAAGTTGATAGATCATCACAAATATATTTTTTCATGTATTTTGTAAATAATCAAGAGATGTGTGAATACTCTTTAGCGACCTAAAACCTATTGGAGATTTCAATATGTTTTCTAGGTGTGTAGGGTTGCACACATCCTTTGCATATAGTTTTTTACCTTTTAGTTCAGCCTTCCTTATACAGACCCTTTCTACGGACGATATTTGCTGGATAATTATTTTTTATAGCCTTAAAAAATATGTTTGTTATATGGTTGAAAATTCATTGTCTTTATGCATGAGCTCCCACTTACCAATTTTTTGGTAGGTGAATTTTTTTGTGATTTCTTCTACTCATAGGAATCCAAAAAATAATGTTGGGAAGTTCATTTCTTCTGAGTAAGTATCTTGGAAAATGCCAAGAGGTTTGAAGCCTTCTGCTAGTGCAATTTCAACAATTGTTGTACCAAGATCATTGATTGAATGTGATTCATTAAACTAGTGTATAAGTGATTTAGCTTCAGGTTCCTCTTCATCTTCAAGTACAGTATCATGTGCATCTATGTCATTATCTATTTGTTGTTGCATTTTTTTATTTGCAAATAGAAGTTGCCAATCTTTATTTATCCAAATTTTTCTATTTGTATACAATATTTTCTTAGACAAGATTGTTAAAGCATTAATGACATGGGTAGGTCTTACTTTTCCTTGTGCATATGCATTTTCATATTGTAGTTTGAATTTTAGTCTAATAGAAATAGTGTTTGTCTCATCAATGTCTCTAGGCAATGCATGTTGCACTTTATCAAAATTGATAGGAACATTGATTATTGTACCATTCAAGCTGTGTTATGCTCTTTTGTATCCCAATCACCTTATCTGTGCAAAAGCAATATGCTAGGAGACAAGTGTTTCTTCTAGGCTAGTCAAGGTTTGTATGATAGGGATTCATTTATTCTATCTTATATTTCATGAAGAAACATAATTAGGGAGACTGCCATGCACAATGACATCTACACAATGTTTGCAAATTAGTTCACCTATTGCAATTATCTTTGCAAGGGGTTGAAGAGAGAGCAAAGAGAAAGCATTGACAAATGCATTAGTGACTTTGTAGATGTGTTTGTTGAAGCACACCATTTTGTAGATTATGCATGCTTGAGTTGGTGTATCATTGATTTCTTGTAGATATTGTCTAATTGATTTCTCATGTGTTTTGTTTAGTGTGGTTTGATATGGATAACTTGTAGCTTGGTGTGTCATACGTCTCTTGTAGAAAACATATCTTTTCCTAACAGTTTTAGATGTCCCTTCTTCTTTCATGATATTGTTAGTGTCAATTAATTTACTGCTAGCCATGTTTTTTGAGCTTTTTTACCTATTGTGGATTGTTGCTTTTAGATGTCTTAGTGAACAGTGAGTCTTTAAGTCATTTGTAGGCATAGTTGTAATATCTGCAGTGATTGAGATTTTCACAAGAGATAGTATTATTTTCTTCATTTTTGTTGCAATCTCTTTATCTTGAAACAAATTGTGTTCATTTATTTTTATTTGATTCAATATTTGTTCCTTTGGTTGGAGTGGTTTATAATGGAAATGACCTGTGTCATTTTTGAAATAAATCAAGTCAATTCTTGTTCTTGGTTCAACACAATTGCAATAGACATGAACTTTAGATAACATATCTAGTTGCCATATGTTTATAGCTATATTGAAGATGTATGAAAGCCATAGCAAGCAAGATTCACAACCTTCTAGGTTGCTTTTGGCATATTGTATTCCAACCTTGCTGATTAGTGTATGTTCTTGTAAGAGGAGTTTGTTATCTGACATTGCAAATTGCCTGTACATATGAAAGTAGTACAATGAAATTTTTTTATTTACTTTTAATGTAATGGCCAATGACTGGGCCATAAAAAATTTCAAGGCAATTGAATCAAACCGATTGTCAACCAAGAAGGCAACAACTGTGAGCATGCTTTCACCATATGGAGAAGTAAACACAGTGAATTTTTTTAGACCAATACGAGCTAATTCTTCTTTAGTTATGTTTGGAATATTTGTTATGGTGGACAATAAAATTGGTATTTGTTGTTGCATAGTTTTAATTGTATTTTATGTACTTATTCTTGTGAAGATAGGTTCATAGTGCCTAGCCAATGGATTGACATCGTGGAAAAGAATTAATAATGTAGGATGAGGTGCATCTTTTCTAAAATAGAGGTACAATTTTTTCTGTGTCAATGACCAAATACATATGGCTATGTCTAGCCAAAGAGACAACCAATGAATACAAAATGTGTCACCCCAAAGGCCTGATTCACCTAGCGGGTTGATTTCAGTTGCTAAGAGTCACATTCTTCGCAAGTATGTGGCTTTGTGAGTTACTTTATGCAAATCATAAAGTAATGAAGGGTGAAGTTCATGTTGAAAAGAGGTTAAATCTACATCACAACCATGGTGGAGCGAGTGCAAGAAATGGTCGACAAGTCCATTACATATTTCATTAGATGTATACTAAGAATGAAGCAACACTTGTATTGTATCAAAAAAACAATCACCAATGTTGAAGTTAAATGAGTTGATTCAAAAGCAATGGACATCATGAAGAGTGTCATCAATTGATTTATTTTGAAATGTGTCATTTGATTTGTATGTGTCTAGTATTATTGGATTTTCTGATGACATGCCTGATGTAATTGGTGCAGTTAAAAATCTATTCGTCATTTGATGAATGAAACAAAGATGAAGTAGTAGTGGGTTCAAGATAAGTACATGATACATTAATCCTCCTACACTAGCCCTTGCAAGATAGTGGGGAAAATATGTTGTCAACTCTTACACTAGAAAGACAACATGCTAAGTAATGAATCAGAAATATTGATTAAGGTAATATGCTAAATATTATCAACATCTTTTGAAGAAAACTATTTTGGTGTTATTTTTTTGATAGTTCTTAGTTGGTTTTATTATTAACAACAAAGTATAGAAATATCAATAGGAAACTTGTTTTGGTTAGACTAGCTGTTTTTAAAACTAGAAAGTAATATATTCCTAGTCAAAAGTCATAAGGACATTTCAAGGATGATTTGAATCAATAACGGTGGCTATAAATTGAATATGGAAATTTCTTATAAATTCAAATTTTCTCTTCATTATATATTATACAATAGGTCATAGTTATGAGCATATGATTCATGGGAAAATAATTCTTTACAGCTGCAAGCTAGTTATTAGAGACTATGTCTAGAAACAAAAGAATGACTGGAATACTCAACACAAGACAAATAATTTCTATTAAAAGGTGTTAATAGCAAGATATAGTTTCAAGATATTCACTTGAATAGAGGAAGATACGTCAATAATATGTATTGGGAATAAAATATCAGAGGCTTTAAAATATACTACCTTTCGAGCCATATTTGATAAGCAATCATGGAAATGAAAATACATCTACTTTTATTAAAATTACTGAAGTAGACATATATCCAGGTTATATAGTCAAATTGTATTTCATATGGCTAGGTTGTGGTCATATGTCAATATATCAATCATATGTCATTTAGCTTTCATGACATGTTATGATAGGAATATCCTAATTTCAAACCATTGGTCAAAATTGATAATTTTGAGTAGTTTGGTAGCCAAAGCATCCAAGTCTAAGCAACATATGAGCTACCACATTTCACTTAATTCTGAGTTCATTAATTGATACTATTACCAGTAGTAGAACAATGAGTAGTTCATAAAAAATACTAGAAAACCAAATAACGTCTGAAGACAAAAGTATTTTAGTTGGCTTTGCCATATATGCAACCCCCTTTCATTGGGTATAAGAGATATGGGAGAGAGTTGACAGGTGTTCCTTGTGAGTTTATTTCAAGTTGTTTCCCTTGTGGATGCATTTTACATACACAAGGGCTACGAAAGGAATTATCATTGTATATACCAAGCATTGGAAAATGTTGGTGAAAGATAGTTGGGAGACTATGGACTGATTTCTCTAGTCAAACCTAATCTTCTAGAAACCCTTTCTCACTACATTAACATCATTTTTTAGCATAATTTTGTTGACAAACTAATAATTTTGAAACCCTCTCCTATCTTATGCACAATATTTTCTAAGGAAAATCTTTTGAGAAAGTAACAACTGAAATAGGTATTCAGATGGGACCTATCACATTGACACAATTTTTTAGCAAACTCTAGAGAGAAATTAACAATTAAAATCAGTCTTAAATTGGTAATATTAATCAATGTTTAAAATATTTTTAATAATGTTTGAGAAATAAATGGGACATATTTGTTTCAAAGTAAAATAGATATATATAATTTTACTATTGACGAGTTAGCTAGAAGTGAAAATATCTAAATAACGAAAGAACTACAAAGATGGAAAAGATGGAAAACCTTCAATTCAAATTTGAAGTCTATCACTTAAGTGGAGTCACTCTCTGTTTTGTTATTAGATATAGTCTTTTGATCTATTCAACATAGACAATTACATAATAAATTAAAGTAAGAATAAATCTAACCCAATATCTATGATGAGTTTTTTTATAGATTGGTTTATCTAATAAGGTACATGCATATAAGCATATGTAAATTAAGCTATTTTGAAGTTAGAAGACATTAACAAAAATATACCCAACTTTTCTTCTGCCTACCCAAATCTATTACTAGTCTGTACAAAAGGCAAGGACTCCAACTTGACAAATCCCTTCTTTGCATTTGTTTCATTACTAAATTTGAAATTGAAATTTATAAAAGTTCTTGCTCCTATCGAAAAATAATTCATTTCTCTTATTTCTATGGAGGGCATCTATACTAAAGTATTGATGTATGGTAATCTAGTAATATATCTCCTTATATTCTTGAGTTGTCTTTGACTGTACATTAAATTTGTCTAATTAGAAGATTTAAATTTTGGAAGCATCTTGCTTATACTATAATATAAAAGTAATGTTAAAGGCTTGTACATCTCTTAACTACCTCTACCGATGCAATCTCAAAGGGAGCATATCATGTAGTTGAGATCATTCTTTTAAGATTGAGAGAATTGGTTTGTCCAACTACATCTACCATGGAGAGAGTGACCTTCTATCTATCTTAATCACTACATCAGTACCACCAAAATCAAAAGTGGAGGAGTTCTAACAACATTACTAAAGATTCCAATTACATGGGAGCTTTAAGTTTGCTAAACCGAGGTTATTCCTACCTCAAGGTTGTTCATTTCACAAATAACTAGAGCATATTAGAAGCAATACCTAATCAAGGACATAAGGTGTACATCATTGATTCTAACATCATGAAGGGAATGCAATGGCTACCATTGATGGAAGCTTTGAAAAATGAAAACTACAATATTGCCTATCTCAAAATCAAAGTCCTTAGATGGGAAGATGAGGATGATGATGATGAGGAGGATAACAAAGGTGGTGATTTATGTTTGCTCAAATAGACAGGAAAAAGATTGTGTTAGCATGCAAGCTCAGTTAGGATTCCATTTTCATTTCAAGAAACCCAATTGGAGAATCTAAAGAAAATGATAGATTAGGAAGAGGATGAGATAGTGGTGGTGAATTGCATATGGGGATTGCAAAAAATGTCGGAGAGAGGTAGAAAGAAGCTATTGGAATTCATAGATGGTGTGAGGGAGTTGAATCCAATAGCTATGATAGTGGGCAATGGACCAAACTCCATGGGAGCTAATAATAAGCTCAACTTTTGAAAGAATTTTGCTGAATGTATGAGGAATATGTGTGTATAGGAAGGCTCTTTTACAATCCTCATCAACATGTATCTTTTCTAATATGGGAAATTTAGGACTATGCAATAGCCCACTTTGATGAAGTTTGGATAGTCATTGCAAGAATGGAGAGGCTCTCTAGAGTCTCCATTGAGGTGTATGTTGTCTAATATATCAAATTTAGCCTTATGTAATAGGTCATTTTGATAGACTTTCAAGTCATTGGAAGCAAATTTGCATGGGAAGAGAATTTACAATCCACATCAATATGTTTGTTTTTTAGCATAGAAATTTTAGCCTTGGCACCAAATAAAAGGAATAAATTGTAGTACTTTAGTAAGAATTGAACCCCAGATAGTAGCACTACCATCAAGTCTAAAACTATAATGATGACCATATATCTGTTGCAAGGAATGTGAAATATACTCCACCATTGATAAGAGGTTACCAATTGCCATGTTTTTATAACAAAAAAAATCTCATCTTGCAATCTGCTGCTTCTTTCATTTTTCCTACAACTATGGATTAGACAACTAATAATTGATAACAACATACAGAGCTATCAAAGAAGTATACATAAGTAAATTTAGTCACCATATAAAATTGATATAAATCTACCATTGTTAATGTGAGCCATGCAAACATGGGATGAAAATTGATACCCATTTAAAAATGTTATGCAATCTAAAGGTCTAATGTTCAAGCTTGGCAAGTTAAGACCTTACCTATAACATCAAGACTACTAATTGGTTATTCAAGTTTTTGAGTCCACTAAATCAAAAGTTAGAGAAATATGTAAGCCCATAGAATATTATTTTTTGTGTATATTTATTTCTTAGAAATTCTCGTATCGAGAAGTTAGAAAAGATGAACTCAATTTTAATAATCCAAATATTTGAAGGGGAAAAATAGATATATCCTTAGTTATACAAAGTATGAAAACAAAATTTAGTATGATTCCAAATATAGTATACAAAGAAAATATGTGAAAAAATGGTATGCACACCCCTTGCAAGCAAAAAAAACTATGTGCAAAAACACATCAATTACATTCTAAGAACATCGTAACCCTTATCACATTTTAGATGTAGAATTTGTGGCTTCAATTTATTCAAAATGTCTTCCTGCCAGCACTGAGTTGGAGCAAAAATTGAACCTCCTAGCCCATCTATACAACATGCCTATTCCCTGGCATTCATATATTTATTTAGTATATCCTCTATTCCTAAACCATAAGCTATCTATATTTTACTAGCTCTGCCCATTCTGCAGGAACATAATGCAAAGAAGAAAAAGGCTTTTAGAAATTCCAAAGAAGAAAAAAAGAATTGTAGTATGTGTTGGCATAAAGTTATTTTCCATTAGTGACAACACTTTTCTCACAGTATTAACCGAGTAAAGAAGAACTCAGTCTTAACCGAGTTCGGTCGGTTAACATAGAACTTAGTATCAACCGAGTTCAGTCGGTTAACTAAGAACTCAGCATTAACCGAGTTCGGTCGGTTAATTAAGAACTCAATATTAACCGAGTAAAGATGGATGCAGTGTTAACCGAGTTCGGTCGGTTAACATAGGACTCAGTGTTAACCGAGCTCAGTCGGTAAACAAAGAAGTTTGTTCTACCGAGTTTGTTTTTCTATTTGGCCGACTCAGTTAAATTTTGTCTACTTTTATTCAGCCGACCATTGCATGTAATTTTAACTTGGATGGTATATATATATGTAATGTATTGTATCATTCTAAATGTAATGTGAAGAATGTGTACGAAAGCATGTAAGCTGAATTTTGAAGGTTTTCAGCAAGGTCAGCATTGGAGCAGAAATGTTTTATCTGTCATATCAAGGACAATCAGAGCATAGCGGATCTTATCAGCAATCGGTTGTATTCAGATCCACTATTTCATTCTAATAGGTGAATTAGTTTTTATAAATCCTTTAATAGGGTAGACTTAACAGTCTTTGTACTAAATCTCCTAACAGAGTGCATACTTATGAAGTATGTTTCAAATCCTTTAACAAGGTGGATATAACAATCCTTTATGCTCCTAACAGGGTAGATCACCAGAAGTGATCATTGTATGCCTTAACCGGCTAACTTCCTACTGCAGTAAAGAAGATTTGTGGGTTTCATCCCCACCCCAGTTTTACTTTCTATTTTGGAAGGTTTCTGGGTCACCAAAATCTCTGTGCTTATGTGTTATGAATGTCTACATACTGCAGATTAGGTGATTAAATATTTTACTGGTTAATATGAATTGATTTAAGATTTTATGTTTACTGATTCACCCCTCCCCTCTCAGTAAACTGTTATATCTTGAATATTTCCAACAATTGGTATCAGAGCTAACTTGGTTCTCAGGACAAAGCTTGACAGCTTGAGCAAAGATCAAAGTCAATGGAGATATTCAGATTGGAGAAAGTTATAGAAAATGAAAAGTTAGATCTTGAAATGGCCATGGTTCAACTTAAAGAAGAAAAGGAACATCTTTCTCAATCCCTAAAAAGAAGAAAGGATGTTACAAAAAAAATGAATGATCATCAGTATGTTGAAGTGAAGATTGAAGACCTGTTACCATCAAGCAATTCAAAAGAAGCTGACCAAGCAATCAAAGAACTTCTAGAAAAGAATGGATCTCTGCAAGAAGAGGTAAGAAAGCTTAAGAGAGAACAAGAAATACAGTCAATCAGGCTATGTGAAGCTTTGGATCAAAGAAACAAAGCACAAGAAGAACTGGAAGATAGAAGTCATGAAATTCGCAATCAAACTCATCAGTATGAAGATCTCATAGACCAACTCACCAATGCAAATGAAGAAATCAGGATTCTCAGAGCACAAAATGAAAGAATAAGGAATGATTTGAACATTAAAAAGCAAATCAATGAAATTCTACAGAATGACTTGAGATCAGAAAGACAAATCAATGAAAGCTTGGAAAATGACTTAATCTCTGAAAGGCAAGTCAATGAAAGGATGATGAAATCTCAGGTAGACGTAAATCAATTGAATGAGCAGAATCTTCAAAAACAAACAAGCAAAGCTGGTCTTGGATACAAGGAAGCTGGTGAATCCTCCAAGCAAGGTGAACAAAGAAATAAAAGATCCACTTGTAATCATTGTGGCAAGATAGGTCATACATCAAACAAATGCTGGAGAAATGGGAAAGCAAAATTCAATGGTAAGTGCTTCAACTGCAATCAGCATGGTCACAAGGCAAATGAGTGTAAAGAAAAACCAAAATTTGAAGGCAATTGTTACAAATGCAAAAAGCATGGTCACAAGGCATTCCAGTGCAAATCCAAATCATTCAATCCAGCTGAACAACTTGTCAAAGCCATATTCGGATGGGACTACAACACCTGGTGCAGATGTCACTATTGTGGAGAGTATGGACATACTGGCATGAATTGTGCCAGACATCACCTAAGGAAAAAGGACACAACTGTAAGGTGCTATACATGTACGAAACTCGGTCATATAGCCAAAAATTGCATGAATATCAAAAGAATTGAAGATGAAAAGAAAATCAAAGCAGATAACATTCGAAAGCAAATGAAGCAGCAATGGATTCCAAAATCTACCGAACAAGATAAGTCAGATAGGAGTGTCACTCAAGAGGTGGGTGACTCTACTATTTCCAATTAGTATTCATATAAGAAACATTGGAACTACATCTTCCAAGATTTATCCTATGCAGCTCCAAAGGAAGAAGATGGATCAAATTAGTATTGTAGATACACTCTGACTCCAGGACGGTTCAATACTTTACCAAGTTTGGTTGGATGTAACAAAGCTTCATTAACCGAGTAGCAGTTACCGAGTTGAGTCGGTAAGAGACTTTGCCAAGTTCGGTCGGTCACAACTAAGTTTCATTGACCATGTTGTGTCAACCGAGCAAGGTCGGTTCGTGACCTAACCGAGTAAGGTCGGTACTTCAATATTTTCTTTTGATCGCCAAGTTGATAATATCTACCGAGCTAGTGGATGACAACCTGTCATTTCTTCTGCCATAGTACCAAAACATTTATGGCAAATTTGTTATCAAAAGGGGCAAAATTTGATCTAAATTTTTACTGCAAACAAAGAGCTAAGGTATTTTCTGCAATTTCAGAGCGAGCTTAAGACATTTCCGAGCGAATTTTTCAAAAGAGCGAAAGAATCAATTCAGAATTTTTCTACGCCTACCAAGTAACAATGGCATCTGGAAGTGGAAGCTCTAAGACTAAGAAAGGCTCAGAAATGCTGGTTAGAGGAGAGGAATGGAAGGCGCCGAACTTCAAATTAGCACCAGCTATTGCAGAATCACTGGACCCTAATGGTGCCCAATCTCAAATTCCTTCAAAGGTACTTCTTGTCAATGATATAAGATCTCATTTTAAATGCTCTATTCAAGAACTTGGAAACCTAGAAATTGATAATGCCCTAGGTGAAATGAGCATAGATGGAAACCTAAAACTCGAACATAAGCATCTTGAAACAAAAGGGTTAACCCACATTTTGCACTTGCCAAGGAAATTTCAAGTTAAATGGGTTAGGTATATACGCAGTCGAGTTCACAATGGCCAATTGTGGTTAGAGCAACCAGTGCTCATCACAAAGAAAATGATTAACAAAATTACTGGACTCCCCATGCTGAGCAAAGCCAAGTCTACCAAAACCCTAGGTCAGGAGGAATTGCAGAAACTGACCCAAGCAGAATGGGATGGTAGGGGACTTAAGCTGAATACTGTAGCTGACATCGAATTGAGATTTGGCATTCACGTCATTGCTCACAAAATCTATAGTTCAAGCCGTCCAAACAGTGTACCCTGTGAAGCTGTGGATCTGGCATACAAAATAGTGAAGAAGAATTTAGAATTTGATTTATTAGAATTACTTTTATCCCAATTCAATAAGAATATGGAAAGCATTAGAACCTCCAAGAACAATCCCTGCAAATTCGATTCACTTTTGATTTGTTTATTCTTCTATATTCAGAAATCTTTTCCATCAAAGGGATTAGTAGTATGGAGAAAAGATATACCAATTCTTTATCAGATAAACAAGTTCATTGCAGAACTAGGTGAAAATTTTGATAGTATTTTGGATAACTATTTTGAAGAATTTAAGGAAAAGATGAATCATAGGTTCCGAATTCCACCCAAACTGGTTGAAGAATACAAGGAAGACATATGCTTCATGGTAGATTGCGACAAGGTATACATTCAGGCAGCTAGGCCTCAAGTAGCATGGGTGAAACCTCTTCCCTATGAGGTAAAAATTGACGAAGCCAGGGATATCATAGAAGCACTGGTGAATGAACCAGTATACCCAAGGCAACCAATTTTTGGAACATATGATTAAGCTAAGGCCAGATTTGAGCTCCAAATTAAAATCCCTCAGGCCATTAGCAAAGGAAAGAGAAGGATAGCCCAACTGAAGATGGAAGTTGGCTCTCTTATGATAACAGAAGGCAAAGGAGAAGACGAAGAAGAAGAAGAGGAAATCGAGTCAGACAAGGAAAAGGAGCCTCAACAAAAGAAAGGCAAGGTGATCATCACCAAACCTAAAAGGCAAGCCTCTGCAGTCTTCTCCAGGAGAACAAGACAAGGAAAGAAAGAACCTATACTTGTTAAGCCTCCACTCACATTTGAGGATAGATTGAAGCAATTAGAAGTAGGTGCTAGCTTCACAAACTTCAAAGCATTGAAGTTTGAAACTAGAACAGAACAAGAAAAGATGCAGATTGAGGAACTGGTACTGAACAAGATGGGTAAATGGAAATACTCACAGGACCAGATAGCCTCCCAGATCTCCAAAGAACTATTGGAGAGGTTGCAAATCAGATGGGAAGCTGCAACCAAGACTGTAAAAGACATCTATGAGCAGACACTGAAGAATCTCCTTCCGAGTTTCACTAATGCTGAAGTGAAAGCATCACTGAAAGATCACGAAGGCAATATGATGATTAGATTCCACACCTATTTGATACTTGTCAAAGAAATTGAGCATGTGGTAAATGATGCAACAAACATGTGGAAAAACATCTATCATCTACACAAATCCAGTGATGATACTGTTGAAATCAAGGACATTGACAACAGTGATGATGATGAAGATGATGATGATATTGAAGATATTCCAGGGGATCTTCATTCAATCATGTTAGAAGTGGAAGAAGAGGCTGAGAAAGAATTAGAGGAAGAAGAAGCTGAAAAAGAAATGGAGGAGAAAGAAGATGAACAAGCAAAGGTGGAAGAAGATCCAGTACAAATTGCAGCTGAAGTCATTGCATCTCTTCCACACTCTCCATCCAAAACAGTTACATCAACTATGGAAATAGCTTCTACTGGTAAGTCCTCTCAGCTCCGTGTACCATCTATGCAAGTGCCAATCACTTCATTAACCAAGCTGCAGCCACCTTCATTAACTGAGTCTCCATCAGTCTCTGCAGTAAGTTCATCATGCACATCAACCTCTACTGCAGAATGTATAATAAGTGTACCTACAGATACTACAATTTTGACTTCTCTTAATCAAATTTTGGCAACTATTAGCTCTTCCACTCCATCCTGTATAGCAACATCAATTTTTGATACCATTTGCACATCTCTTAGTCTTCCTTTACATAGTCCTATTCCAGTCTTATCAGCCAGCCCTGCCTCATCAACTATAGTCTCAGTTCACAAGGGTCAAGATGAAGTCTTTGCTGGAAAAGAAAAAAGATACATGTTTTCTAGCAAGACACTGGATGAGGAAATTGATTTGGATAAGGAAATTATCCTTCCTAAAATAGATCTTGATACAGCATCAGTTGATGAAATGAGAATGCTCAGTCAGCTATTAGAGCAGAAGGCTAGGCAGAAACAGCTACGACATGAAAGAGATCTGGAATATAGCATCATTGAGAGTGCTAAAAATATTATAACAGAGGCTATAGGTGTTGAAGTAGATTCTACTCAACACATTTTGATTCAGTTGGAAGAGGCTATAAACAAATTCAATGAGGATACCTCTGGCCAAGAAAAGTTGATTGAAAAGGCAGAGAAGAAATTTGACAATAAGGTGCTTGAGCACATTGCTCAGCATATTGCATTAAATCAGGTAGAATTGTCTACAATTTTGAATAATTTTGAGAATTCTTTTAATAATGTAACTTCACTTTTTGGAAAAATCCGTGATGTTACTAAGTATACCAAGGATATAAAAGAAAAGTTGAATAAAATTGATGAGGATATGAAGGTCAGTGCCCAAGTGCTGCAATCTGACCTCAGTACAAGTTCATCCCATCATCATAAAATAAGATTTTTGTCGGAGAAACAGGCAGAATTGCTGCGAGAGGAAGCAAGAATCAGGTCTACTCTCATAGATATCCAGAATATGATTCTTCCTGTCATGACTTCAATGCAAAAGCATATTGCTCATTCCAGAACATTGATTCATGACAACAATTTCTCAGTTGCAGATCATATGATTGAACTTTCTGCAGAAATTCAAATTGCACTCTCCTCCAGAAAAATTTTGCAAGAAAATTGGGATAAGACTTTGGCTCTTATTCTCAAGGTACATTCAGAATTTCTCTCTCATTTTGAAATCTCAGTATATGTTATTTGGCATTATTGTCAAAAAGGGGGAGACAGAACTTCAGAACTTCAGAGCTATCCATGCAAAGATATATGTATTGATCTGTAAATACTGTGCATATTGTATGGGGGAGACATACATCTAATAAGATCTACAATTTTGGAAACTTTTTGAAATGTATGTCAATTTCTGTACATAAACTTTGATACATAATTGTTTTTGTCACTAATGCCAAAGGGGGAGATTGTTGGCATAAAGTTATTTTCCATTAGTGACAACACTTTTCTCACAGTATTAACCGAGTAAAGAAGAACTTAGTGTTAACCGAGTTCGGTCGGTTAACATAGAACTTAGTATTAACCGAGTTCAGTCGGTTAACTAAGAACTCAACATTAACTGAGTTCGGTCGGTTAATTAAGAACTCAATATTAACCGAGTAAAGACGGATGCAGTGTTAACCGAGTTCGGTCGGTTAACATAGGACTCAGTGTTAACCGAGCTCAGTCGATAAACAAAGAAATTTGTTCTACCGAGTTTGTTTTGCTATTTGGCCGACTCAGTTAAATTTTGTCTACTTTTATTCAGCCGACCATTGCATGTAATTTTAACTTGGATGGTATATATATGTAATGTATTGTATCATTCTAAATGTAATGTGAAGAATGTGTACGAAAGCATGTAAGCTGAATTTTGAAGGTTTTCAGCAAGGTCAGCATTGGAGCAGAAATGTTTTATCTGTCATATCAAGGACAATCAGAGCATAGTGGATCTTATCAGCAATCAGTTGTATTCAGATCCACTGTTTCATTCTAACAGGTGAATCAGTTTTTATAAATCCTTTAACAGGGTAGACTTAACAGTCTTTGTACTAAATCTCCTAACAGAGTGCATACTTATGAAGTATGTTTCAAATCCTTTAACAAGGTGGATATAACAATCCTTTATGCTCCTAACAGGGCAGATCACCAGAAGTGATCATTGTATGCCTTAACCGGCTAACTTCCTACTGCAGTAAAGAAGATTTGTGGGTTTCATCCCCACCCCAATTTTACTTTCTATTTTGGAAGGTTTCTGGGTCACCAAAATCTCTGTGCTTATGTGTTATGAATGTCTACATACTGCAGATTAGGTGATTAAATATTTTACTGGTTAATATGAATTGATTTAAGATTTTATGTTTACTGATTCACCCCTCCCCTCTCAGTAAACTATTATATCTTGAATATTTCCAACAGTATGTAGGGTAATTATTAATTATGGATGTTTAGTGTTAAATTCAAAGGAAGTAGGCCATTTTTTCAAATATTTGTATTTGGAAAAGTCCCAAATTTGAAAGCATTCATAAGGATTATTTACAAGGAAATGCATCTAGAAAAACCCCTAAATTTGAAAGCCTTTTTTAGCATGATTAGTTATATAATATGAGTTCAAAATGTGGAAATTTAACACCTCACTAAATGCACAACAATGGTTGTTGTAGGCATGGACTGGAGCATATGAAAGAGGTTGAAGAAAATGAGCAGAGGTGTATGATCCCATCTATATATATTTTTCTAGTATATCTATATTGTACGTGTATAATTTTACATGGTGTGCAAGCCTCAAATGTAGAAGGCTTTTTAGCACACAGGTAGTTGTAGAGGCTCTCTACAAAGTATGATTCTTGTTAGCCTATGTCCAAACAATAGTACGAGATCTGACAGGGAATGAAATATTTATACAACCTTACAAAGGAAAATATGAGTGCTAACATGTCTAACTCCAATTTCTAATACAATAGGATGAGGAGGACCTATTTTGAAATTTGCACAAATGCTAGTTTTTGACCAAAATTTCAAATGCAGTAAATAGAATAACATTCAATAGTCATTTACAAATTATTGCTACTACTGTTGGCAGGTTGTAACCTAGCCTGAAGTTGAAGGAACCACCTATGTTCAATGCAAAATTCATCTTTTACATGATTGAGGAATTACTTCATTTCATGCCCTTTGATGGTAGCTATTTGAAACATTTGATATAAAAAATTCCTATTTATCATCAAAATAGTGGTATTCTACATCCATCTACTATTCTAGTTTGAATGAAAATTTGAGGAACTTGTTTCTTAAGCATACAAATTAAATTTGAGTCAATATCAATGATGGCAGATAATAATCCAATGGAGCCCTTTTTAATTTTGTGGTGGGCCAACTACCAAGCTCTAACTTAACGATGTAATTATCATTAAATGCGTAAGGAAGAAAAAGAAGTAAAAACTAATTAGTAAGGTATTGACTTCAAAGATCATATGCAAATTGAAATGAGGGATTTTGAGGAATAACATGAACATGATTATAAACAACCCATTTTCATTATTTTTTCAAGAAAATCATTAAAACACTGATTAAAGGTAAACTACACCATTGTAAAACAATTTTTTTTTTGCAACTTAGACACTAGACTAAATCCAACTTAAATACTTTTAACTTCATCTATATTCTACATTCTTGGAAGCCAAAAAGATTAACAAAGAAATGGCCTCAAAAGCTAATGAATTCAATTTTTATACAAAAGATGGTACATGTACCATTAGTTTAAAAGCTTCTGTGGGTAGTTACTGTAGGGAAAAATGATAAAGAATAGACATCAATTGTAAAACGTACATTGAAAAGCCCTGTCAACTTGGCAACAACAACAAAACTCTTCAATAACTAAGTATGATTCATCAATTTACATTCCATGCCTAGATGAAAATAATTTACTGTCAATTTTTTAGATGCTCATGCCTAAACAAGGGCAGTTGGAAAGTTCAACAAGAGTTGGAATTTGTGCGCTCTATGAAATGACCTTTGGGATTTTACAAATTGACTCTTTGATGGGGAATGAGAGAAGAACCATTCATAAAAAAACTAAGTTAAGCGAGGTGATTTTTCAATAGAAAACTTTTGTGTTGAACCCTTCTTGGTCAAAAAATTGAACCCTTATTTGGTAGACATAGTGTACCACATACCCTTTATTGTTGACTTAGAGAGCAAAACATATGAAGTTACAAAGGCACAAACTGTAATATTTTGATTATAGCTATGGGAAGCATCTATAGGGTTATGAATAAATGCAAAAACCTCCCAAGGGTTGCACTACTCTCCATATGGAGGACACAATACAAGGAGGTTATCTTTGAATGGAATCTAAAGAAGAGACACCTAGAACTGTCTCTCTATGCCAAGCATAAATAACTCCTATAAGGATTTGATGAGAACACAATTACCCTTGTGGTTTATCCTCAAGAGAAGTATGCTATAAAATGATACAACTCATGGCCAATGTTATAGACATCAGGATGATACTAAAAAATAACAAACACACAATAAAATCAATTTCTGAAAGTATAATCTGACAAACTCACAAAGGATACTACAACCTTGGTTTTTTAAAAAATATCAAACACACAGAAAAATGAAAATCATAGAATCTTACAACCTTGTCTTAAAAAAAAGCTTGGAAACAAAATTTAAACTCATAATCTCTGATCCCTTATTAGTATAAGGAAACTATATCAAATAAGTTAAATATTCACCATACAATATAATCAAAGATTCTTCCAACTTTGTGTTACAATACACAATCTCAAATAGAGACACTTTACTTATGGACTGAATGAAAACCTCTTAAACTTCCATGCATGTCTCATAAAACTATTAGATACCAAAGATAGATTTAAAATAGGCATATGAGTTTCCCCAAATATCTCGCTGTGATCTTCAATATTATACTTCAAATATCTATAAGGGTTTAGAATTGAATCATGATAAAAAATCCACCCTACAAAACTTTTCACATAATTTTGCTGAGATAAAATAGTTAAGCTTGAAATTTTCACAATCATTTTCCTCAACAAAATTTAAAATCATAGCCCATGATCCTTTATCAAAATGCAGGATCTCTATGATTTATGTTTAGAATCAAGAAGCAAGAAATGGGATCACACACCTTTGCTTCCCTCCTCCCAAAATCTATAAACTCTATCCTATAAATCCATATACCCCGTTCTTTCCATAAAAATAGAATGCAAGATCTAAAATGAAAATGAATTGAACATATAAGACAAAGAAATTGACATGAGTAAATAACCACCGCTGACCACTTTTTTTTTCCCTTTTTGTTTTGGACACTAACTGGGTAACTTTGATCAATTTTAAAATGAAATTCATTATTAAAAAGATGAGATGTATGTAAGCTGTAGCCAAAGTAAAACCCTAAAATATATTCTAGAAATGGACGAATTAAAGATTTGAGAAAATGAATTACCTTCAATTGAATGCCCATATAGTTTGAGTAGCTCCAAAAGCTTTAGATGTTTCTTTTTACTATCCAATGCTCCCTCTGCTCTACTATCAGTATTGGCTATGGCCTTTTCACCTATAAAATATACAACATGTTGGTTGATATAGAGTTTGAAAATTACATATCACAAACTAAAACTGAAAACTCTGAAACTTGACGGTTTGAACAATACAAAATAGAACCTAGTTACCTATACTAGAAGAAAATTTGTAGGAAAGAAAATTTTAAAAAGGACAAGGCTATTAGTGTAGTTTTTAATTTCCTAGTAGGTTATTTATTTTTCCCTATATTCCTAGGTTTTTCCTACACTTTTATTAATATCACTTAGGTTAATAAAGCATGTTTTATTAGGTGAATGGTTGCGAGGTGTCACCTTCCTACATGTGAGCATCCATTAGCTATCTTGGGAAGATAATTTTTCTATCTTTAGTTTGATAGATGGTTGCTCCTCATTAGTCAATGTTGCCACCTCTTCCCTCTTCCTAGCCTATATAAGCATGCTACCTGGCTTATATTTGCATCTCTTGCTTTTGCATCCTCTTAATGCTATTTTTCTTCTAGCATTTGCATTACTCTCTTGGAGACTAACTCTATGTTGCTATTTTTATTTTGTATTATTTGCATTCATAGTTTACATATCTATTCTTTGCACTAGTTTTCTAGGTTATTAATCCTTTCAGATTCTAACATGGTATTAGAGTTTTTCTATGTGCAACACTAGATTTTAGTTTCCCTATTTGAGAGACTCAGGGGGGGGGGGGGGGGGGGGGGGCTAATAAATATTATTGTAGTTTTTTGAAAAACTTAGTATGCTCTTCTCTTACATCTTTAGATGATCTTGAGAATTAGAAAAGTTTGATAAAAACATTTTCAATCTTTGGGGTTTCAATCTCAAATCTAACAACCAACTTGCATATTTGGAGTTTTCAATCAGTATTGCAAGTTCTAGTATGCCATTGATTGATTGAGGTAGCTAATTCAACCTTTACATGTCATCTTTTGGTTGCTGGGATCGTTTCTTGGCTATTGGGGCCATTTTTAGTTGTCAAAGTCATCTAATTTACACTATAGCTACATCTTCTGTACATCAATAAGAAAAATTCTTTCTGGGTTTTGTTCCCAGCACCAAAAAACTATCTTGGTATCTTTTAGTTTTTGCATACAATTTGTATATTTTGTAGAATAGAGTACAAAAAGCTATAGTCATACCCCTCTTTGTTGGTAGTCATAGATTTGAACATAGTTTTCAAATGCCTCATTCTTGCTCATACAAACTATTATTTTGATGATTATTTTTATGATCTTAGCTATTTTTTTTGTGCTCTATCCACTAGTTCAGTCATTTTTTTATTTTCATGCATAAAATTTTCAAAAATTGCAAATTCTTGGCCGTGACTTTGCACAGTTCTTGTTTTGGAAACTTTAGAGGATCATAAATTTCTCATACGACCTCGTATTGAGGTGATTCTTTTTTGATAGTGCATGATTTTTTGAGTAGATCACAATGGTGCTATTTGTTTCCTTGATTATTGTGCCCAAGTTTTACTTTTAGCATATGCTATTCATGAGGGTTTTGTAACTCATTTAAATCAAGACTGCTTAGTATTTCTTGCTAGTTGTAGTTGTAAATGCACTAAAATAAAGTGCCAAATCATATTTCTTTGGGGGGGATTCTTTGATTGAGTAAAAAAAGGGGGTGGGGACATTGTTGTAGCTAGGTTCTCTTCTTTTTAGCATTTCTTCTCTACATTTCTTCACCATAGATCAAACAAATATGCCCATCCTAACTTCATACAATTACTTTGAGTGGAAATCACACATGACAATTTACTTAAGGAAAGCTGGATTAAATAGGATAACTATGGGACTTGAAACAGAACTTGATAAAGATGAAGATAAGCTTAAGTTATTCAACGAATGTGATGAAGCATATTAAACATTGTGTTTGTCTATTTCTCCTAACTTGCTATTTCACATTGAGTCTTTGGATACACCAAATGAAATATGGATAGAGCTAGAAACACCATTTGGCACACAAGATTCAATGAGGGGTCATATGTTGGAAAATGAACTAATTAGTTTAAGTCTAGAAAATTACAATACAATTCAGGATTTTTCACTAAATTGAAATCACTAAGGTTGCAGTTAAAATAATGTACAATTGAAAAGAAAGATGAACAACTGATTCTTAGTATTCTCTCTAAGCTAAGTTTAGAATATTCTGTGTTTGTCTCTACCTTCTATGCTACTAAGGGTACACTTGGTACTCAATTCACCATGCCATCTTTAGATGATTTTGTTGTCAATCTCACTCGGGAACAAGAAAAACTAATCCAAATGGGCGTTGTTAAGTCCTCTAAGTCACATGCCTTGGCTACCAACCAAGGTACAAAAGAAGAAAAAGGACAAAGTAGTAACAATAATAGTAAGGATGAGAAACAAAATAATAGCAAGGAGAAGAAGGATCAAATACTGATTTCTTCAAAAGCAACTATTGATACCCCATCTTCCAAGGATGATAAGGTTAAGAAAGAAAAAGTCCAATGTGCCTATTGTAAAAGACTCAGTCATGATGAACATAAATGTTTGAAGGAATAAATTGATCACTTGGCATAAATACTTGAGAAGAATTACATCAATATTCCTAAGTCTAAGAAACAAAGTTCTAATGAAGGGTCTAACAAGGCAAAAGAAAAAAAAACAAGGAGAAAAGAAAGGGCAAGGCCATTGTTGTCATTGCTTCCTCACCATCCACTTGGGTTCTTGATTTGGGTGCTTCACACCACATGGCTTCATCTAAGGAAGAACTTGCATCCTTGGAGTCATGCCTTATATTTTGATGGTGATGACACTCTTGTTGAAGTGTGTGGGAGAGGGTCTATTGATGCGGGGGATGGCACATTCCATGATGTTCTTTGTGTACCCTCATTATCAACTAATCTCCTATTGGTATACTAGATCACTCACATAGGTTCAAGCAAGCGAGTTGAGTTCACTCCTAATTTAGTGGAGATACGTGAGGTGCATAATGATTCTATAGTATTAGTTGGGATAGCAGATCATCAGTCATGACTCTATCTATTTTCTCACTTTTTTCTTGATCCTCCTTTGACTGATTTTCTCACTCACTCTAATGATGTGAGTAAATTATGGCATGAGTAGTTTGGCCATATTAACTTCTGCTACTTGCATTAGCTCAACTAGCAAAGCATGGTCATAGGGTTTCCTTTAGTTCAGTTCTCAGGTGATGTTTGCCAAGGTTGCATTCTTGGTAAGCATCCTAAGAAAATTTTGACAAAGTTAAGGCACATAGAGCTTCATAGATACTAGAGTTAGTTCACAATGATTTAGCTGGCCCATTTCAGTAGCCTTCTTTTAGTAGGGCTTGATATGTCCTCACATTAATTGATGACTTTTCTTGATATACTTGGGTGTATTTTCTCAAACATAAGTTAGAGGTATTTGATATTTTTAGGACTTCAAAACTTTTGTAGACAAGCAATGCAGGAAAGCCATCAATTTTTTGTGCATAAACAATGGTGGTGACTGTGTTAACCATCAGTTTGAGAGATTTTTCACTTTAGAGGGGATTGATTTGTAGCTTTCAATTCCATAAAATCCTCAATAGAATGGTGTTGTAGAATGAAAGAATAGATCCTTGAAGGAAATGGAAAACTGTATGATTACTCTAGATCTCTTGCACTACAGTATTGGGAAGAGGCCATTAACTGTTAGATTGTGGTGACGGATCAGGAAAGTACTATACATACTTCATAAATAGTGGAAATTTTTTTTTGGAAGTAGCCGACATGGTAGCCGACATATTATGGCCGACATATGGCCGACATGTTATAACCCTAAAGTGGTTTAATACTTGTATAAAAAGGGCTTAGGGTTGGGTATTTTTTATGTGTGGTGATACGAAATTGGTTCTTGTGGCGGTATTGAGCTGTAAGGGATTACAGATTGTAATCAGGTTGTAATCACTGGATTGTAATAAGATCGGACTTGTTGTTTGGTGGACGTAGCCCAGGGATTGGGTGAACCGCGTTAAATCTTGGTGCCTTATGTTCATTTCTGTGTGTTCTATTATTTTTGTTATTGGTTATATTTGCATGTAGTTTTTATTTCTGTCCGTGGTTTATCCTAAAAAGTGGTATCAGAGCCTAGTTGTTTCTCAGTTATCCTCTACAGGAAAGTCTCACAGTTAAGTGGGAGTCTCACGGTTGAGTGGGAGCAATGGCAGATGATGGTAAGCTGAGGGTTGATAGGTTTAATGGGCAGAACTTCCAGTTATGGAAGATGCAAATGGAAGATTATTTATATCAGAAGGATTTATGGAAGCTGTTGGAAGGAAAAGCCAAGAATCAGGGAACTATGTCAGAGGCTGAATGGGATCTTTTGGATAGAAAGGCACTCAGAAGCATTCGGTTATGCTTGGCACCATCGGTGGCATTTAATATTACAAAAGCAAAGATGACAGAAGATTTGACGAAAACCCTAGCGACACTGTATGAAAAGCCCTCCGCTTCAAATAAGGTATTTCTCATGAAGCGTTTATTTAATATGAAAATGGCAGAAGGTGGATCTATTGTAGATCATTTAAATGAGTTTAATACTATTACTAGTCAATTATCTTCTATGGGTATCAATTTTGATGAAGAAATTAGGGCTCTCTTGATTTTGTGTTCTTTGCCTGAAAGCTGGAATGGCTTGGTAATGGCGGTGAGTAATTCTGTTCCTGGATCAAGTACCCTAAAATATGATGATGTGATCGGTTTTATTTTAAGTGAGAAAACTTGTAGAAAATCCTTAGGTGGATCTACATCAGGAAGTTCTTTAAATGCACAAAGCAGGGGCAGAACGACTGAAAGAGGAAGTAACTCTGGAAATTGTGGGAAATCAAGAGGAAAGTCAAAGGGGAGGAGGTCTCAATCGAGAGGACCAAATGATTGCTGGTACTGTGGGAAACCAGGGCACAAAAAGAAAGATTTCTGGACTCGAAATAAAAATGAAGGAGATAAATCAGATGGAGACAAAGAGGCAAATGTAGTAAGTAATAAATCCGAAGAGGATGCTTTGCTTCTGTCTTTAGAGAGTGTTGATGATTCATGGGTTTTAGATTCTGGTGCTTCTTTTCATGCTACACCTCATAGAGGTTATTTCATTGATTATGTCCAAGGGGATTTTGGGCTTGTTTATTTGGGGGATAATGAACCCTGTCAGATTGTTGGAAAGGGAAAAATTAAGATTAAGTTGCAGAATGGGAATCATTGGCTACTACATGAGGTAAGACATGTTCCAAAGCTGAGTAGGAATTTAATTTCAGCAGGGCAACTCGGTGATGAGGGTTGTGTAATTACTTTTAATGATAAAAATTGGAAGGTTTCAAAAGGTTCCCTTGTAGTAGCAAAAGGTGTGAAAGTAGGCACCTTATATCTTTATACAGGTCATATTGTTCCTTCTACTTTGATTGTTTTAGAGAAAAATGAATATTCAGGAACAATTACTACAGTTGAGCAGGGAGAACAAATAGCTGCTGTAGATTCTGATACAGCGCTGTGGCACAATAGACTTGGGCACATGAGTGAGAAAGGTATGAAAGTACTTTATTCAAGGAAAGTTTTACCAGGTCTAAAATGTGTGAATATGGATTTTTGTGAAAGTTGTGTGTATGGAAAACAAAAGAGAGTGAGTTTTGTAAAGACAGGGAAGGAAAACAAAAAGGAGAAATTAGAGCTTGTGCATACAGATGTATGGGGACTGGCTCAGGTATCTTCCCTTGGTGGCTCTCATTATTATGTTACATTTATTGATGATGCAACTAGAAAAGTATGGGTTTATTTCCTTAGACAGAGATCTGATGTATTTCAAACTTTTAAGAAATGAAAATGCTTGGTTGAAAACGAGACTGGTAAGAAATTAAAATGTCTCAGATCTGATAATGGTGGTGAGTATTGTAGTCATGAATTTGAAGATTATTTCTCCACTAATGGTATTCGTAGACAAAAAACTGTTCCAAGGACTCCATAGGAAAATGGAGTGGCTGAACGCATGAACAGGATTATAATGGAGCGCGCAAGGAGCATGAGGTTGCATGCTGGGTTGCCCTTACACATGTGGGCGGAGGCTGTCAATACTGCAGTATATTTGATTAATAGAGGTCCCTCTACTCCTTTGAGCTATGGTATTCCAGAGGAAGCATGGACTGGTAAGAAGGTGAGTTATTCTTTTCTCAAGACCTTCGGTTGTGAAGCTTTTGCTCATATAGACTTTGAAAATAGAACCAAGCTAGAAGCGAAATCAAAGAAATGTGTCTTTGTTGGATATGGCATTAATGAATTTGGCTATAGGCTTTGGGATTTTGAAAATCATAAAATTATAAGAAGCCGGGATGTCATATTCAATGAAAAAGTGTTGTACAAAGATCTGTTGCAGCAACATGAGAAGAAAGAAGATAATTATGTAGTGCTGGATGATACTCCAAAAGCTAATGTTCCAGCCATTCCTCATGATGTACAACAACTGCAACAACAAATACCACACACACCAATGAATGTTAGATGGTCAACAAGGCCAATTAGACCTCCACAAAGGTTTTCTCCCTCTTTGTATTCTATTTTACTTACTGATGCTAGTGAACCTGAAAGTTATGATGAAGCTGTGCAGGTGGATACTAAGATTCAGTGGGAGTCTGCAATGAAAGATGAAATGGACTCTTTGCTGAAAAATAAGACATGGGATTTGTGCAAGTTGTCTGTAGGTAAAAAGGCTTTACAGAATAAATGGGTTTACAGGTTGAAAGAAGAGGAAGGAGGTAAGAAAAGATTTAAGGCCAGGTTAGTTGTAAAAGGATTTGCACAGAAAAAGGGAATTGATTTTGATGAGATATTTTCTCCTGTTGTTAAAATGACTTCTATTCGTACTGTTTTAAGTCTTGTGGCTACTGAAGATTTGCATTTATAGCAGATGGATGTTAAAACAACCTTTCTTCATGGTGATTTGGATGAAGAAATATATATGGCTCAGCCACAGGGTTTTGAGGTCAAAGGTAAGGAGAACTTAGTGTGCAAATTGAAGAAAAGTTTATATGGCCTGAAGCAAGCACCTCGGCAATGGTATCTGAAATTTGACAGTTTTATGCATGAGCATGGATATAATAGGTGTTATTTAGATTACTGTGTTTATTTTAAGAGGTTGGATGATGATAGCTACATTATTTTATGTCTATATGTTGATGATATGCTTATAGCTGGGTCTAACATGCATCATATTAAGGGGCTAAAATACCAGTTAGCACATGCATTTGCTATGAAGGATTTGGGGGCAGCAAAACAAATCCTTGGTATGAAGATTTACAGAGATAGGAAGAACAGAACATTGACGCTATCTCAAGATGATTATGTTGAGAAGGTGTTGCAACATTTCTCTATGGAGAATGCTAAAGTTGTCAGCACACCTTTACCTGGTCATTTGAAATTGACTAAGGAGATGTGTCCCAAGACACAGGAACAGGAGGATAAGATGTCCAAGGTACCCTATGCTTCAGCTGTAGGAAGTTTGATGTATGCTATGGTATGCACTAGGCCAGATATTGCACATGCAGTGGGAGTCGTTAGCAGGTATATGATTCATCCAGGTTTTGAGCATTGAAATGTTGTCAAGTGGCTTCTCAGATATTTGAGAGGAACATCCAATAAGTGTTTACACTTTGGGGGCTCTACTACTGATTTACAAGGCTATGTTGAATCAAATTTGGCTAGGGATATTGATACCAGGCAGAGTACTACAGGTTATGTCTTTACTGTTGGTGGGGCAGCCGTGAGCTGGGTTTCTAGGCTACAGAAGATTAATGCTCTCTCCACTACAGAGGCAGAGTATGTTGCTGCTACAAAGGCAGCCAAAGAGATGATATGGCTTCAGTTCTTCTTGGAAGAATTGGGACATCCTTAGAAGGATAATTATTTGTTCACAGATAGTTAGAGTGCCATTCATCTTGCTAAGATTCAGCTCTGCATTCTAAGACCAAACACATACAGTTGCGGTACCATTTCATTCGGTCAGTTTTGGAGGATGGACAGTTAAAGCTGGAGAAGATACATACCAATGAAAATCTAGTAGATATGTTGACAAAGGTTGTCACAAGGGAGAAGCTGAACTCCTCTTCAGCTTCAGTTGGTCTTTTAGACTAAATGTGAATAAAAGAACAGCAGAGTCCAGGGTGGTTTGATCCAGTGGGAGCCCCATGCGGTAGTTGTATTGCTACAGGATCAGTCTCCAAGTGGGATATTGTTGTTTAGTGTGGAGCCTGATCAGTCCCCAAGTGGGAGATTGTTAGATTTGTTGGAGTTGAGGAAAGCCAACTCCGAAGACGCCAAGATCACCTGCATGCGAAACCTGTCAAAGAGAAGCCATAGAAGGGAAGAGCATGGAGCACGGGCAAAAACCCTAAATGGACATGAGAGCCATCATAATGCAAACACAAGAAGAAATGTATTTACAATAATGTGATGTTGTTCGATATGAAAATACAAAGAGGAGAGCTCGAATATAAAGAGCTCATGGAAGCTTGTAGAACAAGCTAGAAGGTGGTAGAAGATAAGTGTGACAACTAGAAGGGAACAAACTCTCGTGTTGTCAACAACTAACCACTACATGCATTAAATATAAAATATTAAATAAATGCATGACCTAAGTAAGCTTAAGCAATAGAATAAATAATTAAATATTAATTATTTACTCTAACAACCCCCCTTAAGTGCAACTTAGGGAAATGCCTTAAGCTCACAAAGCTAAGATGAATGCATAATGGGTCCCGGCAACGAGGCCATTTAGGTACCCAAGTACAATGCAAGAAAAAGTGCAACCTCTGTAAGCGAGGAAAGAGAGAAAACCGCATGGGAAAAACCCTCCCCCAAAAAGAGGTAAGAACCCAGTGAAGAGCTGAAGAAGTCTCCAACTAGGGAAATTGTCCCCTAAAATAGGAACAAAGAGTGATCATGAAGAAGCAGCATCACTGAAGCATGAAGAAGTCGCAAATCTGCCAAACTGATGATCTGAAGAAACCTCCATGGAAGAAAAAGGCACGAACTGAGCATGTCTATATGGTAGATGATCCATCTCACCGAAATGCATAGGTAGCCAGCCACTGCAATCGCCTTGTATGTAGGATCAACCACTGAATACATAGTTCACACTATCGAACCATCGAACCATGGATGCATTGGAACATAGCATAACCCCCCCTTAATGCAGACGGGGTGTGATGACAGGCAACTGAGAAGGTGAGCCAAATCTTCTGCAAATGAACCAAGAACGAGGAGAGAGGAAAAGAGGTATAGACATTGATAAAGACACGGTCTAACTGACTCTGCATGGGCTAATGTCGTGGAAGGGACACTCACTTGACAAAGGGAGAATGCCTAAAATAGCAAACAGATAATCCCCCCCATGGTGCTTTATGAAATAGTGCATGCACAGCTGACTCAAAACAACGTTCATGACTTCTGAAATACAAAAGTGACAATTGATCTCAGTGCGAGAAGAAAAAGTGCTTCAAAAAGATAGCTACAATGATCAAAAATGAAAAAGAGCTGAACCAAAAGAAAGTACAGCCGAAAAGAAAGCAAACCATGCCAGGAAAACGATCCTCGGGCCTAAAAAACTCAAAATATCCACCATAGAGCAAAAATGCCAAAACTATGATAGAAAGAGCAAAGGCCAAAAACAAAGAAAAAGGACTACATTTCTGAAAAGAACATAGAACCAGCTTTCGAAAAATATAAAGTTTTCCAAAAAAAGGCATGGGACGCAAAAGATATGCATGCCGGAGTCAAAAATAGGACTTTGGACTTCAACAAAAAAAAAGGCAATAAAAATGCATCAAAACCAAAAAATACCTACACCAAAATCTCCGTCTTGGAACCAGCTTTCTGGCACTTCTTTCAGATCAGAAAAATACCTCCGTATGCAAGAGTTATGGCCAAAAAACCACAAGTAGGTCCAAAAGAGAACGGGAGAGGTGCATGCAAGGATGATGCAACACTGACGTCAGCAAGTCATGCGATTAAATTTGATGGCTTGGAGGCCGTCGCAGCAAAAAAGAGTGCCATGTGGCATTGCCACGTGGCAGTACGGACGATGACGTGGCAGGGCCACGTGGCAAAGTGCCACGTGGCAGGCCTGCCTCGTGTCACGCACAAACTGGTGCTGACTGTGCAGAAAAATGGCTGAATGGTCGCTGACTCAGCTACACAGCTGGCAGGCGAAGGCGGCCACAGGGCAGCGGAGGCAGGTTGCGCCGCTGGTGGAGGTGGCCACAGAGCGGCGAAGAGGGAGGAGCCACCGGCTGAGGGCGGCGGCCGGGAGGAGGCCGGGCCGCGGCGGAGCGCGGGCGGCGCTGCCTGCTGCGGCCGCTGCGGGTGGTGCGCGGGTGGCGCGGCGGCGGCACGCCCGGAAAACTCCCTTTTAAAATTTTTTTTTATGCTCTGCGTCCGTACGAACCGTACGACAGCGACCCTAGAGGCCTCAAAAATTTGTCAAAATTGCCTTGTCTCCAAAAACGAAAAGCTTTATATGAATCCTGACTGCAAACGGCCTTCTGGATCCAATGGTGATGTCCGTTTGGGCTGAAAGTGCTCTAAAAAAATGCTGATCCCCTGATTTGAAGAAAAATTGCACAAACAAACTAGGGTTTGTGACTCCAAATCACGGCTTCAAAATTTTTTCAACGAAGCAGCAGCAGGAAGGCTCTGATACCATGTTGGAGTTGAGGAAAGCCAACTCCGAAGACGCCAAGATCACCTGCATGCGAAACCTGTCAAAGAGAAGCCATAGAAGGGAAGAGCATGGAGCACAGGCAAAAACCCTAAATGGACATGAGAGCCATCATAATGCAAACACAAGAAGAAATGTATTTACAATAATGTGATGTTGTTCGATATGAAAATACAAAGAGGAGAGCTCGAATATAAAGAGCTCATGGAAGCTTGTAGAACAAGCTAGAAGGCGGTAGAAGATAAGTGTGACAACTAGAAGGGAACAAACTCCCGTGTTGTCAACAACTAACCACTACATGCATTAAATATAAAATATTAAATAAATGCATGACCTAAGTAAGCTTAAGCAATAGAATAAATAATTAAATATTAATTATTTACTCTAACAAGATTGTGGTGACTAATCAGGAAAGTACTATACATACTTCATAAATAGTGGGGTTTTGGCAATAGCCGACATGGTAGCCGACATATTATGGCTGACATATGGCCGACATGTTATAACCCTAAAGCGGTTTAATACTTGTATAAAAAGGGCTTAGGGTTGGGTATTTTTTATGTGTGGTGATACGAAATTGGTTCTTGCGGTGGTATTGAGCTGTAAGGGATTACGGATTGTAATCAGGTTGTAATCACTGGATTGTAATAAGATCGGACTTGCTGTTTGGTGGACGTAGCCCAGGGATTGGGTGAACCATGTTAAATCTTGGTTCCTTGTGTTCATTTCTATGTGTTCTATTATTTTTGTTATTGGTTATATTTGCATGTAGTTTTTATTTCTGTCCGTGGTTTATCCTAACATTAACTATGCTTCTTATATCCTTAACCATGTTCATCACCAAGCCTTGAAGGGAGTTACTCTATTTGAAGCTTGGAGTAGTCAAAAACCATTAGTTAAGAACTTTTGAGTTTTTGGCTCTCCTGTATGGACCCACATTCCTGTAGAGAAATGAAAGGCCTTGGATTTGCAGAGCAGACCTTGCATATTTGTAGGTTATCCTGATGGTGTGAAGGGTTATCGGTTGCTCCACCCTACTACACATGATTTTTTCATTGAGAGGAGTGTTTAGTTTGAGGAGGGATCTTCAAGCTCACTTCCTATCACTTCTCCAACTCCTGCTTTGACATTGGAGTCACTTTGAATACATGACAGATCTTTTGATGAGTTAGATTCACCTGAGCAGTCTTCTACCTCCACTTTCGATGTAGAGAGTGATTCAAATGACTCACCTCCTTCCTCTCCTAGTCATCATTCAAAGGTTGATGATTCCCCTCTAGATTCTCCATCTTCCGGTCCACTTGGGGCTAGATAGACCTTGTAGTTTGCAAGTGATTGGATTGGGGATCCATCTGACACTAGGCAGACTCATTCATAGTTCCAAGATGCTCCTCATGTCTTCATTTCTACTACCTCAGATCCACAGTCATTTCATGAGGCCTTAAGTATTCTTGAGTGGGATACAACTATGTAGGAAGAGTGTAGTTCCTTGATGAGGAACCACACTTGGGATCTTGTTCCTCTTCCTAAGGGATGAAAACTTGTTCGATGTAAGTGGAGCTATCAGACAAAAATTGTAGTAGATGGGTCAGTTGAGGACCATAAGGCTCGCTTAGTCATCAAAGGATTCTCCTAGGTTCCTAGGATTGACTACTCTGAGACTTTTGCACCAATTTCTCAAATGGATTCCATTCAACTTGTTCTTGCCATTGTTGTAGCTAATTATTGGGAAGTACATCAGATGAATGTGAAGAGTGCTTTTCTTCATGGTGACCTTCATGAAGAGATCTATATAGAGAAACCATAGGGCTTCCTTCAAGATTTTTGACTTGCATGCCATCTTTGAAAGTCTCTCTATGGCCTCAAATAGCCTCCTTGGGCCTGGTATGCCAAGATGGACTCCTTCTATTAGTTGGGTTCACTCGGTGCCATTCTGATCCTAATGTCTACATTCTACAATAGGGTGATTCAATCCTATTTTTTGTTTTGTATGTTGATGACTTGGTGACCACAAGAAGTTCTTCAGCCACCATTAAGGCTGTCAAACTTTCCCTTCAGGATAGTGTTTTGATGATTGACTTGGGATTGTTGCATTACTTTTTCGGGACTGAGATCTTTCAGTCTCCTCCTAGGATCACCATCACATAGTCCAAGTATGTTCTGGATTTACTCTCAAGGTTTCATATGGCTGATTGTAAGCCTACTCTAACTCCCTTCCTTTCTGGAGTCAAACTTTGGGCCCAATGTTCTTCTCCACTTATTGATGGCACTTTGTACCAACAACTTGTTGGGCATCTTATTTATCTGATTCATATGAGACTGACATCTCATATGCTATAAGCATGCTCTCTTGATTCATGCAGGAGCCTCATGAGCTGCACTGGAAAGTAGCAAAGTGAACCCTTCACCAAGAACAAGTTTTTTGATTTGCGAGCTTTGCTAAGGGTGCATGATGCTTCATTTTTTGGGGGGTCTCTTTTCTCAATCTTCTGGGGGAATTTTATGTACACGGGTACCTCATCAAGCTTGACTTGTTAGGACCCATTTCTACATCTACTTAAGCTTCATTTATGCGGGGGTGTTAGTGTAGTTTTTTATTTCCTAGTAGGTCATTTATTTTTTCCTATATTTCTAGGCTTTTTCTACACTTTTATTAATCCCCCTTAGGTTAATAAAGCATATCTTATTAGGTGAATGGTTGTGAGGTGTCACTTTCCTACATGTGAGCATCCATTAGCTATCTTAGGAAGATACTTTTTCTATCTTTAGTCTGATAGATGGTTGCTCCTCATTGGTTGGTTTTGCCACCTTCTCCCTCTTTCTATCTTATATAAGCATGCTACCTGACTTGTATTTGTATCTCTTACTTTTGTATCCTCTTAATGCTATTTTTCTTTTATCATTTCCATTACTCTCATAGAGACTAACTCTGTGTTTCTATTTTTGATTTTGTATCATTTGCATTCATAGTTTAGATATCTATTCTTTGCACTAGTTTTTTGGGTTATTAATCTTTTTAGATTCTAACAAAGGTGAATTGGAAAATCTATACCAAACCAATGTCCTGACTTCTGACTTCCACAAATGCAAATGCCCCAATTTTTAGACAAGATGACATCAAAAGCTTAGAAAGTCCAAAGATCTCCACCCTTTGCTCTCGAAACTGTGAAGGCAAATTAAATACAATTGCTCTATTTTATTCTCGCCCTTAACATTGCATTTACCTACAACTTTTACTAGAACATTTATTAATAATAATAACAAAAGTAAATATCAAAGCGTGTAATTTTCCAATTAGCTCCTCAAAATGTGCTTGCTCATGTTTTTTTATTTGATTTATTTATTGATTATTTTTAATAAAAATGAGACTACTAATAATAAAACCACTAGGAAAATGATAGCCCACGAATAGGAAAGTAGGGAAATTTCAATAAAATAGAAATTAAAGACATTAAAATAGTAAAAACCATATGATATTTTTATTTTCTCTATGGTCGGAAAAGTTTGAAAGCAACATTAATGGTTTTTATTTGATATGAAAACATTAGTCTCTACCTTTTACAAGGCGGGGACTAATAAATTGGACCCACCTTTCATTATAAAAAGGGTCAACTTTCACATACATGTCCCCATGTGGGAGAGACCAAATCAAACCTTGGATAGCGCTCAGGCTTGGAAACACACGCCAAGAGAGAGGATGGGGGTCAAGCCAGCTAGCCAAGTAGCCAAATAGCCATAGGGGGAAAAATAGGTTTAGTCAATAGTTAAGTAGGTTTAGTTATTAAAATAAAAATAATAAAGTTACTAAATGGTATTAGTGATTTGGGTTATCATGATTAGATTTATGTTGAAAAAGGTATGTTAGGGGTAATGAATATGGTTAAGGTATGATTAGGGGACAATTAATATAATTTTGTTTAAGTAAATCTTTATGTCTTATATCTCATTTTTTTTTAGATTGTTCTTTTTAATAAAGTTTTATTAGTTCGTGGAGGAAAGTATTCAAATCATTCAATTCAATTTTTCAATTTAATTGACCAATCAACTCATAGGATTTCAAAGATTAAAAGAAACTTTAAATGTTTATATCTTCTTTTAATTTTTCATTATTTTCTAAATCACATTCTATTGGACCATACTATTTTTGGTAGGGAGAAAATTAAAATTTCTCCAACAAAAATACAAATGTTTTCTAACAAGTCTATCATGCATTAATTGCAATTTTATCTTTTACACAATGTGACAAGTGGATTAACTTTTCAAGTTTTACATTGATATTTATACTTTTCATTTGTAAGAAAATACAAATATTTTCTAACAAGTCTATCATGCATTAATGAATGTATTAATTACAACTTTACCTAGTCCACATTGGTGACAAGTGGATTAACTTTTCAAAAAAAAATCATTTTTATCTTTCACCTCACAAATGAATGTCTAATCAATATTAATTATCACTATTTATTTTTATAAATATAGAGTTAAATGTTTTATATTTCTTATTTTAAATATATTGATTAGTTTTATATTGATGTTTATTTTTGTCATTTGTAAAATGTTATTTCTTTAAATTTACACTATATTTCATTGGCTACTATTTTACAATTTTATTCTAATTTTTTATACCACTTTACAAATTGTAAAACTAATACTACCCCTCAAATTAATTAGATATTTTGATAGTTTTAATTAAGTAATCAATAATTTATTTATTTTAAATCAAGTATTTTAACTGAATTGGTAGAAATGACTAGTTCATTCATATAATATAATTTCTATTGTTTATTTATATATTTTTTAAGATAATATAATCATTAATATTTTTAAAATTCCCTTCAACTCTCTCTATCATTCTACCTTTACTTGTCCATATAATAACATATCATTTTCTTTTTTAACTCTCTCTCCATATCCTTCCTTTCTACTTATAAATCTCCATTTTCTGTCTTTTCCAATTATTGGCAAGAACTTTGACGCATTGCATCTCTTTTTAATAAAGGTTTTAATGGGTTTTAGTTATAGAAGGGGGTCTTGTGCTAGAGTTGAGTAGTGCTAGGAGAATGAAAATAAATTTGTGATTTCAAGTTTGTGTAATGTTAAATTATTAATTGATGACTTGATATTTTAAATAATTTTAGAATGAAATTTATCAAAATAAAAATAGTTAATTAATTAAGGCTTAAGTTAGTAGCTTCACTATTCGAGGTTGTTAAGGTTAGGATGTGTCATGAGTTAGAATTGCCTACATAACTTGATAAGATGAGTCGGGTTATGATAGAACATAAGTTAGATGTTGTAAATAGTTTTTTGATAAATATTTAATATTTTTAATTAGTTCTAAATAGGTTATGATAATATCTAGAATTAAGTATTAGTATGTTATGATAGATTAACCTTTAAATGCATAACTAGATCCTCCTAAAGATTGATCTAGTATAGTGTAATAAGGGATACTATCATAGTCAGCTTAAGAACTTGGAAACCCTAAATGCATTTTGAACTTGGTATCATACCTTTATAATTTGAACCTAATGTTTAAATTGATCGACCTAATAAACCCATGCTAAGTATTTTTGTGGCACAATAACTTATGATTTGAACCCATGCAGTATGATTGAATATTGACCCTACATCCTCTTATGATGTAATCCAAACTCAATTTCTTCCTAAACCTTGTGACTCAAAAACTAACTTTATCATGTTGTCATATCTTTGCATCATTTTTGATGGTTTGTATGTATTAAACATTATTATTATTACCTTAAAAAATAAAAATAAAAAAAATTGTTGGTGTGCTTTTGCCCCAATTTTTTGGGCATGACATCATTGTGGATTAGACACTAATCTAGTGAAACAAACCATGCTTCAAAAGTTATTTTAATTTCTAATGTAGGAGTAAGAGTATGTAGTATTATTCTAAGTGTGTTTGAAGGTAAATGGGTTTGTGCTTGAGAGTTAAGAAAAAATGACTTTTCTTTATTTTATATCTAAGAACTTTTCACCATTGTAAGTTCATAGTATATTGTCTAAAGTGATGTAGTCCTATATGTAGACTTGTAAATTTGGGCATGCCCTCTTGATTCTACTAAATCTACAAGCTTGGACCTCCTATTTCTACTAAATCTACAAGGTTGTCCAACCTTGTAGATGTTGGCTTCTCTTGTCTACAATAGGTGGATAGGGTTGGGTAGGTTGTCTAAGTACTCAGTCATGTGGGCTAAGACTTATGAGGTTGAGATCATGCCCTAAGAAAATTTGGCATAATGGATAGCCCTTAGGCCTTAGCTCTTAGCTAAAGAGGTTCATTCTTAAGGATCATACTCACATATAAGGTAGCTAAAATGATTTCATGGAAGACCTCAATCAACAAATAATAATTTTAAATTTTTTAATCTATATTCTATTCTAGTTTTTGTCTCATCTCCTAATGTTGGTGTTGTCAATAAGGATTGCACCTCTAGGTTAATGTAGGATTGATCTATCATGTTGAAAAATAGAAATGCTCTAAGGTGGTGATTTATGCGAAAACTAGAGCGAATCTTCATATAAGGCTAGTTCCTAGATAAGACTTCACCTAAAACTAAATCCAAATGAGGAAAAGGGATGAGAAAACATGGGTCAATGAAATGCAAAAAAAAATTCCATAAGAGGTGATATATGAATAAAATGGATTACAACTTCAATGCCTCACCAAAAACTACCCATGATATCACAAGTTCACAATACCTAGAAAAGCATGTACTCACGAAATTGATTATAATGAAAGGAATCTATTTTATTTCAAAGGAAATCAAAAGTTTCACCAATTTTTCTTCAAAAAAGATAGACACAAATATAGACCTATAACTACATGTATCAATTTTTGGATGCACAATAAGGAATATAACTTGAATGAAGGCTACCACAATGCACAAGTATAAATTAATAGTATTACAATAGAAATCAATGATAAGGAACTAGTGTATCTATATAATAAATGATGAAAAAATCTACTACAAAGTGCTCCCACAATCAGCCACAAAAAAGTAATGTATAGAAATATGACAAGGAAATAAGAGACCTTATAATGAGGTGAATTTATAATATTTAGATAAGAGAAACCCTAACTTGGACAAAAGAAAGAATGCATTAAAAGAAAGTATCAAATCACACCAAACTGAGAATAAATTTTACCAAAATTAACCTCAAATTAAAGTACATCTAAATGATCATTCAAACTACCCAAAAAAGCATCAAGATATATAAACTCATATGCAAAATTGAAGGTCACAAAAAGAGCTAAAATTGATAGTAACAAGGAGTTAATGTTAGAACATTTAGAATAAATGAGAGGAGGTGGGGGTAGGGTGAATCAATTACTCAAGGTCCATAAGTACCATTTGGAAAATAAAAACATTAAACATCATATGCTCTATTAATCTCATCGTAGCTCGATCTCTACTATGTATTGATAAACAAAAATAATAGTAGTTCACTGTTCTATTGTAATTGACTTTTTTGAATGTAAACATGTAAATACAAAACACCATAAAAAATTTAACACAAGTTTGACACTGAGATTTTACATGGAAACCCAATTTGGGAAAAACCACCAGCAACATGTCACCACTTTTTCACTCTTTTGAAGTGAGCTCTTGTTGGAAATATAAGAGGAGTAATTGAGAGGGGAGGGGTGAATCAGTTACCACAAAAATAAATCCTAGATCCCTTAGATGTCAATACAAAACATAAACTTTGTTGAAACTGTTGCTACTCGGTTAACACATAGGCACTCGGTTAACACTAACAATATGTTGAAACTTGACAAGTACTATAATATCAACTATTACATAGAAAATATTGAACATGTAGATCATAAGATATTAACTGTGATTAACCTTAATTAACTTAGTTTCATACACATAAAAGAAATAGCATGAACACAAGTGATACCAAGATTTAATGTGGAAATCCAATTTGGGAAAAACTACCAATTTCAACTAGTTACTTTTTTTCACTCTTCTAAAGTGAGCCCTATTAGAAGCCAACCTTGTTAAAGGTTACAAAAAAAATTATTAGTTGTGACCTTGTTAGAGGATCTAATCACCCTGTTAGGAGTGGCCTTGTTAGAGGTATTTAGAAACTTTAATCTAGAAATGCCACCTTATTAGAAGATTTGGCAAATAGCTATTAAGCCAACTTGGTTAAGAGATTTGATACACTGCTACAATGGCTAGAGAGTAACAATGATTTGACTTGATTTTTGATGCAATAGCATTTCTGATTTTAGATCTCAATCCTGGCTTGAATACTTGATCTTTCTTGATCGAATGTATCTTTGCAGCCCAACAAGGATATTTTTCTTATCCTTCCAATTCACTTCCTCTAAGCATCTTCTTCTCTTCCACACATTCTCACACTTTCAATCCTCAACTTGACCTTATACTTATATCATTAACATTGTCAAGTCAGCTTGAATATGACTTAGAATAACTAATATTCATCTCCTTAGTTGGCTAGAACCATCAAACAAATCCATTAAACTCAAAATGCCACAACAAAAAAATCCTTTGTTAGCGATCGTGCTCGATAGACACTAACACTAAATTTTTTTTCCTATGTTAACCAAGTGAACTTGGTTAGCACTACATTTTCATAAACTTCCTTTGCTAAGCGAGTGAACTTGGTTAACACTGGTTCCATCCAACTTTCCTTTGTTACCCAAGTGAGCTCAGTTAACACTCAACTTCCATGAACTTCTCTTTGATGCCCAAGTGAACTCGGTAGACACTGTCTTATGAACTTTGCAAACACTGGAATCCTTGATAGACATAGGAAATTTTCTTCATCACCCAAGTGAGCTCGACATACACTAACTGGTAAATATATGACATTTTGTGTAACATCAAATATAATATACAATTGATCAATTATTTTCAACAATCTCCCTCTTTGGCATTGATGGAAATGCAACATGTCATAATACAATGAAATTTCAAAGAAAAATAAAGTAAGGAAAATATACTTAGTTTCATTCTAATTCTCATCCATGAGAACTCCCTCTATCAGTGTGAACTCCCTCTAACTTCAATTTATCTTTAACATCTTCTTCTGATAGAAAACAAAATTTAGACCAAGTTCTTCCTCTTTGACATCTTCACACAAAATTTATGTGATATGATAGTAAACTCTCCCTCTTTGACATCTTATGCTAAAGACAATATTCAGTGAATATATATGAACCTAATGTACAGATTTATATGCAATTTTTCATTTCATTATTGCATCAACATGACTAATATTTAACATGCTCTAGTTGATGCATCACTAAAATTCATTTAGCGAGCTTCAAATAGGGGAATAACCCCTAACTTGCCTCTTAGATACAAGAATGCATCGTTAGGTAATGGCTTTGTGAATATATCTACAATTTGTTCTTTAATATTCACATATTCCAATCTTACCTCTTTGTCTTACACCAATTCTCTCAGAAAATGATATTTTATTGCAATGTTTTTGGTCTTAGTATCCATCACAATATTCTTTGAAATATTAATTACACTTGTTTTATCATAGAAAATAACCACTGAATCCTTGATTTCTACCTACATATCTACCAACAATTTCTTGAACCAAACAACATTGGAACAATTAACTACTGCTACAATGTACTCTACCTTTGTTGTAGACTAAGAAATATAATTTTTCTTCTTGCTTGTCCAAGAAACTAGTCTCTTACCAAGAAAGAACTCTCCACCACTAGTGCTCTTCCTATCATTAACACTTCCTACCCAATCTGCATCAGTGAAGGCTTTCAAATGTAAATTGCCTTCTTTCTTGTATCATAATCCATAGTCTTTAGTACCCTTTAGATACCTCATGATTCTCTTTATTGCCATCATATGATTTTCTTTAGGCTTAGCTGAAAATCTTACCACCATACCAACTGCGAGAGCAATATTAGGCCTAATATATACAACATACTAAAGTTTTCCAATAATTGACCTGTATGTGGTCTGATCTACCTCCTTGGAATCATCATTTTTGGAAAGCTTAGGTCTAGTAGATGTAGGTGTTCCAGCTGGTCTTGAATCCTCCATTCCAAACTTCTTCAATATCTCCTTTGTATACTTAGATTGAGTAATGTAGACACCATTTTTCTTCTATTGAATCTTTAAGACAACAAAGAATTTGATTTTTCCAAACATTGACATCTCAAATTTCTTGTTCATTTCCTCTAGAAAAGCTTTGCATAAATCATCATTTCTAGTAAAAAATGTGTCATTTGCAAAGATTTCTACCAACACAATCTTCTTGTTTGGTCCTCCTTTAATGAAAAGGTTGTTGTTATCATTTGTCCTTTGAAAACCAATCTTCATCAAATAATTATGAAGTCTTTCATACCAAGCTATGGGAGATTGGTTGAGACCATATATTACTTTTTGTAGTATGCAAACCATATCCTCTTTGCTAGGATCTACAAAACCTTTAGGTTGTTCTATGCAAACTTCTTCTTTGAGAATTCCTTTCAAAAATGTAGATTTCACATCCATTTGGTACATTTTAAATCTTTTTTATGTAGCATAAGAAAGTAAAGTCCTAACACATTCTAATCTTGCAATTGGATGGCAATAGTTTCACCATAGTCAATACCTTTTTCTTGAGAATAACCTTTGCATACTAACCTTGCTTTGTTGATTGAAACTTCTCTATCTTGATTCAGCTTATTTTTGGAAACCCACTTTGGGACAATTACATTCTTATCCTTGGGTCTAGGAAAAAGAGTCTAGATCTTATTCCTTTCTATCTATTCTATTTCTTCATTCATTTCTTCAATCCAACTTTCATTATCCAAAGCATCTTTCACTATTCTAGGTTCAAATTTAGTAAGCAAACATGTACCTTTCAATTTGTTCCTTGTCATTATACCATCTCTTTGTTGGATACAATTAAGTAATTGTGTATTGTCTTTGATGTTACACAAATGTCATATCAGTTATCAGACAGAGTCTACCGAGCTCAGTCGGTCAGTAAAAGCCTTTTGCAGTGTATACCGAGCATTCCTCTATGTCAAATGGTGAGTTAGTGTTAATCGAGTTCACACGGTAAGCTAAGGAAACTTTAGTTCTTACCGAGATCACTCAGGTATCAAAGGATTTTGTAGCGAACGGTTAGTGTTAACCGAGTTCGCACGGTAAGCTAAGGAAAGCTGAGTTTTCACCAAGCTCACTCGGTAGTCAAAGACAGCTTTTATCGAGTCCAGTCGATTTCCAAAGGAAGTGGCAGGTTTACCGAATTCCCCGGTAATTGTAGTTTTTACCGAGTTCTTCCGGTTAACACAGGAAGGAAGTTTTTGTTCTGTATTGACCGAGCAACGTTTTTCAGTGAAGAATTTTGTTTTTTAGTTCAAGCCGACTTTGGAATATGTTTCGTCAAGTTGGTTGGGCAAGCCGACTTTGGAATTGTTTTGACAAGTTGGTTGGGCCGACCTGGTATTATGAATAGTATATAAAGAGGTGCTCAAGATGCAAAAAAAAAAGGTGAGTGAGTATGTACGAAAAGTGCAAGGAAGTGCAAGGAAGAGACTTGCGTGTGCCTAAGCAGAATTGAGCAGAGGGAAATCTTGGAGCTGCAGAGATATATTTGATCAGTAAGGATCTTGTGGAGCTAAACTGAGATCTGTATTCAGCAAGATAAGTTGCATGTATTTTCAGATCATTCATTGTTGCTTTCTAACCATTGTAACAGTGATTCCAAAATCTCCTAACAGAGTTGGTTTAACAGCCATTTCATAAATCCTTTAATAGGGTGGCAATTCAGTTGAATTGTTCAAAAGACCTCTTATAAGGCCACTCCTAACAGGGTGATTAAATCCTCTAACAGGGTCACACCTAACAGTGTGTTTTGTAACCTTTAACAGGGTTGGCTCCTAACAGGGCTCACTTCAGAAGAGTGAAAATTGGTGAGTAGTTGCTGGTGGTTTTTCCCATATTGGGTTTCCACGTAAATCTGGTGTCTACTGTGTTAATGATTACTTTCTTTTGCATAGTCGCTTATTTCAGTAAATGCTTCATAAATTAACTAAACATCTATCAAGTTTTAAGCAGTAATTTTTGTGTTTATCGAGTAGAAGCAGCAACTAAGTTTAAGGCATCTTTGGGACTTTAGAAAATGTTTTTGTGGTAACTGATTCACCCCTCCCCTCTCAGTTACCCCATCTTCATTTTCCAACAATTGGTATCAGAGCTTTTGGTGCTTGCAGGAGAAGATTTCAAAGATCTAAGCCAAAGATCAAGATGTCTTATAAGAGGGAAATCCCAAGGCTTAACCGAAACAACTTCTCAGCATGGCAGGGATTAATGAGACTTCATCTAGCTTCCATTGGTGACACTGGTCTGAAATATCTTGATGATAAATATGTAGAACCATCAGGTACATCATCAGTCAATAACATTGCTATAAAGAAGACTCATAACATTATGATGATTGATATTGCATCTGCCTTGAGTTATGAAGAGTTTGATGATGTCAAGGGCTGCACTACTGCCTATGAAATGTGGGAAAGACTGAAAGAGATCTATGGTGGAGATGACAATGTCAGAAGAGCCAAAGCTGAAAGTCTGAGAGGACAGTTCGATCAGATGAAAATGAAAGAAGATGAAAATATTGCCAAATATGTTGAAAGAATTAAAGCATGTGTCAGTGCTATCAAAGCTTCTGGAGGAAGTATCAGTGAAGAGACAGTCATAAGTAAAGTTCTTAGAACTCTACTTCCAGTTTATGACATCAGGGTATCAGCCATTCAAGAAAGAAGGTGTGAGGCCAATCACAAGATAAACCTAGAGGCCATAGTTGGAAGATTGACAGCATTTGAATTAGATAATTTTGATAATTATGTTCCAGCTACAAAGAACATTGAGTCTGCATTTGAAGCCAAGCTTTCACTCAAGGAAAAAGGAAAAAAGAAGAAGGAATCTCAGTCAGAGAGTGAAGATCAATCAGATCAGAGCTCTAACAGCGACCTTGAAGTAATTGAAGCCCTACTTGCAAAGAAATATTCAAGAGGAAGAGGTAAATACAGAGGTAAAGTACCCCTAATCTGCTTTTCATGTGAAGAAGTCGGTCATATTGCTGCAAGGTGTCCAAACAAGAAAGATAAAGATGAAAAGAAAGATAATAAATGGAACAGTAAGAAAGATTTCAAATCATTTAAGGATAAAAGTAAGAAATCATGTTTTATGGCTAAAGATTCTAATGATTCTAATGATGAAGAAGAGGATGAGATTGTTTACATTGTTGTAAAAGATGAATCTGACAATGAAGAAATGGCACTCATCTCTCACATAAGTAAGAATGATACATGGATCATTGATAGTGGCTGCTCACATCATATGACTAGAGATAAAACAAAGTTTGATCAATTTGAAGAGTATGATGGTGGCAGTGTAAGATTTGGAAACAATGAACCTTGTTGCATCAAAGGAAAAGGAAGAATCACTCTAACCCAGGAACTTGTATGTGATAATGCTTATTGGGTAGAAGGACTAAAGAAAAATTTATTGAGTGTGGCACAGTTACTCAACTATGGACTCAAAGTAGAATTCATCCAAGGAAAAGCAAGACTGCTGAACGGTAAAGGAAAGCTGATTGGATCTGGTATTCAAACTAAAGGTAACTTGTTCTATCTTGAACTTGATGAACATTCATGTTTTATTGTTCAAATAGAAGAGAGTTGGTTATGGCATAAAAGATTATGTCATGTGAATTTTGACAATCTGGTAAAGATAAGAAAATTCAAGAAAGTGAGAGGCGTTCCTGATTTAAAGAAACCAGAGGTCGGTTTATGCAAGAATTGTCAAATTGGAAAGATGGGTAAGTCTAGTTTCAAAAGCAAAAATTATCAGTCTGAAGATTTATTAGAAATTGTGCATACTGACTTATGTGGACCTATTGAAACTGAAAGCTATACTGGTGAAAAATATTTTATTCTTTTTGTTGATGATTATTCAAGAATGATGACCATCATGTACCTAAGGAACAAATCAGAAGCATTTGAAAAGTTCAAATGGTATTTGGCAAGAGTAGAAAAAGAAATAGGGAAAAGATTGAAATGCCTAAGGTTAGAAAGAGGTGGTGAATTTATTTCACATGAATTTAATAACTTTTGTATTGAAAGAGGAATCAAAAGACAGGTTTCAGCACCAGGTACTCCTGAACAAAATGGCATAGCTGAAAGAAGGAACAGATCCATCATGGATTGTGCAAGAACCTTGATGATAGAAAAGAATATTGCTATCAAATATTGGAAGGAGGCTATCAGTACAGCAGTTCATACCTTAAACCGAGTACAGTTAAAAAAGGACTCATTCAAAACTCCCTACAAAATATGGTATGGCTATAAACCCAATGTAAGTTATCTGAAAGTATTTGGAAGCAAATGTTATATCTTGAAAGAATCTAGAAAAGGTAAATTTGATGTAAAAGGTGATGAAGGTATATTTCTTGGATACTCATGCAAGAGTAAAGCATATAGATGCTTGGACTTATCTACTCACAAAGTCATAGAAAGTATACATGTGAAAGTTGATGAATTTGCAGAAAAGACTGAAGAAGAAAGCAGAAAAGAACCAGAAGATTACAAAAGATTCGTCTTCAGTGATTCGGATATAATATCAACTGCATCTGAGAATCAGAAATCTTCTTCTACCGAGTCATCACTAACCGAGTTGCAGGAAACATCTACCGAGCCAACATCTACCGAGCCAACGTCTACCGAGTCAGAAAATACCGAGTTAGAGATTACCGAACCTGAGGTAACCGAGCAGGTACATACTGTGCTAGTTGATACCGAGCCAGACCAAACCGAGCAAGGAGGAGAAATGCAAGAAGATAACAACAAAATTCATCCAAAAGAAAAAGAACCTATTCTAGCCAAATATGTCAGGAGACATCATTCAGCAGATCAGATCATTGGAAATAAATCTGATGGAACCATCACAAGAAGTAAGTTGAAAGGTACTTGTTTACTTGCTGATTTTGAACCTAGAACTGTCAAAGATGCATTAGAAAATGATAATTGGATTGAAGCAATGAATGAAGAAATAGAGCAGATAGAGAAAAACAAAACATGGACTCTTATACCCAGGCCTAAAGACAAAAATGTAATCGGTACAAAGTGGGTTTTCAGAAATAAGTTGGATGAAAATGGTAAAGTATCAAGAAACAAAGCTAGATTAGTGTGCAAAGGATATTCTCAAGAAGAAGGCATAGATTATGGAGAAACTTTTGCTCCCATTGCTAGATTGGAAGGTGTTAGAACCTTATTAGCATATGTTGCCTACAAAGGATTTAAAGTTTATCAGATGGATGTCAAGTCAGCATTTCTAAATGGTATACTGGATGAAGAGGTCTACATTGAACAACCTGAAGGTTTTATTGATCCAAATAAAAAGAACATGGTTTGCAAATTTCACAAGGCATTGTATGGTCTGAAACAAGCCCCTAGAGCATGGTATGAAAGATTGCATAGCTATCTTATTCAAATTGGATTTCAAAAAAATAATGATAACAGTAGTTTGTATATCAAGGAAGGACCAGAAAATAAGATTGTCCTGGCAGAAATATTTGTAGATGATACTATTTTCACAGGGAATGATGATCTTTGCAAAGAATTTTCAGAACAAATGAGCAAGGAATTTGAAATGTCAATGTTTAGTGAAATCAAATTCTTTGTGGGACTTCAAATTCAGCAGAACAAGAATGGCATCTACATCACTCAAGCAAAATATATCAAAGAGATATTGGAAAAGTTTGGTATGGAAGACTGTAAACCAGTTGGAACTCCCATGTGTACTGGACTAAAACTTACCAAAGAAGATGATTCAAAGGAAATAGATCAGACATTGTACAGATCTATGATTGGAAAGTTGCAATATGTAGTTCATACTAGGCCAGATATTGCTCTTGCAGTTGGAATTGTGGCAAGATTTTCAGCCAAACCAAGAGAAAATCACATGATGGCAATCAAGAGAATAATGAGATATCTGAAAGGAACTGAAGATTATGGATTATGGTATAAACTTGGAGGAAACCTAGACTTAAAAGTGTTTACTGATGCTGATTGGGCAGGAAACCTTGACGACAGAAAAAGCACAAGTGGAGGTGCATTCTTTCTTGGAAAGAGGTTGGTTTCTTGGATAAGCAAAAAGCAAAACTGTACAGCTCAATCAACAACAGAGGCAGAGTATGTTGCTGCAGCAGTAAACTGTTCTAATATTGTTTGGTTCAAGCAATTGCTACAAGGCATGAAGATGGAAATCAAGGAACCAGTCGTCATGTTTTGTGATAACACAAGTGCAATCAATATATCTAAAAATCTAGTAATGCATTCTAAGACTAAGCACATTGCAATCAAGTATCACTTTGTCAAAGAATTGGTGCAGGACAAGGAAATCAGATTGGAATATGTACATACAAAGGAACAGATTGCTGACATATTCACAAAGCCTTTACCTAAGGATGCATTTTTGTATCTCAGAGGTAAGTTAGGGGTTATTCCCCTATCTGAAGTTCACTAAAATAAGTTTTAGTGATGCATCAGCTCTTACAAAATTGAACAATCATCAATTGATGCAGCAAATCAAGGAAATATTGCATATGAATTAGTACTAAACGTACAATGAAATTCATTTGAAATTAGATGGTCTTTGGCATGTGTTGTCAAAGAGGGAGAGTTTTACTGTCATATCTTTTCCGAAATATGAAATTTGATTAAGTAATTTCTTCACAGAGGGAGATTACTGTAAGAGGGAGAGTTCTCTATCTTAGAGGGAGAATTGTTAATTGTGTTGTGTTGCAGTAGACTTGCTTTCAAATTTCATTTCTACTATGACATGTTGTGTTGCCATCAATGCCAAAGAGGGAGATTGTTGGATACAATTAAGTAATTGTGTATTGTCTTTGATGTTACACAAATGTCATATCAGTTATCAGACAGAGTCTACCGAGCTCAGTCGGTCAGTAAAAGCCTTTTGTAGTGTATACCGAGCATTCTTGTATGTCAAACGGTGAGTTAGTGTTAACCGAGTTCACACGGTAAGCTAAGGAAAGTTTAGTTATTACCGAGATCACTTCGGTATCAAAGGATTTTGTAGCAAACGGTTAGTGTTAACCGAGTTCGCACGGTAAGCTAAGGAAAGCTGAGTTTTCACCAAGCTCACTCGGTAGTCAAAGACAGCTTTTATCGAGTCCAGTTGGTTTCCAAAGGAAATGGCAGGTTTATTGAATTCCCCGGTAATTGTAGTTTTTACAGAGTTCTGCCGGTTAACATAGGAAGGAAGTTTTTGTTCTGTATTGACCGAGCAGCGTTGGCCAGTGAAGAATTTTGTTTTTTAGTTCAAGCCGACTTTGGAATATGTTTCGTCAAGTTGGTTGGGCAAGCCGACTTTGGAATTGTTTTGACAAGTTGGTTGGGCCGACCTGGTATTATGAATAATATATAAAGAGGTGCTCAAGATGCAAAAAAAAAAGGTGAGTGAGTATGTACGAAAAGTGCAAGGAAGTGCAAGGAAGAGACTTGCGTGTGCCTAAGCAGAATTGAGCAGAGGGAAATCTTGGAGCTGTAGAGATATATTTGATTAGTAAGGATCTTGTGGAGCTAAACTGAGATCTGTATTCAGCAAGATAAGTTGCATGTATTTTCAGATCATTCATTGTTGCTTTCTAACCATTGTAATAGTGATTCCAAAATCTCCTAACAGAGTTGGTTTAACAGCCATTTCATAAATCCTTTAACAGGGTGGCAATTCAGTTGAATTGTTCAAAAGACCTCTTACAAGGCCACTCCTAACAGGGTGATTAAATCCTCTAACAGGGTCACACCTAACAGTGTGTTTTGTAACCTTTAATAGGGTTGGCTCCTAACAAGGCTCACTTCAGAAGAGTGAAAATTGGTGACTAGTTGCTGGTGGTTTTTCCCATATTGGGTTTCCACGTAAATCTGGTGTCTAATGTGTTAATGATTACTTTCTTTTGCATAGTCGCTTATTTCAGTAAATGCTTCATAAATTAACTAAACATCTATCAAGTTTTAAGCAGTAATTTTTGTGTTTATCGAGTAGAAGCAACAACTAAGTTTAAGGCATCTTTGGGACTTTAGAAAATGTTTTTGTTGTAACTGATTCACCCCTCCCCTCTCAGTTACCCCATCTTCATTTTCCAACACTCTCTTTCCTCCAATGATATGCTTAGGTACATGGTGCCTTCTAACATATCTTTCTAATACAAGTACTTTAGATTTAGAACTTGTTCCATTTGCCTTACCATTATCTTCTGCATCATGCTTGGGTCCCACTATCAATGACTTAGGTCCTTCAGATTCTAACTTGAGTTGCACCAGTTATAACTTAGTAGCCTCTGACTGTGACTCTAGTCCTTCAGATTATGACTTAGGTTGCATTGGCTACAACTCGGGTGCTTCTAGAGATTTTGGGAACTCGAGAGGTGAACTTTGCTAACTTCCAATTGGATTAGGTAATGTACTAGGTTCAAAGTAAAAAAACTTTCTATAATCTTCAGGTTCTTTACTTCTTTTTGCTTCACTCTTTTCTACAAACTCATCAATCTTCACATATGTACTTTCTATGATGTTATGAGCAGTTGGATTTAGACATTTGTATGTTTAACTTCTACTGGAGTATCCTAGGAATATGCCTTCATCACTTTTGACATCAAATTTACCTTTCCTAGTCTCCTTCAAGATATAACATTTGCTGTCAAATACTTTCAAGTAACTTACATTAGGATTATAGCCATACCATAGTCCACAAGGAGTTTGATTTGAGTCTTTCTTCAATTGTACTCTATTCAAGGTATGAACTATTGTGCTATTTTCTTTCTTCTAGTATTTGATTACAATATTCTTTTCTATCATCAAAGTTCTTGCATAATCCATGATTGATTTGTTCCTTCTTTCTACTATACCATTCTGCTGAGGTGTACCAAGGTCTAATACTTGTTGTTTGATTCCTCTTTTAGTACAAAATTCATTGAATTCATTAGAAATGAATTCAACTCCTCTATCTGATCTCAAAAATTTCAACTTCTTTCCTATTTCCATCTCTACTCTTGCCAGATATCACTTAAGCTTTTGAAAATCTTCAAACTTATCTTTTAGATACATTACTGTCATCATTCTAGAGTAATCATCAACAAATAAAATAAAGTACTTATCTCCACTGTAGCTCTCAACACCAATAGGTCCACAAAGGTCTATGTGAACTGACTCTAAGGTTTAGTTCTTGCTCTTGAAACTTGTCTTGCCCATCTTACCAAATTGACAATTTTTACATAGGCCCATATCAGGTTTCCTCAAACTAAGAATAACTCTTACTCTTTTGTTTTTTCTTAGCTTGATTATGTTATCAAATTTCACATGACATAACCTTTTATATCATAACCAACTTTTTTCTACTTGAGAAATGAAACATGAACTTTCACTAAGATCTAGGTAGAATAAGTTGACTTTTGTTTGGTTACCAGACCCAACAAGATTTCCTTTTCCATCTAGTAGCTTGGCCTTCCCATTCATGAAGTCTACCTTCAATTCAATGTTATTCAACTTTTCTACACTTAGTAGATTATGTTTTAATCCTTCAACCTAATAAAAATTATTAGATCTAAGTTCATTGGTTAGAGAAATACAACATTTTCCTTTTATGCAACATGGTTCATTGTTTCCAAATCTTACACTTCCACCATCATAGTGTTCCATATGTTCAAAAAATTTCTTATCACCAGTCATATGATGAGAACAACCACTATCAATAATCCATGTATCATTTTTTCTATCATGAGAAATAAGTGACATTTTATCTTCTTCATTATCAAATTCATCTTTTACAACAATATAGACCATTTCATCATCATCACTACTATCTGAATATTTAGTGATGAAACAAGACTTCTTAACTTTTTCCTTGTAGTCCTTGTAGCTTTTTAAATCCTTCTTTCCTTTATACTTGCTAGTCTTCTTTTCATCTTTTTCTTCTCTATTTTAACACCTTGCAGCAATGTGACCAAATTCTTCACAAGAAAAATAGATTAGAGAAATTTTACCTTTGGGATACCTTCTGGCAAGAAAATGCTTCAATGGATTCAAGATTATTATCAGAACTATCTTCCTCTTCACTTTTAAATTGTTTTCCTTTAGGCTTTACAACTTTCTTCTTGAGTGAAAACTTGGCTTCAAAGTTAGGCTCAAGATTTTTAGAACTAAAAACATAATTATCATAGTTATCTATCTCAAATGTTGTTAGTCTTCCCATTAAAGCATTCAGGGTTATCTTATTATTTGGATCACATCTCATCTCTTGAATAGAAGACATTTTGATTGCATAGATAGGAAGAGATGTTCTAAGTACCTTGCTTACCATTATCACATCTTCAATTGTCCCTCTAGAGGCTTTGATTTCATTCACATTAACTTTGATTCTATCAACATATTTTTTAATGTTTTCATCCTATCTCATCTTCATCTAATCAAACTAACCTCCCAAGCTTTTTGCCTTGGCTATTCCCACATTATCATTGCCTCCATATGTATCTTTTATCTTTGTCCACATCTCATGAGCAGTAGTACACCCTTTGACTTCATCAAATTTAGCATAGTTAAGAGTTGATACAATGTCAATCATCATGATATGATTTTTCTTTTCGGCAATCTCCTCCGTAGTCATTGTTGTAGTAGGAGCCTTATACTTAGCATTTAGATATTTTAGACCTAAATCATTGATGGTTTCTAGATGTAGCTTCATAAGTTCTTGCCATGACTCGAAGTTATCTTTGTTCAATTTGGGAATCTCTCTCCTGTAAGACATCCTAATATTTAGCTTAGGTCCTTGAAACCTTTTCTATAAGAAACAAAAGATCTTATACCAATTATTGGAAATATAAGAGGAGTAACTGAGAGGGGAGGGGTGGACCAATTACCACAAAAATAAATCCTAGATCGCTTAAATGTCAATAGAAAACATAAACTCTGCTAAGATTGTTGCTACTCGATTAAAATACATGCATTTGGTTAACAGTAAAAATATGCTATAACTCAGAAAGCACTATAATATCAACTCTTACTCAAAAAATAATGAACATATAGATCTTAAGCTATTAACTATGATTAACTTTAATTAACTTAGTTGCATACAAATAAAATAAATATCATGAATACAAGTGACAAAGATTTAATGTGGAAACCCAATTTGGGAAAAACAACCAATTGCAACTAGTTACTTTTTCTTCACTCTTCTAAAGTGAGCCCTATTAGGAGAAAAAACTATTAGGTGTGACCCTATTAGAGGATTTAATCACCCTATTAGAAGTGGCCTTGTTAGAGGTCTTCAGACACATAAATCTAGAAATGCCACCTTGTTACAGGATTTGGCAAATAGTTGTTAAGCTAACTCGGTTAAGAGATTTGATACATTGCTACAATGGTTAGAGAGTAACAATGATATGCCATAATTTATGATGCAACTATATCTCTGATTTCAAATCTCAATTCTAGCTTGAATACTTGATCCTTCCTGATTGAATGTGTCTTTGCATCTCAACAAGGATATTCTTCTTATCCTTCCAATTTGCTTCCTCTAAGAATCTTCTTCTATTCTACACATTCTCACACCTTCACCTCAACTTAACCTTATACTTATATCATTAACATTGTTAAGTTGGCTTGAGTATAACTTAGAATAATTAATATTCATCTCCTCAGTTGGCTAGAACCATCAAACAAATCCATTAAACTCAATTTGCTGAAACAAGAAAATCCTTTGTTAGCTAACCCTACTCGATAGACACTAACACTAAAAATATTTTCTTGTATTAACCAAGTAAACTTGGTTAACACTTCATCTTCACAAACTTCCTTTGGTAACCAATTGAACTTGGTTAACACTAGTTCCATCCAACTTTCCTTTGTTACTTGAGTGAGCTTGGTTAACACTCAACTTCTACAAACTTCTCTTTGATGCCTGGGTGAACTCGGTAGAGACTATCTTCTTAACTTAGCAAACATTGGAATGCTCAATAGACATAGGAAATTGTCTTTATCGCCCAAGTGAGCTTGAAACACACTAATTGGTAAAGAGATGAAATTTTGTGTAACATCAAAGATAATATACAATTGATCAATTTTTTTCAATAGCTTTGTTAGGAGCCAACCCTGTTATAGGTTACAATACACACTATTAAATGTGACCTAGTTAGAGGATTTAATAGCCCTATTAGGAGTGACCTTGTTAGAGGACTTTGATCATTCCATTTAGAATGTCACATTGCTAAAGGATTTACATAGACTATTAGGTTAACTTTTTATTAAAAGGATTTCAATACAAACTATTTATAATGATTAGAAAGAAAATAGCAAGGTTTTATCTATAAGATTTAAAACTCAATTTTTCAAGTTTAGATCATTGTTTAGCTCATATGTTGACTCAATGAGAAGTCTCACTTGTCAACATTGTCTCCTAACTCGCTTGGCAATCCTTCAAGCAATCATTGCTCTTTACATCAAACTTAAGCCTTCTGCTTAGATTCACTTATCAACTTTTAGCAACATCTACACAAGCATTCATTTCTCTTGCTCCACTCTCACATAGATTCACACTCACTCACACACTTTATCTCATTAACTCTATTCCTCCTTAAATAGGTAATTTTGGTCTTTTATCATTTTCATGATTACGTAGATCTTAGGATTTACAATATGGTTCATCAAGTTCAATGTATCTTTCCATCTTCTTCTTTTCTATAATCTTATCTTCAAATTCCTACAATTAGATATTATACCTAATAGTCTCCTTGAATTAAATGATCCAACTCATCAATCTTATCTTCAAGACAGTTTCCATATCCCAAGAAATCAACTGAGTCAGCTAGAAATCAAGATTCCTCAAACACATTCAGAATATTGTTACTCAGCCATAACTAAGTCTTGGCAATTAGTCAATAATGATTACTCGGTCATTGTAGAGCTTGACATCAATACTATCACTCAGTCAATTCTGATGCTCGATCAACACTAATTTCTTTTGTTTTATACTTGCTGGAATAATTTAGAATAACTGAGAAGGTGGGGGGGGGGGGGGGGTGGGGGGCACTCTTGAATTGGTTGTCCAAGCTCCAAATGTACAAATAAAACTTTTTAGTACTCAACATGTATATGTGCATGCATTGATTAGATCATACAATATCGTAAACCTTTGCATATTATTGTCCTAGGTCAAATAAACTCTAAGTTAACTCAAATTCAATCACACAATTTTGACACAAGGATTTAATGCGGAAAACCAATTTGGAAAACCATCAATAACATGCTACCAATTTTCACTCTTCTAAAGTGAGATCTATGAGGAGCCAACCTTGTTAAAGATTACAATACACATTATTAAATGTGACCTTGATTAAAGGATTTCAATCACCCTATTAGGAGTGAGCTCTATTAGAGGACTTTAGAATATTCCATTAGAATGTCACCCAGTTAAAGGATTTACTCATGACTATTAAGTCAACCTTAATCCAAAGGATTTATCTAGATTGATACAATTGTTACAAAGGAACAACAAGACTTGATCTATTTAACAAAACAACTCACTTATAGATTTTAGATCTCTAATTCAATTCTCCATTCTACTTGGCACCCATTCCCCTTTGTCTCAGATTGCTTGTTCACCCTTTAAGCCCTCACCTCCTTAAGCCTTCTTGCTTAGCATGCTAACTATAGATTCATTCCTTTGACCACCATATGAAGCAATAACTCTAGATTCCTTCTATCTTTGGCTCTCTCACATTAAAAATTTGCTTCTAGCCTTATATCCCCTTATATAGAGAATTTTGGTCTTTTAATGCTTAATCACAATCTTCCATCTTAGGGTTAGGTTAGATTCATTGAGTCTTCCCTTCTTTCCATTTTGTTCCCTCTATAAAATTCTCTTACAATCCTCATTAAATTCATCTAAAAATAGTTTATCTTGAATTTTATGCCACCAAATCATCATGCTTATCTCCAACATGCTTCACAAAATTCAATAAATCAACTTTATCAGATCAAATTCATAAAATATTCATTCAAACTCTTTATATTGTCACTCTAAAATAACATACTGTCACTCAATAATAACATACTATCACTTGACAATTGCAGACTTCTGATACTCGATCAACACTGGGTTGCTCAATGTAGATTAAATCTTGCTCGATCAATACTACCATATTTTGATGCTCAGCACATACTAAATTTTTATTTGCTCAACACATATTGTTTGTTTGATCAGGCTTGGAAAATACATTCTTATTGAATAACTTCTTCTTGTCTTTGGTTCAGTATCCTTTTATTATAACCTTAAGTAGATAAATAATACACTATATCATCAAAGTCTTACTTTGTCTTAGTTCTCCTTTTATATACTATATAACTCAACCTTTCTCTAGGTACTCTATTGAACCTTTCTTTTCAAATCCTCTTCATCAATTAATCAAATGATAACATTCTGACCAAAGCTAACAATTGTCTTACTATAAAGTAGCAAGTTTGATATCACTGACAAAATAATGATTGTTCCCATGATAGGTTTCCATGCTTTCAACAATCTTCAATACCCTGGCTCGGTTGACACTACCATTAGTTGACAATCCTTAGTCTTTTAAATTTATTTCTTGGTCAAGCTTTACTTAAGTGATATATCTTGATTTGTACTACAAATACTTGAACATTAATATGATATAAAAAATCACTTTGTCTCATCAAGGTCTAACTAATCAAATGTCCATTGTAAATTCCTTTTCATAACTCAACCTTTCCTCTCAGTGCCATTGTTATGAGAAAACTCTCAAATCCTCTTCATCAATCAAATAGATATGATATTTAGATTAGATAGCAACATGTCTCATTAGTAGATTTAATATCAATGACAAAATAATAATTTATTCAATTATAGTTTCCAACAATCTCCCTCTTTGGCATTGATGGCAACATCTCAATACATCTTACAATATTACTTCCAATATACAATCTCCCTCTTTGTTGCCATGCAATCTAAAATATTTAAGTTTGATTCTCATCTTTGCATTTCTAGAAATTGCTTCCTCAGAGTTTTATCTCTTTCTTTGGTAATTCTCTCCCTCTTTGATTATTCCTTCTTTTTATATATCTCTCCCTCTATAGTAAATCTCTCTATCTTTGACAACAATGCCAAAGACACTAGCATTCTTGGGTTCATATACTTCATACATCTTGATCATGTAGATATTTGTATGTCTAGTTGATTTATGTCATTTATTTATGACTAATTTTTTATGCTGGTCTCCTTCTTAGCTTCACTACCCTAGGCATCTCCTAAAGTAGAACTACCTACATCAATGTGTATGATATTCTAATTTTCACATTTGATGCAATGCACCATGGATACTTAAGTTACTTTTCTAATAGGAATCACCCCTAATTTACCTTAAGATATTCATGAGTATCTTTAGGTAAGGCTTTAGTGAATATGTCTACAATTTTTCTTTGGTGTTCACATATTCTAACTACACTTCTTTGTCTTGAACTAGTTCTCTCAAGTAGTGATACTTGACAACAATGTGCTTGGTATTAGTGTGCATCAGTGAATTCTTTAATATGTTGATAGCACTTTTTTTATCACAATAGATAACTACTAGATCTATAATTTCTTATTTCATTTCTTTCAGCAATGGCTTGATCTACATAATGCTTGAGCAGTTCACTACAACAACCACATATTCAACTTTATCTATTGATTGAGAAATACAATTATGTTTCTTGCTTGTCCATGACACCAATCTCTTTCCTAGAAAGAATGCACCTCCACTAATGTTTTTTCTATCATCAATATTACCTGTCCAATCAAAGTCAATGATTACCTTTAGTTCAAACCTATCACTTCTCTTGTAATGCAATCCATAGTCTTTTGTACATTTTAGATATCTCAATATCCTTTTCACTTCCATCATGTGATTCTCCTTAGGATTCACTAAAAATATAGCAACTATCCCAACAACTAATTCAATATAGAGTCTACTATGGGTAACATATTGTAATTTTCCAATCATTAATATATATAGTGCCTAGTTCACATCAACATATTCATCATTCTTAGATAACCTATGTCCTCTAGACATAGGTTTTCTCATTGGTCTTGAATCTTCCATTCCAAAGGACTTTGGTATTTCCTTGATATATTTGGACTGAGTAATAAAAATACCAAACTTTATTTGACATAGTTGCAATCCAACAAAGAATTTGATTTCACCAAACATAGACATTTCAAATTCCTTCTTATTTCATCAGAAAATGATTTGCATAATGCTTCTTTACCTCCAAATATAATGTCATCAACAATATTTAAGATAACACTACTTCATTGTTCTTACTAGCCTTCAAATATAGGTTACTATTATTATTTTTCCTTTCAAAGCCAATCTTCACAAAATAATTGTGTAGTCTTTCGTGTCATGCTCTTGGGGCTTGTTTCAATCCATATAAAGCTTTGTTTAGTTTACATACCATATTCTTCTTGGTTGGATCCACAAATCCTTTAGGTTGTTCTATGTACACTTCTTCCTCAAGTATACCATATAAAAATGTAGATTTGAAATCCATTTGATATACCTTGAAATTTTTGTAGGATGAGTATACAAGGAGAGTTCTATCTCCTTCCAGTCTTGCAATAGGAGCAAAAGTCTCTCCATAGTCAATTCCTTCTTGAGCATATCCTTTGAATACTAATCTCACCTTTGTTCCTTGTTACTTCACCATTTTCATTCATTTTATTCCTCAAAACCCATTTTATTCGAATAACATTGTTGAAGTTGATGAAAGATCAACCCCATAGCTCCCAATAATCACCTGCATGTAAACACTTGTCATAAAAAGAGAGAAGCAAAAGCTATGGAGGCTAGAATTCTTAGATCCACAGATGAGACATTCTTGATGAGCAAAAAGGGAAATTGCTATTATCCAAAGTGAACCAATAAATTACAAAGAGATCAATCCTTATAAAAGGAGATAAAAAATCTAACTAGTAAAATCTAGGTTGCATGATAACAATTAATTATTATATGCCTAAAGTTTAGCTTAAGTAAGCTAGAGATAACAAGTGACTTAATAATTAAATCAATATGATTTAATTGATAAGGCAATATCATATTACTCTAACACCCCCCCCCCCCCCCCCCCCCGGCCCCCCTCCCCCCTCTTAAGATAAACTTAGGGAGTAGCTAAAAATGTAGAAACTACTATTGAAAGTAAATTTGAGTCCCGACAACAAGGCTTGATGAGGTACCCAAGCACAATCAAATCTCTAAAAAGAGGAGAAATAAAGAAAAGTGCATGGGAAAAACCCTACTCCAAAAAGAGATGGAAATAATGATGAAAAAAATTAGTGAAGGAATGAAGAAGCCTCCAAACTAGGGAATATCCCAGAAGATAGGAACAAAAGATGATCATAAAGAACACGATTGAAGCATGAAGTTGCAAACACTATCAAACTATTGATCTAAAGGACCTCCACTATATAGAACATGACCAGGTAGAGAAGACTAATTTGAAGAGCCAATCAATGAAATATTGAAGGTATTTTCATAACCTCTAGAAATAGGAATGAAAGAATATCTATATCCTAAATTATCCATCTCATTGAAATGCATATGTATCTAGCGACTGCATTCACCTAATATATAGGATCAAATACTAAATACATAGCTCACTCCATTTAACCAAGAAATAAATAGAACCAACATACCCCCCCTATAATTCTAAGAGGCAAGACATGAACACTAAAATTGAAAGCAATATCTCCTATAGAAAGAAGAATCAAGAACATTAAAAGTACAAAAGAAGTACAAACACCTATAATGACACGTGTCATCGATACATCATGAGGCTAATTTTGTGGAAGGAACACTCACTTAACAAAGGAAGATGATGAATATGGCCAGCATGAAACCCCACAAGGCACTTTATAATGTAGTGTGAGCACAACAAAATACAAAGATGTGCATGATTTTGAAATGCAATAAAGTGGCACTTAATCTTAGTGTGTTTGTATATATGCTACAAAAGATATCTAAATATACTAGAAGAGACATAAAGATAATACATTCTATAGTGCAACCCATGATGAATCATCTGAAGAAACAAAATTGATACCTAGACCTGAAACAACCAAGATATCCATTGGAATACAAAAATGCAAAACACTAAATAAAATGTGCCTAGAGTAGAATCTAGAAAAACAACCATCATCAGTGGAAATTTTTTTTAAAGAACTTTCCACTAATATAAAGAAATACCAAATTGAAGATCCTATGCTCGAGATATGTCTCTCAGAGTTCAAAATAGAACTCCTAACTTTAACAACAAAAATAACCATAAAGAACACCAAAACTGAAAATAACCTACACCATCGGAATAGGCTCTAATACCATGTTGAATTTGATGAAAGATCAACCCCAGAGCTCTCAATCCATGCCAAAATGCCTCAGAAAGTGTGCCCACAAGTACATAAATCACCTTGGGAAACATGTTATTTTTATACCAAAACTATCATAGAAAGAGAGAAGCAAAAGCTATGGAAGCTAGAATTCCCAGATCCATAGATGAGACATTCTTGATGAGAAAAAAGATAAATTTTTATTATCGAAAGTCAATAAATTAACTATAAAGATCTCAATCCTTATAAAAGGAGATTAGAATCCTAACTGGTAAAACCTAGGTTGCATGATAATAATTAATAAAAGAATTAATTATTATATACCCAAAGTTTAGCTTAAGTAACCTAGAGATAATAAGTGAATTAATAATTAAATAAATATGATTTAATTGATAAAACAATATCATACTACTCTAACATGCATTTTTGTCCTTTAGTCTTGGTATTAGGGTCCAAGTATTGTTCTTCTTAATTTGTTCAATTTCTTAATTCTTCCATGAATTTAATCCTCATTGTCTAGAGCATCCTTTGCTAATTTGGGATCAAATTCACATAGTAAGCATGTATCATCTTTGAATTTTTTCTTTATCATATCACTTGATTTAGCATCACCAATTATTTTTTTAGGTTTGTGATGTCTTCTTACAAACTTGCCTAGCATAGGTGGTTTCCTTCTTTGTTCTTCAATAGGTTCATCTTGAAATATAATCTTAAGCTCATTAGCTCTTTCTTGTTCAAGTTCTAGTCTAGGATCTGCACGCTTGACATTATCTCTTTGATGTTTGGACTTGCCAGTCTATGACTCAACATCTTTAGCCTATTGCTCGACACCCATTATTTGTTGCTTGAAAACATGTTGCACGTTGGCATTTCCTATCTACTGTTAAAGTACAACTCTATTTGATTGTTCAGTAGCGGTGCTTGGAGCATCATCATCCATATAGATCAATGAGTTGTAATCTTCAGGTTCTTCCTTACATGCAAGATTATTTCTTTGTACGAATTCATCAACTTTTACATTTGCACTTTCCACAGTTTTGTTAGTGTTAGAGTTTACTCTTAGTGAAATATCCTAAGAATATACCTTCATCACTCTTTGCATCAAGTTTTCCATTCCTATTATCTTTGAATATATAGCATTTACTTCCAAAGATCTTGAAATATTTCACATTAGGATCATTACCCATACCATAGTTCAAAAGGTGTAGCATTTATACTTTTCTTGACTTGTACTTTGTTCAGGGTATAGACAACACTACTAATAGCTTCTCTCCAATACTTATGTGATAAATTCTTCTCCATCATCAATGTACTTGCACAATCTATTATTGATCTGCTCCTCCTTTTAGCTATCCCATTTTGAGAAGGGGTCCTTGGTGCTGAAATCTATCTTTTAATTCCTCTATCATTGCAAAATGTATTGAACTCATTGAAATGAATTCACCAACTTTGTCATATCTCAGACACTTCAGATCTTCCCTAGTACTTTTTTAACTTTGGCTAAATACCACTTAAATAATTGAAAAGCATCAAATTTAGCTTTAAGAAACATCACAGTCATCATCCTAGAATAGTCATCAACAAATAGAATGAAATAAAAATCTCTACAATAGCTTTGAACATCAATAAGTCTGCATAGGTAAGTATGAACCAATTCCAGAATAATACTAGATTTGTATGTTAAACTCTGGAAACTAGACTTGGTCATTTTTCCCAATTGACATTCTTTACACATAGCATTTTTAGGCTTCTTTAGTTTAGGCAACCCTCTTACTTTCCTCATTTTACTAATGTTAATCAAATGGACAAAATTTACATGACATAGCCTTTTATGCCATAACCAAACATCTTCTTGTTGTGCAAACAAACATGTCTCATTAGATATATCTAGATAGAACAAGTTACCTCTTGTCTAATTACCACTTCCAATTAGCTTACCATCAACATTATATATCTTGGCCTTTTTGTTGATGGAATTTAACTCTATATCCTAATTTATTAAACTATGAAACAATCAATAGATTATAGTTAAGTCCTTCCACCAAGTAAACATTATCACACTTGATTGTGTCATTCAATTGAATAGTACCTTTACCATTCACAAGAGACAAAATATCATTACCAAATTTAACACATCCACCTTTTTATGGTCCAATATCCTCAATTTCTTTTTTTGTCAACTATCCATCTATCACTCTTGTTCACATAAGATATTAATGCAATTTTCTCATCTTCATTAGAATCTTCTTTCATAGCAATATAGACAATTTCACCATCATTACTTTTAGATTTAGTGTCAGTTTCTTCCTTAGCAATATAACAATATTTATTACCTTTTTCATCCTTCTTCTTCTTGTAATTTTTTGTCATCTCTTCTTCCTTTGTACTTTCTTTCCTTTCTTTCATCCTTGTCTTCTATGTTAGAACATCTAGTAGCAATATGACCAACCTTGTTGCATGAAAAATAAATAATACAAAATTTACCTTTGTATTTACTTTTGCCTCTTCCAAATCCTTTTTCAATAGGTGCTTCAAGTTCATCAAGCTCATCATCAGAATTGTCACTATCACTCTTCACATGTTTGCCTTTTCTCTTGCTAAGAATCAATTGTGATTTGAATGTAGATCCAATAGTAGCAGGTGTGTAGTTGTCAAAGTTAGACACCTCAAAAGTAGGAAGTCTACCTATTACACCTTCTAAGTTTAAAGTGTTACCTAGAGTACATCTCAATTCTTGTATTATAGAAACCCTAATGGCATATATAGGAAGTAGAGTCCTCAATGCCTTGGTTATCACTGTTTCGTCTTTGATTTCTCTATTTTCACCTTGAATAGCATTAACAACTTCTTTGAATCTTGTGTAGTATTGTAGTATATTATCACCTTCCATCATTCTCCTTTCATGAAGTTTTCTTCTTAGGCTCTCTAACCTGGCTCTTAGGGATATTTTTATCTCCTCCATATATGGTTTTTTAGTTTGTCCTACATCTTCTTTTCACTTTCACATTCTTTTGTATCATAAAAATCATCATAGCTTAGGGGTGAGGCAATCTCCAACATTGCATGATTGTGTTCTTTATTGTGTTCTCCTTGTTTAGCTTTGGTACCTCCTTTTTGTGGGTCATGATGTTTAGCTTTAAGTACCTTCAAACTTCTCTTTGTAAGCATCAATTTTTTGATATCAATTGCTAGAATGTTTAGAATAACTTGAAAGGCAGTGGTGGGGGGGGTGTGAATCAATTACTCAAGATCCATAAGTACCATTTGAACAATCAAAACATTAAACATCATATAATTCTGCTATATCTCAATCTATACTTTGTACTGATAAACAAAATTACTAGAAGTTCACTATCCTATTGTAGCAAAATTTGCTGAATGGAAACATTTAAATACAAAACACCATAAAATATTCAACACAAGTTTGACAGTAGGATTTTACATGGAAACCCAATTTGGGAAAAACTTCCAGCAACATGTCACCACTTTCTCACTCTTTTGAAGTGATCTTTGTTAAGAACCAACCATGTTAAAGGTTACTATACACACTATTAAATGTGACCTAGTTAGAGGATTTAATCACCTTGTTAGGAGTGGCCTTGTTAGAGGACCTTGATCATCCCATTTAGAATGTCACCTTGGTAAAGAATTTACATAGATTGTTATGTCCTTCAACGAATGTTAGGTCAACCTTTGATTAAAAGGATTTCAATACAAACTGTTTAACAATGATTAGAAAGAAAACAATTGGGTTTTGATCTATATGATTTACAACTCACTTTTGCAGGTTCAGATCACTATTTGTCTCATGTGTTGATTCACTGATAAATCCCCCTTATCAACTCTGTCTCTTAACTCACTTAGCAACCCTTCAAGAAATCATCCCTCTTTACATCAAACTTAAGCCTTCTACTTAGATGCACTTATCAAATTTCAACAACACCTGTACAAGCATTCCTTTCTCTTGCTTCACTCACTCACACACACACTCTATCTCATTGACTTTATGCCTCCTTAAATAGGTAATTATGGCCTTTTATCATTTTCATGATCATCGAAGATCTTATGGTTTACAATCTAGTTGATTAGATTCAATGTATCTTTCCATCTTCTTCTTTTTTAGAAACTTCTCTTTGAAATATTGCATTGGATATTATACTGAATCCTCTCCTTGAATTAAATTATCTAACTCATTAATGTTATCTTCAACATGGTTTTCATATTCCAAGAAATCAACTAAGTTGACTAGAAACCATGATTCCTCAAACACATTCAAAACACTATTACTTTGTCCTAACTAAGTTATGGTACTTAGTCAACACTGAATTACTCGATCACTATAGAGCTTGGCATCAATATTATCACTCATTCAATATTGATGCTTGGTCAATACTAAATTTTCTTGTCTTTTATTATGGCTCAGTTGACACTAGCATCACTTGGCATTCCTTAGTCTTTTACTCTATTACTCAGTCAAGATTTACATAAGTGATGTATCTTGATTTGTACTGCAAAGACTTGAACATAAATATGATATAAACAATCGCTTTGTCTTATCAAGGTCTAACTAATCAAATGTCCATTGTAACTTCCTTTTCATAACTATACCTTTCCTCTAGGTGCTATTGTTATGAGAAAACTCTCAATTCTCTTTATCAATCAAATATATATGAAATTTAGATTAGATAGAAACATGTCTCATTAGTAGATTTGACATATTTGACATCAATGACAAAAAAAAAAATTGTTCCAATTACAGTTTCCCATAATTAACTACCTCAAAAGGTATCTCAACTAATATAGAACTGAAAACTACCTCAATTTGCATTCAAAGCTACCAAAATGTAAAGTCACCCCAGCCCCCCCCACACCCCCACCATGCCCCCCACTCCCCCCCAACCTTGATGGATCTAAAATCTAGTTTAACTAAAAGAGACTTTGAGATCTAGAAAGGATAAGACTTCTCCAATTTGAATGTTAATTTATGCTTTTATAAATAATATATACCCGCAAACTTTAATAGCTCAATATTAGAAACTTAATATTAGAATTTAATATTTCTCTATATTTAGAAAATTAATAAATATAAAGTTATATTAAAGTCAAGTAATTATTTTAAAAATTTATTGTCAATATCATCTTTAAATTATAAAATTAATTTTATTAATCATTATATTATTCATTTGAAACTAAGATAGTTTCATAATATAATGAATGATTAGATTTCATATTATGATATAAAAATGATATAAATAAGAGAATGAAACAAAATAATTATAACTTATATTAACTAATATTTATACAATATAATTAATAAATGAAAGTTATTATCTTAACAATAATGAAAGACAATACCATCCATATTATAATCATATAGTATTGAATACTAATTACATAGATTTCTATTCAATTATCAAAAGAATATTATCTGGAAACACAAACTAAACACTATGGAATGAAGACAAGAAAGGGACCTCTATTGGATTTAATAAGAATTTGGAGTCTAGGCATTATAGGAGAATATACCCTAAATCATATTCATTTTCACTTTGTCTGCTTTGGAAACTTCTCAACCTCCATGCAATCATTAGGATTTCAAGCAAGTTTATGAGAAGATTTTGGTTGAAGAGTACAATTTTGATTTGGTGCCTCTCCATTATGGTAATTGACTTAGTAGAACTCTATGCATTCTATCTAAATTTTTTTGGAGGTAAATATCTATCATTGCTTTTTCTTTTTTCATATTTTTATATATTTGAAACAATGAGGCTTTTTTATAAAACTCAAAAGCTCTTTTTTTTCGTTGAGGGTATCTTTGTGTAGTTTTCTTGAAATGTATGTTTTACATTTAATCACTAGAACAAATGAGTTTGTAGACTTTGAAGAACAATAAGGTCTTCTATTTTGTTTCTAGTCGATGCTTGCATTCTCACTCATGAAAGGCATTCTAGGATTTTTTTATACCCAACTATGAAAATATGTTTCTTTTCTGAGTTCCTTACATGCCACAAGCTTCCCCAAGAAGAATGAGGGTTTTAAAATCTCTAAAGATCTCTCTTTGTTATACATTAAGGGCCTTTTTTGCATAAAATGTAACCACTCCTTTTGATGAGTACATGTTATTCTCTTATGTATGATATGGTTTTTTTGTGTAGAACAAAAATCTTTAGAATCTTGGCCTTTACATGGATTATGGAAAGAGCTCTATGTGCCATCAAGAAGATTAACTAAGGTTTGAGTGGATTTTTTCCTTTTTCTATTACTTTGAAGAAATCTATAATGGGTTTCATCATTTAATAATAACTTTAAACTTGGCATTTCTCTTGGAGCACCTTTCTTCATGTGGGTATGTTAGGACCATATGTTAAGGGTGCAGACACTGATTTTCCATTAAAAACATTTTTAATGATACCTCTTCTATGTTCATATTGTTATAATTGATGTGTCATCCATATTGAGGGCTTATAGGAATTGAATGTTGTGAAGTGTATTCTTTTCTTCATTCTTACAACTTCTCCCTTAATCTTATTTTATAATGAGGGTTCCTTGACAAATGTTTTCATGATGAAACTCTATTTTTTGTGATCTTCCTATAAATTTCATGATTTTTTCAGTGCTTGCTTTTCTAGCTACAACATTTTTTTGAATCTTTGCACAATAATTATTATGAACCATGATAACCCTTATATGTTTTACCATGATATCTTGCATAGGAAGTTTGTTTTGTAACTGAAGGCTTTGTTTTTTAATAACAAAATATATCTTTTTTTTAGATGTTCAATTCATGTTAGATTACTGGGATCTTGCACTATGTATTGCAACTCCATTGATAACATTGGTGTTCATCCTTACAACTTGATGCATGATGAACACTTAATTTCACTAATAATCTTTATTTGGCTCAAAATAATCACCTTTTTCATGCAATGTAGTACTTTTTACTCTCTTACATGCTTCCCTTTTCTTTCAATGTTCCTCACATAAAAAAAGGTTACAAGCTATGATTGATCTTATTTAATTATTTATATTCTTTTGATTTGGTTAGTTTCTCTCTAGTTTAATGTAATAAAAAATACCATGCTCATTTATTTATAACTCTTTAACCCATATTGTAATGTGTACCTTTTTAAATATGTTATTTCCTAACCAAATATACAATTTCTTTCAAGAAGTTATGAAGGAATATGTTGACTTACATTCTCTTTTCAATATTAGTAATCATATTATTGTTTAAATGAACCTCTCACATGGTAGTATTATAATGAATTTTTATTTTTGGACATCTACAATCATAACAATTGAAATGTTGTCATTGATGTCAAACCTTTACCAATGAGATAGTTACTACCTATTTGAGTGTAATATCATTTGATTGATGAAGACGATTTGAAAAGAGGAGATAATAAGAAGACCTAGAGGAAAGGTTGAGTTATGTGGAATTACATTGGGTACTTGAATAGTGAGGACCTTGACAAGATAATTTTTTTTATGAATTAGATTTGAAGTTTAGTTGAAGACTTGAAGAATTGACTAGTAAGCTATGCTGAGCAAAAGATTAAGAAATCCAAGCTATGTCGAGCACAACACTATTGACCAAGTGATAAGTGAAAGGAGATGTCAAGTGTTAATAATGACCGAGCAAAATATAGTATTGACCAAGTATAAGTAAATAAGAAAGAAAAGATAGTTATGACTGAGCAAGGACAAGTTAGTATTGACTGAGCAATATAGTGATGACTTAGTGTCAGAGACTAGTAACAACCAAGTTACAACATTTTAGTATTTGTGAAGAAATCTTGATCTCTAGCTGACATCGTTTGAAATCTTGAAGTATGTGAAGCATGTTGAAAGTAGGGATTGTTGAGGTGGATTATTTAATTGACGATAAATGATTTTGAGCAATCAAAGAAAAGAAGTGTATAGAACAAATGAAGATAAACAAAAAGGATGGACAAATTCATTGTATGTAGTGAACCTAATTGTAAACCCTAAGATCTATGATTGTGATTAAGCAGAAAAAGATCATAATTACCTATTTAAGGAGGTATAAGGTCTAATCTAGCAAGGTTACTAGTGTTGTAAAATACTTGAGAGAAATTGGAGCAGTTGTTGATTATGTTGATTGGTGAAACTAAGTAGAAAGATTGAAAGGTGAAGAGTTGAGGAGAAGTGTTATTGCTTGAAGAATTAGAGATGGAGATGACTAAGGTGACTAGCTAATGAATTAGCTATTGGACCAAATTGTGATATGTATATGCAAAGTGAGTTTTATTTATCATATCAAACCTTGTTGTTACATTCTAATCATTGTATCAGTTCTCAAAATCCTTTTAACCAAGGTTGACCTAGCAGTAATTTGTAAATCCTTTAACACAATGACATTCTAATGGAATGTTCAAAGTCCTCTAACAAGGATCACTCCTAATAGGGAAAATTAAATACTTTAATAGGGCTACATCTAACAGTGTTTATTGTAACCTTTGATAGGGTTGGCTCCTCACATCGCTCACTTTAGAAGATTGAAAATTAGTAGCATGTTACTAGTGGTTTTTCTCAAATTGGGTTTCCATGTTAAATCCTAGTGTTATACTTTTGTGAATTTTATTTGTGGTGTTGTACTATTTCATATTTTATATTTTACAAGTTGATTACTACTAGGACAAATAAACTACAAGATTATGAATTTCTATAGAGACAGAGTGAATTGATGAATGAATTTGAGTTGCTTAAAATATGTAAAAGTTATATTGGTACATCTGGACCTAAGGATAACTAATTCACCCCTCTCATTTATTCTAAAACATTTGAACAATTAGTATCAGAGAATTGGTGCTTGAGAAAAAGTTTGAAGGTACTTAAAGTGAAAGATCATGATGTACAAAAAGTGTTGGAAACTACAATTGAAACAATTATTATGTTCTCATTGATGTCAAATCTATTGATAAGACATGTTGCTATCTAATCTAAATGTCATATCTATTTGATTGATGAAGAGGATTTGAGAAGTTTCTCATAATAAAAGAACCTAGAGAAAAGGTTGAGTTATGAAAAGGAAGCTACAATGGATGTTTGATTAGTTAGAATTTGACAAGATAATTTGATTGTTTACATTTTAAAGATGTGAAAAAAGATTAAAAGTCTTTTTAAGCTTGACAGAGGAATATAATAGAAGATTAAGGAACTTGAAGTTCATGCCAAGTGATGCTAGTGTCAATTGAGCCACAATAAGTGGCAAAAAAATTTAGTGTTGAATGAGCATCAATATTGACTGAGTGACAATCTTGATGCTGAGCTAAAAGCTCTATAGAGGCTAATTAAATCAGTGATGACTAAGTGTCAGAACCTAGAAATGACTGGGTGATAGTATTTTGAATGTGTATGAGAAATCATGATTTCCAATTGACTCAATTGATTTCTTGTGACATGGAAAGTGTGTTGAAGATAAGGATTGATGCGTTGGATCATTTAATTCAAGGAGAGAATTAGGTAAGATACCTAATGAATGAGCTCCATGAGAAGTTTTTAGAAGAGATGGAGATGGATAAAATGATAATTAGATAAAATAAATCTTATGGATAACATGACAAACCCTAAGATCTACGGTGATTATGAAAAATGAAAAAGGACCAAAATTACCGATTTAATGAGGCACAAAGACAAACTCTATAGAGAGGAGAAGAAGAGAGAACAAAAGAGAGACATGTGTTGTGGTTTGATAATGCACATCCCATTTCTCCTAGAAATGGGGACCCCCTAGTTTTTTTTTTTCCCAAATCCCTAGTCCAGGGTCTGAGTCATTTTTGGGACTCTCTTGGAGTTTGGGTCAAGCCCTAGTCCTCTGACTGATAAACCCAAATGTCAGAATTGAGATTTTGAGTGTTAATGGATGATCTTTTTGGTAAAAGGCATACTAGCACACCTAGTGCACAAGCACAACTATCCAAGGTCCAGAAGTGTGCTATATGCGCAAGTGCACACTTATCTCCTTTGGAGATGTGTAGGTGTGTACCTCTAAAGGGTGTGCACTATCCTAGGCCTATAAAAGCCCAGAACCCCCTTCCCCTCTCCTTATTATCTTCCCCAAGCTCCCTGGACCACACCTTTGCACCTTCAGAGGTGTGCCAATCTCTAAACCTACAAACACAAATACAAACATAAGTCATCAAAGGTGCGTACATGCATGTGCTCACCTTTCATACCATTGACTAAAAAATCCTAAATAATGGTGTGAAAATACACACTTTGTTAAGGTGTGCATCTACACATCATTTTCTACCCAAAACATTAAGACCAAGTAAGGGTGTGCACATGCACACCCATCAAGGTGTGCATGTGTGCACCCTTAGCACATTTTTTGAGACCTAACTCAATCCCCTTCCTTTACACATGGTAAAGCATGTGCACACTCCAAAAGGGTGTGCACTTGTGTAGGTGAGTAACTGTGTACAAAATAACCTTTATAGGTTATTAAGCACATCTAGCTCACCTATCAAGGAGCACAAGGTGCACTTAATTGCATTTCCAAGGCATTTAAACGGAATTTGAGTTGTTTTTTCAAGATTTTGGTGTTTTGGGTTTGATTTTTATGCAATTAGGGTCTAATTTTAAGCTTTTCAAACTAATGATTTTTTGTTTTATGCACATAAAATGTATTCCTCATCATCCTCACTTGCTGAAAAGATTTCTCCAAAGTCTATTGTCTTCAAGTTTCAAGGTGCACCAAAGAAATCATCTTTTCAAGATAACCATTCAGAGATCAAAGATACTAAGTTGGGACAAATAGACTTGAACACATTCCTTGTACTCTATAATAAGCCTAAGGAGAGGTCCTTGATGGTGTTGACACTTATCAGATCAAGGTTGGTGAATGCTACATCACATCCCACATTCATGTAGTCTTTTTAGCTTATCATGGTATTGACAGAAAACTATTTGTCAGAGGAAAGAGTTGTTAAAAGTGTCACAAGTGAGATATTTCGAGACCTAAGATTGAGGAACATTGAGAAATTTTTCCATCTCCCTCGAGTTGATCAATATATGAAGATAACCTACCATCATGAAAAAAGATGGTATAGGGAGAGTCAAAAGGAGGACACATAGATCATTCAATCATAATTTTTGACTGATAGAAAATTAGTGGGACGTAGAGTAGGAAAGCTAGACATGACTAGAGGGTATATGAAGGATGCCATCGGTTATGCCATTGTACTTATAAGAAGAATCATGGGTCTACTAGTAGCAAGACATCTTCATATCTGGATGGTCCATTTCATAGAGACCATTAGAACAACCAAAATGCCAATTGATTAGGCCATAATACTAAGTGAAAACTTAGATGAATAACTGGTAGGAGTTAAAGTTAACCCAAAGTTTTACATGATATCATATTTGGTGTACTTATTGGTAGCAAGGACAACTGACTATCCATGACTATACAAGAAGGGAAGCATGCAAGATGTCAATGCTTGGCTCTATGTGGTATATCCTTAGTTGGTAAAGAAGAAGCTCTCAGATCAAAGTAGAGATTTTTGGATAGTTAATGATGCTTTCATATTTTCAATCATCTGATTCATAGAAGGTGATTATGCTAAGAGGATGTTAGTAGAGGCAACAACAAGGATTGCAAAGATTGACACCTATTACATCCAATTTAAAACATTCACTGACCTAAGGATAGCTGGTACGATGGTGGATCTAAGAAAACTCCAAGATATACATTAGATAGGCTCATTTTATTGGATATTGCAAGACAACTCACATATATGTATGATAGAGTGAGAAAATAGCATAAGAAGACATGGGTATGGCCTATTACTATAGGTGCATTTGAGGTAAAGTAGAAGCAGGATATCATAACTTTTGATTCAAAGTGGGATTAATATCCCTTGGAAGATTACAACTCCCCTCGTCCCTATTTTGACAATATTAGTAGAATCTGACATTTGGAAAGGAAATAGTTTGTGCATGAAGATGCCATTGAAAATTGTAAGAATTTGGTATAGGTTTGATACCATGTAATAATTTTCCTTAGGGAAAAATCACCCAAGATCAAGAAGCTCAAGCACTAGCACAATATGGACCAATAAAGTATGATCAGAATAACAATATGAAATTGAATTGATGTACATACACACTAGGAGTCTTTGTTTATAAAGGCCTTTAGAATGACTAGGATTTAGCAAAATTGTAAGCCTCACAACTAAGCATATGTCCACCAAGAATGGATTATCCTCCATTGAGCACAAAAGTTAGTGTGATGATGAGATGATAAGCTTACATAGGTGTGTTATGTAAAAATATGTTGTAGACACCATGTGCTTAATTAGAGTGCAAACAACTATGTTGTTTACATGACAACTTAGATAAATATGCAAACTCTTGTGTTGTAGACACCATATGCTAAAATAGAGTTTCTAACTCCTGTGTTGTCAAGAAGACAACTCATATGAGTACGCATACTCCTAGGTGTCTAACTAATAAATAATAAAATAATGAACTAACCTAAGTAAACTTATGTAATGTGTAATAATAATTAATTATTAAACTAACATGCCCCCTTAAGTGCAACTTAGGGCAATGCACTTAAGCTTATGAAAGCTATAATGAAAATGCATGATGGGTCCCGACTACTAGGCCATGTTAGGTACCCATGTACAAATGCAATGTAGTATCTCTAAAAATAGAGAAAGAGGGAAAACCTCATGGGAATAACCCTCCCCCAAAAAGAGAGATAAGAAAACAAGATGCATGGATGGATGGAGTAATTACGATCCCCTCCATTACACCATACATCATGTACATACAATAGAGAAGTATGAAAAGGAAAAAACCCCATGAGAGGAAAAATTCCTCCCAATAAGAGTGAAGAAGAAGAAGAAAAAAGGAGACAACGTAGCTGCCCCCCCCCCCCCCCCCCCCCCCCCCAAAATGTAGAATGCCAATCAATGATAGCTGCTCCAAGATGAATGTAGAAGTTGATCCATGACTGTTGAATAATCTTCATCCCTTTAGGAAGAAACAATGTCATAGGTAGATATGAGATGCTTCCCTAATGTGTAGAAAGAATAATAAAGATGAACAATGTCTCTAAAACCTACACAACTATCCCTATATCGATACTGATAGTCGCCCCTTCCAACACTACTAAAAAGAACATATTTGGATCTAGTAAGGATGGATGTAGAACATATCCCAAAGAACCAACTGTCTCCTCAAATGATAAAGAGATCTCCTACAACTGTTGAACCTAAGGATCCATAATCATATCAGCCTTGTAAGACTAATCATGTAGAGAATGGACAAGAGGGTTAGAGTATTCCCTCTCAACAACTGAAGAAGGATCTTCTCATCAAAGAGAAGATGTATATCATCAATAATGTCTCCCAAATCTGCTATGTGGGACTCCACAAGAAAGCCTAAAATATATGTTATGTAGTCATCCCCTAATTTTGGAATTGGAAGACAAAGTGTACCCAATTGTATTGAATTATGTAATGCCCCACCAAGGGATCCAAAGAATTAACCTAGAATTCCACTAAGTTTGGTAGCATTTTTTTTTCCTAACATGAAAGTAAATACCACATATAACTTATGCATAATAACGGAAGCAATAGCAAAATCCATCTTAAAGTGAACATAACATACATAACAGATTACATTCTTTAAAGATCCCTTAACACTGAATTACATCTAAAACACTTAACATACATGAATCCATCTAGTAAAACATCCACATGAAATATTAATGATAATTCCAATGTTTATATATTACATTTTAAATGCTCAATCATCCACTCTACATGTCACAGGGTATGAAAAGCTCAAAAGAATATACATATGTGAAATATGGTACATCATCTCGTTCAAATCAAAGTAAAGATAATCACACGATACATCATCCATCATAAAGAACAAACATAATAAACTAAGTGCATGGTTCCTCCCAACCATTAATAGCATCATTAGACCATCATGGATCCTAGCCATCCCTCCGTGCATAACATTCCTAAATCACCGAAGAGATCATCGGTATTAACATAGTATGAATGTCACTCCTAACATATACTACACCATATGAAAAAAGTAATCTAACATGCAAAAATAAGCATAAGATAACATCATCTAACATATGCTAATCATCAATGAAAGGATACATATCCACCATCACGAAGGACGCATCAGCCATGATGCCTCAATGAATCTCAAATGATAAGAGTGGATAAACACTACCACCCGACCGCATGGTACCTAAGTGGTCCACTCCCACCATGTTGAAGAGATAATATCAAGTCCCAAATAGGCTATTCAAAACACATAGCACAAATCTCTATAAGTTTAGGAATTCTAAAAGTATACTAACTCAAAGGTTTCGAACACAAAATCGACATCTAATCCTAGAGGCACACAATGACATGTAAGAACTGACTATGCAAGTGGGAAAGTGTCATCGCATTTATCATGTACAAGTTACCCTGGCAGTTAGCTAAACTCCATGGGTCCATACTAATCTCATGCGACCACTAGTATCCTCTCATACTGACAAGGTATACTATGGAATGCAAGGTCGCAACCATGCATTCTCACTACTCCCATCCTAGCCTATACAAGCACTCAAGGCATGGGCGAGAACCAAAACTCTTATCTTTTTAGGTTCATTTAGTTAGTATTAGGTGTGAATGTTATCACTTATTAATCCAACTTACAATGAGTTACCTTGGTAGCCTCTTAGGGCCCCAGTCCTCATTGCAATCCACTTCCTGACACTACACGTAGATAACCTACCCTAAGCTCATGGAATCATAAATCTCAAAATCACAAAAGATAATCCATAATAAAATCATCAAATATGCATAAAAGCATCAAATCTCCATGAGCAAACATCCATAGAAAATCATGAACACGACAACTCTCTATTGGCAATTGAAGTATCACTAATAATCAAAAGTATTCAATGGTTCTCAATAACCAAAATATATCTCAATCATACTGATCGAAGACTCAAAAAATGGTTGAGTCTAATATGTCACATCATGACATCATCAAAAATAAATCCACATTACAGTCCCATCATGGTGACTAAAAAATAACCAAGGATAACTGATCGATGACCAAAATTGGTTAAGTCAAGTGTCTCATACATAAGAATCTCAACTATAACAATCAGTAGTTACAACCAATACGTAGAGCATTCTATCACATAACCATGGTTCGGTTTATAAAAATTGAGATCAAAATATCATCATGACATCACAATCACATAACCCCCAAGCCTCTGGTAGACGTCCTATAACTGGTCAACACTAGTCAACCCAAAACCCAAAACAATAACATAGAGAATACACAATGCAAACACATGTTTTGGTTTTGCTAAATTTACAAACTTGAATTTACATGTAGAGATCTTGGTTTATGTTTCCAAGTTTAGAGAATGAATTGGAAGAACATTTTGTACGTTTTGGATGAATAAAAGTTTTTTCTTAAATTCCATCTTCCAATTATAATCTTTGTTTGAAAATGTCCCCCACCAAACTAACAATTAAATTTCATATACTTTATAAAACAATTAATTAAATCTTAAAAATTAAACAAGAGTTCACCATTATAAAAGAAATGAACCTTTGGTATAAATCATTTATCAGTTATATAATTATAATTCAAATTATTATTGACACATTTACATATTATATATATACATATATATATATTTATTTATTTATATTTAAATATATATATATATATATAAATATATAAATTATTATTAGATTTTACAAAATCGAATGAATAAATTTGATTAATACCATTTAACATATTAATAACAATAAAAAACATGACTTCATATGTTGCAAGTGTTATAAACTTACATATAACATATAAACCACCGGCGTTATGCAGGACCATGTGGTCGCAGGGCCTGCGACGTCAGTGGGTACTGTATACCCCTACCATCACAATACTTGTGATGGCTGGTACACTGTGACCGCAGTGGCACGGGGGCGTAGGTCTCGTCCCCCCCACTTATGCATATTACTTTCTTTAAAATCGCTTATGCGATTTTCCATTCGGGTGTGCAATTTGGTTCTTAATAAAGTTTAACGTTTTTAAAAACATTTTCGATTAATGGTATAGTGTTCAATTTTTTAATAAATATATATTATATATACATATGTATGTATGTGTGTGTGTGTGTGTGTGTATGTATATATATATATATATATAAATTCCAATCCTCAAAATTTTCCTATAAACCTTTGATTCAAATTTTTTCCAATAATTAATCTAATGGGTTTGATTATGAATCTAAACCCTAGCCATGTGTTCTTTTCAGATCTATGCATATAAAATTATCAAATAAATTAATTACCCATATTGAGAATGCATACAATAAAAATAGGAAAAATCCTCAGAAGACATATGGAAGACACGAAGAAGACAGAGAATGTAAGATGCAGAAATAACATAAGTAAAATCACAAGAATCTACCCGAATTCTGATGCTAATTTTCTCTTCCTCAGAAAACCCATAGAGCAAGCTCCCTTCTTCAGAGTTCTCGAGTCCTCCAATGCTCCAATTGCTCTCCAAATGCTATGTCTAAGCTTTTAGGAATGCCTGAATATAAAGAGCTCTCAAGAAACATCTAGAATGCTTCTAGAAATAGTTAGAAGGTGTCACCAACTAAGCATGGGTCTTTTCCAACCTTCTAGATGAGCCATAGGGTTGTAGACACCATATGCTTAATTGATGCACTAACCTCCGTGTTGTTGACATAAGAGAAACAGAAAGGTGCGTTAACTCCTATGCAAGCTTAAAACTCCAATTCACTTTTTATATAATTTCTATTTAAATATTTATAACTTTCATTTTAATTCTTATAAATTTTATTATTATTATTTATTTATTACTTTATTATTATTATTTTATTATTATTATTAGTTTTAATTTTGCTAATTTTCTTTTATTTAATTCTTTTTCCTCAATTAATTCTTATTTAATTAATTATAATCAAAATATCAAATAACATGATATTTTATATTTATTTTTTCAAATAATTAATTTATTAATTAAATCTATTTATTAAGACTTAATTAATAGAAAATTCACCATAGACCTCCAAGATAAAATATGAAGACCCATCATAGAGCAATTCACACTGAATTAGTCTAAAGGGTTAAAAATCATTAATTATGTCATCTGACACATTCGGTGGGTAAAATATCTAGATACTTGTCCTACCTCACTAGGAGAATTTGTTTAAGGGTTTGGGATTTGGACTTGAGAATTTATCTCCCTTCTGTTATCATTGAGCGGGTATAATAAGGTACACTCATCCTGGAAATTTAGGGAAGTCGATACCTAGTACCTGCAACTTGTAGAAAAACCATGCATGTACATACAATATATATAATGCTAAGCTAAACAGACAATGGTAGGAAGTGGTGCATTGTGTAGATCTTGACTAAGTAGGTGACTACAACTCCCTTCCTTAACCACATCAGAAATGCCATACAATATGAAAACACACACACCATACAGATGCAAGTATGGGGTAAGTATCCATAATAAAACACATGAGATAATAAACCAAACTAATCATCAACATGAAATGTAAAGTCTAAATGATCTCATCATATACCAACTGAATCTATAACATAATGTTTAATAGTCTCAAAAGGAAACCACTAATCCATCAACCATAAAACTAGTCTGACATAGTCTAATAATAATAACAACAATGTGTCTAGAAAAGATGTGAACGAGGGTAGGCACTACAAATTACATGGACCTATCACTGTAGCAATGTATACATGTGGAATGTGCTGATATTGTGACCTGGTTCTGTATCTATCAATAGGATCCCCCATATCTGAACATGTTGAATCACTATCAATTTCCACAATGTATGAAGTATGGAGAGGATTAAAGGATAAGCTAGGTGAACTTTCCTCAAAGTGAACATTCCTCTCTATTAATATCTCATGAGTCTCAATATCCATAAGTCTATATGCCTTAACACTATCATCATATCCAATAAAAGTACAAGGCCTTGGTGGTGGTGCCTTGTATTCCCTTGAAGATGTGTGTGCCCATGCTGGACAACCAAAAACTTTGAAGTGTTTCACAATTGGTTTTCTTCTGCACCATGCCTCAAAAAGAGTCATTCCATCTAAGACATTATGAGACCTATTAAGAATGTGATTGGCACTAGTTATAGCTTCAACTTCAAGTGATGGATCAAGAGACTTAGCTTAAATTATACAACTTTCCATTGACTTAAGAGTTCTAATCCTCATTACTACAACACTTATCTTTTGTACACTAAATGCTATAGGATTATGAAGATCAATACCCTCTAGGTCACAAAAGTCTCTAAGTCTTGAGTTCACATATCTACTTTCATTTTCCATACTAAGAACCTTGATGGATTTATTGGATTACTTCTCAACATGACTCTTGAAGGCTAGAAACTTATCAAACACTTCATTCTTGTGATTAAAAAAGTAGACCCATGTGTAGCGTGAAAAGTCATCAATGAAAGTAAGGACACATCGACCCTTACTAACTGATGTCACTATAAAAGGGCCTCCTAGAACTATGTGAACTAACTCAAGAACAAATGATGCTCTCCAAAACTTTCCTCTGTCATACTTTTCTTCTAGATACATATCCATTGAACAAGTTGAACATTCACTTGTAGAAAATTTGATTGTAGGTAGACCTTTGACCATATTTTTTGAGCTAAGTTGATGAAGATAGTGGAAGGCAAGATGTCCATACCACTCATGCCATAATTTACTTTGTGATTATGAATGTGTCAACAAGGCATGTGAAGGAGACTTAGGCACAAAGTGGGAGAAAGAATAAAGCCTTGTGTCATGATTGAATTTACCCACTACAACCAATGTATCATCCTTAATATTTTGCACCATTACTAAATGAGGAAGGAACTCAACTCTATTGTCACCTCCATAGTTAGTGATTTGGTAAATTGAAAGGAGATTAGTGCTAAGGTTAGGAACATAGAGGACATCTTTGAACTCTCCATTTTCCATCTCAATTAGTCCTTTCCCTTCAACTTGCACTTGTGTATCACTCCCTACAAAGATGTGAGGTATCTTGGATTTCTTCAATGAAGAAAAGTGTCCTTTTGAAGAACCCATATGATATGAGGCACCCAAGTCAAGAATCCATTCTCTTGAAGAACTTGAACTTGCCATAAATTCTTTCCCTTTTCCCTATGAAGTAGATGAATTTGAATCCTTGGAAGCATTTGACACATATATTTTGGTCTTCCTAAGTAAGTTTTCCAACTCATCTATTCTCTTAGTCTTGCAATGATGCTCATCATGATTTGTTTTCTTGTAAGATGAACAAAATAGTTTATCCTTCTTATTGTTATTTCCCTTCTTGTTGGAAGAATAATTTCCTTGTTGTGAGGAGGAAGATTGTCATGTCTCTAATTGTTTTTTTTGCTTCCAGTATTTTTTCTTGTTGTTGGTGAAACTTTTTCCGCCTTGATTTGATTGGTTCTCTTTATTAGCCACCAATGTTGTAGACTTGGATGACTTGAGAATTCGCATATCTATCAACTTGGATTATTCCAACATTAATGTTTCTACAAATGCATCAAATGAAATATTAGTGAAGGAACTTCCCATGGTCAAACTCAAAACAAAAGATGCATACTCCGAAGGTAGCCTCTTTAAGATGTGATGAAACACTCTATCATCCTTTATGGGATTACCACAATCCTTAAGTAATGCTCTCAATTCATTGGATTTGTTAGTCTTGAATTGTGCCAAAATTCTTAGCATGCAATAGAAGTAGATCATCCTCAATTTGGAATTCCTTTTCTTCATCCACCTTACCATACAAACCTTCAAGTTTTTCCCAAGCACCCTTAGCATCCTTAAAGCTAGAAATGTGGAAGAAGAGATATCTATGAACACAACTCCTAATAATTTCTAAAGCCTACTTGTCTTTAACTTGTGAATAACTAGTACAAAAACATCAGTGGGTTTTACAATTTTACCATCAACATATAGATTTAAACCTTTTTCAATTAGTCTTCTCCATACAATATCTTTCCATGTAGTATAATTGTGTGAAGTTAGAAGTGGAGTTTTAGGTGAACCCATGATGCAGAAAAATAAAAGAGCACAAGAGAGAAAGAGAGACAAAAGAACACCAGACACCCCCCCCCCGCCCCCAAAAAAAAAAAAATGATGCTTTTGGTACTTTATATGTAGTGCATTTACAATAGGCCACTTGTAAAAATGGAAAAAAGTGGGCTTCTGATTTTTCTTTTTACAACCTTCTCTTGGAGTTCAAATTTGGTACTTAGCAATGTAGCTCAAAAGTACAACAATTTTGAAGTTTTATCAAAGTAATATAATGCAAAAAAGGACCTAATTCCAAAAGTGGTATTTCTATCCACATAAGCCTTTAATCTGATTGTAGATCTGGAAAGTAGACAATAAAATATGCACTATAAAAAAAATGGAACCTAAATATGTATCTAGATGCGCTTGAACTAAGCCTTTGAAGTTGCAGAAAATGGGATTTGTGATTTGTAGAAAAATTCAAGAACACAGATATCAAACATCTTGTGCCAATGTGTAGATCACATAATTCTACTCCAAAACAAAAAAAAATTGCTCGAAAAAAGGAGTTCGTATGAGGGAGATTGTTAGAATTCTTTTAGAATAACTGAGAGGGGGGGTGAATCAGTTATTCAAGGTCCAAATGCCCTATTAATGCCTTTTTAATGAATCCATACCCTTTTCATCTATTCAAACTTAAATCAGTCATATAAGCAAATTACTGTAAATCAACATGCAAAGATAAAACATTCAAAATCAACACATGACACAATGATTTACGTGGAAACCCAATTTGGGAAAAACCACCAGTAACATTCTACTTGATTCTCACTCTTCTAAAGTGATGCCCTGTTAAAGGCTTACAACACACTGTTAAATGTGATCTTGTTAGAGGATTTCACCAAATTGTTAGGAATGGGCCTAGTTAAAGGTCTTTAGAACATTCACTTGGGATGTAACCCTGTTAAAGAATTTATCTAATGGCTGTTAAACCAACCTAAGTCCATAGGATTTATCTTACTATTACAATTGCTAGAAAGTAATGATAATGGTCTTTTGATATGATATAACTTACAACATACTTTGAAAATTTCAAATCACTCTTTCAGTTCAATCCTTATGCTTGGCTTCAATCACTTCAGCTATGATTGCTTGTTTCCCTCTCAAGCTTCATCTCCTTGAGTCTTATTACTCAGTTTTCCAATGTAATCATTCTTGTGGTCATCTATTTAAACAGAGTTCCTGTGCTTTCTTCTCCTTACCACATTCTAAAACACTTTATGCTTTTATGCTTGACCACGGCTCTTTCTCTCACTATCCCCCTTTTTTCCCCTCTTATGTCTTCTTATATAGAAGTCTAATTTTCCTTTTTCTGCTCAATTTTTCTTTTCCAATCTTAGGGTTTCAAAATGGATTAGGTAGGATACAATGTATCTACCCCATATCTTGTTCTCTTCTAGAAACTTTTCCAGTTATATCTTTAAAATGTTCTACATGGTGTTCTGTGCCACCAACTCATCATTCTTATCTTCCTTTTAATTCATAGATTTTTACATAACAACTTTGTGGGCTTAGATCTGATGAATATTTGATTTCCAAAATAATGCAGTAACTTGGCATTATTGATTTACTAATTCTCAGCACCTCTGTGTTACTCGGCACCTATAACTACTCGGCACTTGGTTCTGTTCGGCACTTGATTCTGCTCAGCACTTAATTCTGCTCGACACTTGATTCTTCTCGACACTTGATTCTACTCGGCACTTGGTTTTTCTCAGCACTTGGTTTTGCTCGGCACTTGATTCTACTCGACACTTGATTTTTCTCAACACTTGGTTTTTCTCGGCACTTGGTTTTGCTCGATGTCTAAGCTTGCTCGACACTTTAACTAGGAATTTTCTAGGCTCTTACTAGCTTTCTTGGCTCCTTCTCTCTAATGAACTTAGTTTGAGCTTTACAAAATACTTAGCTAAAACCTTGGATCTTTGATATGTTTTAGTGTGCTCATTCTTTGTATCTTTTAGTATGTCATCCAATACACTGTTTCATCAATGGCTTAACTGATCCTTGTACTTCATTACAACATCATAACTTCAACCTTTCTCTAGGTGTTCTAGTTACATCTTATTGATTGCCTCCACCTTGACAATCAACTAATTGATAGTATTTGGATCACTAAAGCAATTGTCATCCCTGCAAGTAGCAAGTTTGACATCAATGAAAAAACAATGATTGAGGACATTCTTTACTAGTTCCATATATTATTCCAACAACTTTTCTTATGATCATTTCAATCATTTCCAACAATCTCCCTCTTTGGCATTGATGGAAAACCAAACTGATCAAGTAATCAATTCAGTTACCACCAAGATTGTATACATTAGCTTGCTGCATTTTCACTACTGATCTCATATATCTCCCTCTTAAATATATCTCCCTCTTTCTTTGCATTGATCAGTTTTCTGCATATTTCTCCCTCTTTGACATAAATGCCAAAGATGTAGCATCTTTATCATGCAAAATATAAGCTTTGGCTTCTTGTTGTTTTTCTCCCTCTGTCACCATGCTTGTGAATGATTTGGAGTTTTTGTTCCTGCTATCATCCTTTGCATCAACCTGTTAATATTTCAATGATTTATTCCTGTTGATGCAAGGAAGCTTCCTTGTTGCCTTAAACTACTTGACTTAGGGGTATAACCCCCAACTTGCCTCTAAGATATTCATAGGCATCCTTGGGCAATGGTTTGGTGAAGATATCTATAGTTTGTTCCTCTGTGTGAATGTATTCCAATTTCACTTGTTTGTCTTCTACCAATTCTCTGACATAATGATACTTGATTGCAATATGCTTGGTTTTTGCATGCATCACAAGATTTTTGGATAGGTTTATAGAACTTTTATTATCACAATACAATATCCCCGATTTTGTTACTTCTTCTTTCATTCCATTCAATAGATGTGTGAGCCATACAATGTTTGTACAATTGACTGCAGCTGCCACATATTCTAATTTTGCAGTGGACTGGGATATACATGTTTGTTTCTTGCTAGTCCAGGTAACCAGCCTTTTGCCTAGAAATAATGCACCTCCGCTTGTGCTTTTTCTGTCATTAATGTTTCCTCCCCAGTCTGCATCTGTATATGCATTGAGTTCAAATTTTCCATTCTTTTTGTAGTGTAGACCAAAGTCATCAGTCCCTTTGAGATATCTCATTATTCTTTTTACTGCTATGAGATGATTTTCTTTAGGACTAGTAGAGAACCTAGCCACTATTCCAACTGCTAATGCTATGTCTGGTCTACTATGTACAACATATTGTAGTTTTTCAATCATGGATCTATACATTGTTTGATTGACTTCAGTTGACTCATCATTTTTGGATAGCTTATTTTCTATGGCCATTGGTGTGTTGACTGGTTTGGATTCCTCCAATCCAAATGTTTTAAAAATTTCTTTGATGTATTTTGATTGTGTAATAAATATTCCATGTTTGAGTTGATGTACTTGCAATCCAACAAAAAATTTGATTTCTCCAAACATAGACATCTCAAATTCATGTTTCATTTTGTCAGCAAAGCCTTTGCAAAGTACTTCCTTACCACCAAATACTATGTCATCCACAAAATTTTTAGATACAATAATGTATTTACCTTCTTTAGCTTTGATGTACATGTTGCTATTATCATCAGTTCTTTCAAATCCAATTTGCACTAGATACTTGTGAAGTCTCTCATACCATGCTCTAGGTGCTTGTTTCAAGCCATAGAGTGCTTTGTGTAACTTACACACCATATCCCTATTGTTTTCATCAAAAAATCCTTCTAGTTGTTCAATGTAGACTTCTTCTTCTAGTATACCATTTAAGAAGGCAGATTTTACATCCATCTGATAGACTTTAAAATCTTTGTAGGCAACATATGCAAGTAAAGTTCTTACTCCTTCCATTCTAGCAATAGGAGCGAATGTTTCTCCATAGTCTATTCCTTCTTCTTGAGCATAACCCTTACATACTAGTCTAGCTTTGTTTCTGGTAATCTCACCATTCTCATCTAGTTTGTTTCTAAATACCCATTTGGTGCCAATCACATTCTTGTCAGTTGGTCTGGGAACCAAACTCCAGGTTTTATTTTTTCTTATTTTATCAATTTCTTCTTCCATAGCTTTATACCAATCATCATCTTGTAATGCGCCATGTACTATCTTGGGTTCAAATTGGCTAATCAGACATGATTCATGTCTTAGTCTGTTCTTTGTCATTAGTCTTGCATCTTTGTCACCAATTATTTTTTCAACAGGGTGATGTCTTTTCACATATTTGGATAATCTTGGCTCTATCCTTATTTCCATGTTTGATCTTTTCAATTCAGGATCACTATGCACTTCATTGTCAGGTTGTTCTTCATCATATATGCTGTCTTTAGAATCAGATTGTGCATTTTCTTCATTCTGTAACTCGGCTTCTGAATGCAATTTGGCATTCACTGGTTGTGAATCAGCTGAAACTAATACTTGTTGATTTTCAATTTGATTTACATCATCCTCATCAGCAGTCATTCCTTCATAAGAATATACAAAGGTTTTGTATTCTTCCATTTTCTTTAGTATTTCAGCTTGGACTTCTGTGTGCTCATCAAAATTTACATTTGCACTTTCCACAATTTTGTTAGTGTTAATATTCAAACACTTATATGCGTTACTTCTAATGGAGTAACCAAGAAATATACCTTCATCACTTTTTGCATCAAATTTTCCATTTCTAACATCTTTAAGGATAAAACATTTGCAACCAAACACTTTGAAATGTTTTACATTTGGTGACTAACCATACCATAATTCAAAAGGTGTTGTATTTGTACCTTTCTTGACTTGTACTCGGTTCAGTGTATGAACAGCTACACTTACAGCTTCTTTCCAGTATTTTAGAGAAACATTATTTTCCATCATTAATGTTCTGGCACAGTCAATTATAGATCTATTTCTTCTTTCAGCAATTCTATTCTGTGGGGGAGTTCTAGGAGCTGACATTTGTCTTTTGATTCCATTGTCATTACAGAATATCTCGAATTCATTTGATGCAAATTCACCACCTCTATATGATCTTAGACATTTCAAGCTTTTTCTAGTTTCCTTTTCAACTCTAGCCACATACCACTTAAACATTTGAAAAGCATCAGATTTTTGTTTTAAGAACATAACAATCATCATCCTAGAATAGTCATCAACAAATAACATTATGTATTTATCTCCTCTATAGCTTTGTATTTCCATTGGACCACATAAGTCAGTGTGAACTAACTCAAGTATCTCTTCAGATGTATAGTTTTTGCTTTTGAAACTTGATTTTGTCATCTTTCCTAGCTGACATTGTTTGCACATGATATTATCAGGCTTCTTTAATTTTGGTAAACCTCTGACTTTCTTCATTCTACTGATGTTGACTAGATTGTCAAAGTTGACATGACATAATCTTCTATGCCATAACCATTCATCATAAAATTTTGCAAGTAGACAAGAAACATCATCCATATCAAGGTAAAACAAATTACTCTTTGTTTGTTCTCCTTTTCCTATTAGTTTACCATCATTGTCATAGATTTTTGCAGTTTTTTTTTCAAACTCCACTTTGCAACCTACATTGCCTAATTGTGAGACACTCAGTAAATTGTAGTTTAATCCTTCAACATAGTATGCATTGTCACATGAAATTTGTTCTATGAGCTTAATGGAACCTTTTCCTTTGATTTGACATGGAGCATCATTACCAAATCTAAAACTATTTCCATCATACTGAGTAAAGTTAACAAACTTACTTTTGTCTCCTATCATGTGATGTGAGCATCCACTATCTATGATCCATCTATCATTCTTGTTTATACATGTCACCAGTGCTATGGCTTCTTCTTCATCAGATTGGTCCTTCATGGCTACATAAACAACTTCATCATCATTTTCATCAGAATTTTCGTCAACAATATAACACTTCTTACCTTTTTCTTTGCAATCTCTCTTGTCATCATCTCTTCTATTCTTTTATTTGTTGCCTTCCTTGGAATCCTTTTTCTGTGGACATCTTGCAGCAATATGACCTACTTCATTGTAATTGAAACAAATGATAGGCATCTTTCCTTTGAATTTTCCTTTGCCCCTATGAAATCTTCTAGCAAGCAATGCTTCCAATTGTTCCACATCTTCCTCATCAGTGCTACTATCACTATATACATACTTCATTTTTCTTCCTTTCCTTGATTTCACTTGTTCAGCATCTTTCAATGATAACTTGGCCTTAAAAGCAGATTCAACATTTTCAAGTTTGTAGTTGTCAAAGTTAGATAACTCAAATGCAGTGAGTCTACCTATTATACCTTCAAAGCTTAGATTATTTCTTGGTATACATCTTAGATCTTGTATTGCTAATAATCTAATAGAATAGATAGGGAGAAAGGTTCTTAAGAACTTACTATTAACAGTATCTTCATCCAGTTGACCATTCAAGCATCTTATTGCACTTACCACTTCCTTTATTCTTGCACCATACTAAGCAGCATTCTCATTTTTTTCCATTTTCATGTCATCAAATTTTCCTCTGAGACTTTATCTTTTTTCTTTTTGTATATTCTGATCTTCTCCATAGATGTCTGATAGGGCTTTCCATATTTTGAATGCAGTGTCACATCCTTTGATATCATCAAATTCAGCATAGCTGAGTGCAGAGGCAATTTCTAGCATTTTCTAGTTGTGTTCTTGCTTTTTTTTCATGTCTTTAGCGGTAGGAACACCTGTTGGTGTATACACTAATCTAATGTGCTAGAAATACTAATTCAATGAAAGCATTTACACATTAAACTAACATAACATATAAGAGAGACAAAGAGAAGACAAACTCAAATGAGAATGTGAGCTATGGATAGGCTCTCTCAATGAGCTTGTTCTCTTGTTTTTGAGATGTGTCTATGTGTAGATTGGGGATGTATGCTCAAGATGCTCAAATCTTCTTCAATGGAGGTGGGTAATGGAAAATTGGTAACTTTGTGAGCTCTCAATTTGGCATTATAAGGGTAAGATTGATGGCTTTGGTTCTCAAAAAGGCATTATAACTTTAGCTCCAAGATTGTGATTGAAATGGCTTGGGATGGGATTCAATTTATAGGCTAAGGGCTTGAGGGATGGAGGGCTTAGATGCAAGGATGGGGAGATGGTTAAGGAGGGCTAAGATGTACTCAAAGGGGAGCACATGGATTGTGCTTGTTTAGCACCAATGGGAAGGTGACACTTGTCACAAGGAGGATGAGTGTGAGAGGGTAGGGTAAAGGGTTGGTTAAAGGCATGATGAGTGGGGTTGAGTATGTAAGAGGGATGTAAGAGGAATGAGTGTGGAAGAGGGAAGAGTGTGGAAGATGGATGTAAGAGTCATGAGTGGGCTTGTAAGAGTCTTTTATGGTTTGTAAGAGCACTCATGATTTGGTGGTTGGGATTTTGAGGGGAGACTTTGATTTGGATTAGGAAAGTCTTAAACTTGTTTAAGGAATGTGACAACATTAGGGGGTGGATTAGGCTTGGGTTTGGGATTAGATTAGAAATGTTAGAGATTTGCAAGTGGGCATTAATGAGGGTGGGTGAGTTAGTGGCTAAGCTTGGTTAGTATGGGTGGATGGGGTGGATTAGGCTAAATGGAGGATTAGAGATAGGTTAGGGGTTTTTGAATTTGAGGATTTCATTTATCAAATAGATTTATTTAATAAATGGAGATTTTTGGAATTAGATAGGAGAAAAGGATTTAATTGATAAATAATAGATTATTTGATTTATCAATTAGGACTATAGATGAATAATTAAATTAATCAACTAGGGATGGCAAAGGATTAATTAAATAAGAATTTAATTAATGATGCCTTTAGAGATGGCTAAATTAGATTACCAAAGCAGTGTAATCAAATTTAGGTGTCTACAGTTGGATCTACATGTTCAGTGACAATTGAATTTTGGGCATAATCTCCTATGGATCCAAGATGTAGCTTCATCAAACTTTGTCATGCAACAAAGTTGTCTTTGTTGAGCTTGGGAACTTCTCTCTTTGGCATTTTGATGTTTTTTGCTAGTAGTCACTTTAAACTGAATCAGCAGTCAGGCTCTGATACCAATTGTTAGAATTCTTTAAGAATAATTGAGAGGGGGGGTGAATCAGTTATTCAAGGTCCAAATGCCCTATTAATGCCTTTTTAATGAATCCATACCCTTTTCATCTGTTCAAACTTAAATCAGTCATATAAGCAAATTACTATAAATCAATATGCAAAGATAAAACATTCAAGATCAACACATGACACAATGATTTACGTGGAAACCCAATTTGGAAAAAACCACCAGTAACATGCTACTTGATTCTCACTCTTCTGAAGTGATGCCCTGTTAAAAGCCTACCCTATTAAAGGCTTACAACACACTGTTAAATGTGACCTTGTTAGAGGATTTCACCAAACTGTTAGAAATAGGTCTGGTTAAAGGTCTTTAGAACATTCACTTGGAATGTCACCCTGTTAAAGGATTTATCTAATGGCTGTTAAACCAACTTAAGTCCATATGATTTATCTTATTGTTACAATTGCTAGAAAGTAACGATAATGGTCTTTTGATATGATATAACTTACAACATACTTTGCAGATTTCAGATCACTCTTTTAGTTCAATCCTTATGCTTGGCTTCAATCACTTCAGCTCTGACTGCTTGTTTCCCTCTGAAGCTTCGTCTCCTTGAGTCTTATTACTCATTCTGCCAATGCAATCATTCTTGTGGTCATCTATTTAAATAGAGTTCCTGTGCTTTCTTCTCCTTAGCAAATTCTATAACACTTTATACTTTTATGCTTGACCATGGCTCTCTCTCTCACTATCCCCTTTTTTTCCCCTCTTATGTCTTCTTATATAGAAGTCTGATTTGCCTTTTGCCGCTCAATTTTTCTTTTCGAATCTTAGGGTTTCAAAATGGATTAGATAGGATACAATGTATCTACCCCATATCTTGTTCTCTTCTAAAAACTTTGCGAGTTGTATCTTAAAAATGTTCTACATGGTGTTCTTGCCACCAACTCATCATTCTTATCTTCCTTTTAATTCACAAATTTCTAGATAACAACTTTGTCAGCTTAGATCTAACGAATCTTCGATTTCCAAAATAATGCAGCAACTCAGTATTATTGAGTTACTGGTGCTTGGCACCTCTGTGTTACTTGGCACCTATACCTACTCAGCACTTGGTTCTACTTGGCACTTGATTTTGCTCAACACTTAATTCTTCTCGGCACTTGATTCTGCTCGGCACTTGATTCTGCTTGGCACTTGGTTTTGCTTGGCACTTGGTTTTGCTCAGTGCTTGATTCTACTCGACACTTGATTCTGCTTGGCACTTGGTTTTGCTCGGCATCTGAACTTGCTCGGCACTTTAACTAGGAATTTTCTCGGCTCTTACTAGCTTTCTCGGCTCCTTCTCTCTAATGAACTTAGTTTGAGCTTTACAAAAGACTTAGCTAAAACCTTTGATCTTTGATATGTTTTAGTGTGCTCATTCTTTGTATCTTTTAGTATGTCATCCAATACACTATTTCATCAATGGCTTAACTGATCCTTGTACTTCATTACAACATCATAACTTCAACCTTTCTCTAGGTGTTCTAGTTACATCTTATTGATTTCCTCCACCTTGATAATCAACTAATTGATAGTATTTAGATCACTAAAGCAATTGTCATCCTTGCAAGTAGCAAGTTTGACATCAATGAAAATACAATGATTGAGGACATTCTTTACCAGTTCCATATATTATTCCAACATCTTTTCTTATGATCATTTCAATCATTTCCAATAGGAGATATCCCTATTTGAAAATCACCTCTATAATTATTTTTCCTAAATTACCGTTGTCGCATCTCCAAAAATAATAACTCTAGATTTTACCTCAAATGTTTGATTTTGATGAAATAAAAGCTGATTCGAGGGTTTTTTGACCCTTTGAATATGATTCCAATATCTGATTTGCACCAACAAGCTCCAATCTTGTCCTACAAAAAATCTCTCTTATTGGCCGAAAAGGCCAAATTTTTCGCAGAATTTTGGAAATAAAATGTAAATCTGAAAAGCAAAAATGTAGAGATGAAAAAATGTTCAGATCTAAAAAATTAATTGCACAGATCTAAAGAGATCATACCAATTTTGCAAATTGGGCCTTTAGGTTCTAGTTTGCAAATTTTTTTTCCTCGGATTTGACTATGGTCTAGGGTAAGCAAATTTATTGTCAAAATTCACTGAATTGATCCTCCAGATGTAATGGTGAGGTCTTCTTTGGCTCTAGACACTTCTAATGACTACAGATACTCTAGATCTAAATTGAGGTCCTTCGAGAGGTGAAGCAAAAATGGTCTCTAATGGCTATGTGAAGAGAATCCCCCTCAGCTCTGATACCATGTAAGAATTTTCCTTAGGGAAAAATCACCCAAGATCAAGAAGCTCAAGCACTAGCACAATATAGACCAATAAAGTATGATCAGAATAACAATATGAAATTGAATTGATGTACATACACACTAGGAGTGCCTATATATAAAGGCCTCTAGAATGATTAGGAGTTAAAAAAATGATAAGCCTCACAACTAAGCACATGCCCACCAAGAGTGGATTATCCTCCATTGAGCACAAAAGTTAGTACAATGATGAGAGGATAAGCTTACATAGGTGTGTCATGTAAAAATATTTTATCGACACCAAGTGATTAATTAGAGTGCAAAAACTATGTTGTCTATATGACAACTTAGATAAATATGCAAACTCCTATGTTGTTGACATCATGTGCTAAAATAGAGTTGCTAACTCTTATGTTGTCAACAAGACAACTCATATGAATACACATACTATTAGGTGTCTAACTAATAAATAATAAAATAATGCATTAACCTAAGTAAACTTATGTAAAGTGTAATAATAATTAATTATTTACACTAACAAAGATCATTGGATGAACACAATAGATGACTATGATATTAGAATAAGGGATTATTTTAGGATGACTCTATATTTTGAAGGGAGAACCTTAAATATAGAGGTTTTAGTCAAAGCTATTCAACAAGACACTCAAGATGTCTTGGATCCCTTGTATAACCAAGAAAATATATATGATAGGCCAATTATGAACATAGAGATTGATAGGGATGAAAATTTAGATATAAATCACAGGGCTAGGCACATAATTCAAGTGACAAAGGATTGGATCAAGAAGCCTTTTAACCTCAACCAAGTTCCACATATTGTCACCTTTCAAGCCACAACATGCCCAGTTAAGGGTGACAGTGTATTGTTTTTGGCCTAACTACATGTCACCTAACAATATATTAGCATGATAGGGATGTCGGGTACTTTAGAGCAAACAAAGGTAAAAATAAGAGGAAAAGAGAGTCCCCAAAATAAGATCAGGCTGAATCTAAAGAGCCTCAAGAAGAGGCACCTGAAGAACTTGAGAATGAAGAGCCTCAAGATGAAGAAGCAACTCAAGCTCAAGATACTGCACAAGTGCCCTTGCCTAAATAGGAACAAGAGCATAAATCAGAGTAAGAGGCACAAGAGGTCACACCACCTGCTCAAGAGGAATAAGCCTCTCCTTTAGTTTCTAAGAAAGCTAGGGTTGGAACTATTGTAAGAAGGATAAGAAGGAAAATGATACAAAGGAAGGTTATTCTGATTCCTTTAGTGCTTGAAACCATCCCTGAGGTAGATGAAGAAGAAGAATAAGATAATCTCCCCTTTAGTCAGAGGACTCATTTAGCCAACGCTAGAATAGAAGAGAGAAGAAGGAGCTCGACCATAACATCACCATCCATTCCCAAGGAACCTATTTAGGTTACCATTTCTAAATATGAGCAACAATAGTGGATTGATGAGTAGGAAGGGCAAGAAAAAAATGTCTTTAACATATCTAATTTTGATTTTATACCCATGGGAACTAAAATGATGGGTGACAAGATACAAGATACACCTATGAATCAACCTTTGGGAGAGGATTGGAACCAAACATGACCTCAATCACAAGGGTTTCTAGGTACATCACCCGCACCATTTTAGGGCTTATCTTTCTTGGACAAAGGTTCAACCACTCCTCTTCCTCTTCTCACTAAAGAGAAAGAACAAGCTATACATAGAGAAGAGCTGGAACAAAGGCCGACCGATGAAGTATCAGAGGAGGGGTAGATACATGAAGAGCCTCAACAAACTTCTTAGGATACAAATGCAAGAAATATGGCTACAATGGATACAAGAACTCCCAATGTAGATCTTTCTTAGAAGGAGAAAACTTTAGAAAGGAGTGATAAGGGAAAATGGCTTGCAAGGAAAACTCCCTCTTTAGCCATATACATGTCTCCTATGGGAACTATACCAACTTAGTTGAAGAGGAAGGTTATGCTTAGGCAAAAGAGGTAGCTAAACTTGAATGAAGAGGAGAGTATGGATGAGCTAGTGGAAGCCATCAAGAAGCCTGGGCCACCTATGGGTGATGTGAAAACATTGCCCTTCATAATGAAGAACCAAGATCAAGACTTGTTTGCACATATTTCTATCCCCTCTCCACATGCTGACATCAAGGATTTGACTTATAGTGATTACTAGATCAAGGAGGTCCTCTTAGGAAATCCCACGATAGACATTGCTAAAGTTATGATCACTATAGGTATGAAAGAGGTTTTTAATAAGGTGGATAGGTATGAATCAAAATTGGTAACACTGAGGAAGAAAAATGAGCTCTTGAGAGGCTATTTGTATGAAGTTGTGGGCCCCATTGACCTAGATAATCCAAAGATCACTCTTGCTATGAAATTAGAGAGGAGAGATAAGGAAAGTGTACTTATAGATTCATTTTTGGGCACATTTCAGAAATGGTGTGACAATTTTGAAGATAAAGGTGTACAAAGAATATAGGCTAATTTGAACCTATTATACCATGTTCAAAATAATGTAGATAAATTGGTATCCATATTGGACCAGGATTTTGGGCTAATGGATGAGGTACATGCCTAGGAAAATGACCTTTAATCACTTCAAATGATAAAGGGTCAAATGTATCATACACTCATAGAGGTTTATATAATGGATGATATTGATAAACTAGAAGATTGGATCAAAAAGTAGCTATCAAGCATAAGGTAATGGAAGGATTTTACGAAGATATTAAATAGTTGAAAGATCAAACACAAGAGTATATTTTGGAAGCTGAGAAGTATTGTAGCTATGCCTGCCTTGATATTTTTGAAGATAAGTCAAGGACTAAATTCATTCTAGTACAATTAGTGGTTCAATACTTCCAAAAAACCTTTGAAGATGTTCCATCAGAAGAAGATATCAGACAAGCATTCAAGACTAAAGAGGTTTTGTTGGAGTTGGACACTAAATTGAATGATGCTGTAGATATTCATATGGAGATTAGTAACCCTCAATAAAGATAATTATAAAGCATTGGATTTTTTGGAAGCTTCCCAAGTAGTGGAGATTATAGAGAAATTCAAGAACAAGCATCTAGACATAGCTTTGGTATAAAGGGGAAGAAAACCTAGAAGATAGAAATTCAGTTTTGACACTTGGGAAAATTTTAGATTTTTTGAGCCTGCCACCAAGGTGCGCAAGGTGTGCTATTCCAGAGGTGTGCTAATAGTTAACTACCAGTTCCAAATTTAGAGTTTTCCATGAACTAGAAATGCATTCTAATGACAGTTCAACTCCTAGAAATGCCTAGAGAAGGTCAAGCTTCCACTCTTAGAGTTTCCAGTGACTCTTAGATCCTCTTATAGATTCCTTCTTCTTATCTACTACATTTTTTTTTTTAAAGAAATGTAAAGGCTTGCATACCCATTAATTAATATAACAAGGGTGGATTCCTACTCAACACCATTTAGAGAGTTAGTTTGTACATAATTAGATTTGTCTTATTAGTTTTTAAGCATATATTTGCATGAAGAGATCTCTCATTCTCAACACAAATTAAGGAGATAATTTTTATAAAATCAGGAATGTAATATGTATTCCAAGCTATTATTTTGATGCAATAATATATGCTATTACTGCTTTCATTCTGAGTGTAGTTATTATTTTTGTGAATTCTTGTTCATGAATAATAATGGAGCCAATGGCTTTGTTGTGTTGATTTGATTGTGCAATCTTTTAGTACTGGTGTTTTCTGTGTGTTGATGAATTTTTTTGATGTATTGAGTTGGAGAAGAGATCACCCTATTATTCCTACATAACATCTTGTCTCACATGAGTGCACTTTTTGTGGCCTTGCAATTTGATGAGAAGTGAAACATCTTTCAATTTTTACTAAGTTTTGATCAATGATTGAATCAATGGATTTGAGGAAACACTGCTCCTATTTTCATTGGTTTCCTACCTTAGCTTTTCAACAATTTAAATCATAGACATGTTGTTACTATGGTTTATGTCTATTAGGAATTTCCATTTCATGCTATTTTCTTTTATCTCTCATTACCTTATCTTCATTAATTGCTTTACTAGCACTTGGTTAAATTAGGAATTTATATAGTTCCATTGTTAGATTGCATTCATTTAAAAAATAAAAAATACAAAAAAATCTATTTTGTAGTTAATTTTGAAACAACAAGTAGATTGAAAATCTTATTTGAAATTGTTCAGAACCAGCAAAGGCCTCCTTGTGAACAAGAACATTTATCTTCAATTGATCAAATTCTAGTTGGTTGAGAGTGATGAGACATATTAATGTCTCAAATTTGATATAGTTTTTATAGTTTGAACTTACTCTCTGTGCCTTGTAAAAAAAAAAATTTCTAAAACATTTGTTTTAAATATCTTGTGAACTTATGCCAGATACAGCTAGAACTTATTTAACTTGTGGATAGTGTATATGACATACTTTGCTTAATATTATACATAGAATGCAATATTTAATATACATATTTTAAGCTATGTCCTAATATTTGAATAAAAGTAGGAATTTTATTGTGCATATGTGTTCTAGATGTTTCTAACCTTCAAGAAATGGAGAAGTGATGCAAAGAGTGGTTATTACTGCATTAAAGGAAGAAGTTGATGAAGACCGATCGTGACAAGGGAAGTGTAGATTAGTTCCTATGGATAAGTTTCTTGCAAAGGAGTTATTGTTCCAGAAAATCTAGGAAGACCAACTTGCTAGGTGGAATAGATTTAGGTAGAGTAGATTCATTCCTTTCAATTTCCTATTTTAAGATAGATTTACTGTATTAGTCCCACAACATTGCTATTGTGAAAGTTCCTGCAACACTTTTAGAAAATGATCATGGTGGATGTTTTGAGTTGTTAACTAGTTTAGGTTCATTTTCCAAAGCTTTTCTCATATAAATATTGTCAATCCAAGTGTGTTTACTATGCTGTATTAGTAATATAGATTTCTTTAATGCATTTTACTTTCTTGCAGCATAGGTGTTAAGATTCTTAAAGGAACTTAGCGCACATACCATACTGACCCATTTCAAGTCCTACATCCCTGGGTTGACAATTCAAGTGCATTTAAAAATGGAATAGATAGTCTTCAGAATAGATGTAGTATCCTTGGGAGGAATAATGGTATGATTATCTTCATCTATTATAGAAATGTGCATTTTTGGCACCATCGCTGGGGATGGTGTCAAACTAGGAACCTTCATGAGTCCTTTATTCTCAGATTAGTTTGTTAGCTAGAAACTGCAAATTTGTGGGCTTGATTACCATGTCACCAATTCAATTGCATGCATTAGAGAGGAAGACAACAAGATGAATATGGCATATTTCTTCCATGGGAGTTTGTTAATTTGAAAGAAGAAATTGAAGAAGAAGTTAATTTTCCTATAGGATCTTCCTCTAGAGTAGAACCTTTGGACACAAGTGGTCTCTAGCCTTTTGTTGAAATTTTGGCTAGCTTTCTTGATAGTTCTAATCCAAATCCACCTATTGTTAGCAATCTCATAGCCAATGTTCCTTTTCAGTAGCAATCCCATAATCAAATACCTCTAGTAATGGCACAACCTACTTTTCCATTTCCTCTTCTGAGCCTCAGAACTAATGCTGTCTCAAAAATATACCCATAGTTGCTCTTCCAAAGTTCTATGGCTTTCCAACTAAGGACCCTAATACTTTCTTGTTTGAGTTTGACAAACTCTATCATAGCTTTGACTATAACACTGATGCCCATAAGATCAAGTTGTTTCCAACAACACCAAAAGAATCAACATTACGATGGTTGATGGGCTTAGCAGCCAATGCAACAAGTACCTAGGATGAATGGAAACTCTATTTATGGATAAATACAAAGAATATTGCAAGGTAAATGATTCAAGAGGAGATGATATCTTTAGAATATCATAAAAGGAGGATGAAACATTGGAAGACTATGTTTCATGTTTCCTGTATACATTGCAGAAGAAACCTTGACATGTACTAGCAGAGGATTCCCAGAAACTAGTGTTCTTGAGAGGGGTGAATGATAATTTTCTAGAGCCATTAGACTTGATGGCTAGCAGTGATGCATATCAATCCTCTTGGGATGACCTCAAGAAAAGACATCTTAACTACTCAAGGTAAACTATGAAGAAAGATAGAGGACATCGGTCCATAGCTACTAAAGGGATCAGTCAGGGTATTTCAAAGCTCAATATATCTAATCTACGTTTAGATTTCAAACAGGACATCATAAATGATGTCACTACACATCTTGACACAATCAATGTAAAAAAGAAGCATGCAAAAGCTAAGGTGTAGTTAGCTGAGTACTGTCCACATTGCTGGAAGTGGAAGAAAGATTTTCAATGCAAATTGGTCTCTAGCATGGAGAACCAACATCTTCCAATTGAGTACATCAAGATAGATTGAGAGGATGAGCAAGTATTCTTCATTGCTCAATGTCGTCCATGGGCACAACGTCAAGGTATGCCTCAAGACCCTTTAAAAAATACAAATCCACATGGTAATCAATGGCAAAACCATAATGTCTAGGGTCCTCCACAATATAGTCAACCTAATTGGAATAATGCTTGGCAAAATAATTCACAACAACCTCAATATCACTAGCCCCCAAACCAATGGTAACCACCCCAAGGGAATTGATAGTCTACAAACCAATAGAGAGGACCTTAGCAATCCCCTAACAATGCTTGATACCCACCTTTACCACCTCCAACAAATCTACTTACACTAATGCCACCACCTACAAATTATGGACCTCAAAGCAGACTTAGTTGCCTACAAAACCTCAGTCAAATCCAAAAAACCAATAGCCACAACAACCCATATATTCTACTAATGCTTAGCAATATCATGTTTATGCTTTAAATGTTGCAAATATACATTTGAGATTTGGTACAACCCTACCAGTGCCTAAACCACCTCTCCTTACTGAAATACCAGATACTCCTACAACATTAGTACCAACAACTTCTCAACCACAAATAGTCAACCCAAATAGTGTAACTATTTCAACTTAAACCCAAATAATACTTGAACCTCCTTTTCCACAAAAGCTCATACACAGTAAACCTACACAAATAGAGGAACAATGCTTTGACATCATTGATTAGTTAAAGAACATGCATGTCCAAATCCCGTTATTCTAAGCTATTAAAGATGTTCCTATTTATAGTAAAGCCATTAGGGATGCCTGCCTAAAATAATCTAGGAGAAAGAAAAAGGACCGAACCACAGTCCATGTTGTTGGAGAATTGGCTAATATTATGTTAGGAAAATGGCTATTCCTAAATATTTTGACTTAGGAAGTCCAATTATGAATGTGATTATAATGGTCAGTTTGTTAAAAATGCTTTGATTGATCTTGGTGCTACTATAAATATCATGACCAAGGATACTATGAAAAAATTGAATATACAAGGATTAAGGGCTAACCCAATAATTTTGTAACTTATAGATAGTTCTACTATCACTCTTGATGGGATGATAGAAGACATTGTAGTAACCTTAGACTCTTTAGAGTACCCTGCAGATTTTATGATTCTGTCCCCAAAATTCAATTTATATGGTTACCCTATCATTTTAGGATGACCATGGTTAGCTATAGCCAATGCAAATATAAGTTGTAGGTTAGGGAGTATGACCATATCCAATGGACAGAAAATAAAGAAATTTGACCTGTATCCTCCAGCACAACCCCAACTAGATTTAAGCACATATGTATGGCTAGATTTAGGAGATGAAGAGGAAGAGTTGAACTCTATAGCATAGCTTATGATGTTACATAGATAGTCTTTTCTAAAGCCACAGGAGGAAGATTTAGTAATTTAGAGCATTCTTAATAATACTTGTGTGGTAGAAAAGGATGCATCTCACAGTTCTGTGTTGGAATTAACTACATATAAGGAGTGTAATGAGAGTTGCTTTTTGCTGAAGGAGCCAGATATTATCCATCAAATTTTACCATCTGAACTAGATACAAGTCTAATCTTTGAAGCTGCTATGGTTGACCTCACAACTACTCTTGCATTGTCAAAAGGTCATAATCTCCATGTCAATTCCAAATTGTCTCTCAAATAGATGAAACAATTAACAAAGCTTCTTCAAAAACATGAAACATGGGACTATGGGGATATGAAAGGGTTAAGTCCTACATTATGCACTCATAGAATATACATCAATGAAGGGTGCTTACCGCTTCATCAACCCTAGAGAATGATAAATCCAACCCTTAGAGAAATACTTAAAACTGAACTACAAAAGTTGCTTGATGCTGGTTTTATATACTCTATATCTAATAGTAGATGGGTCTCACCTCTGGTTATAGTACCTAAAAATGGAGGGAAATGATAGATTTGTGTAGATTACAGAGACTTGAATAAGGAAACCAAGAGGGATCACTTTCATTTACCCTTTATTGATCAAGTTTAGTTGTGGACACTATAGTTGGTAAGAAATATTTTTCTTTTCTTGATGGGTATAGTAGTTATAATCAAAATAGTATAGCTTAGAAGATCAGGATAAAACCACACTTACATGCCCATAGGGTACTTTTTCATATTCTATCTTTTCATTTGGCTTGTGTAATGCCCATATATCATTTCAAAGAGTTGTAATTAACATTTTTGCTGATATATCACATGACTCCATGAAAATATACATGGATGATTTTGCAGCATTTGGAGTCACCTTTGAGGAGGCCATGATGAATCTTGAAAAGGTTATTGTCCGATACAAAGAACATAATCTATCACTCAATAGTGAGAAATGTTTCATGCTCATGCAGGACAAAGTGGTGCTTGGTCATTTTATATTAGCTACAGGGATACAAGTGGACCCCTCTAAGATAGAGGTAATTCTAACATTGCCCATACTTACAAAAATAAAGGATGTAGGATCCTTTTTAGATCATGCTAGTTATTATAGGAATTTCATAAAAGATTTTAGTAAAATAGCTAGTCCTTTGCATACACTATTGACTAAAGAAGCCAAATTGATTTGGACACCTAAATGCAATGAAGTCTTCCTCCAACTTTAAAAACTCCTCACCAAAACACTAGTTCTGAAGGGACTAGATTGGTCAACTCCATTTCATATTCATATTGATGCATCAGACCATGCTGTAGGTGCTATATAAGGAGAAAAGCCTGATAACCTTGAAAATGCAATCTATTATATTAGTAAAAGCCTCCATGGTCCTGAACTCAACTACATAGTGACTGAGAAAGAACTTTTAGCTGTAGTCTATGCATCAAACAAATTCAGACATTATATAGTTGGATACCCTACTTTTGTTCACACTAACCACTTACCTATAAAGTACTTAATGAACAAACTTACTATAATTGGTAGATTGGCAAGATGGCTCTTGTTGTAGGAGTTTGATATTACCATTATTGATAAGCTAGGAAAGTCCAATGTAGTTGCTAGTTATTTGTCTAGACTACACATTGTTGATGAAGATTTGACTCTAATTGAAGATACCTTTCCAAATGAGCACTTTTTCTACATAGCAACTCATACACAATGGTATGTAGACATAGAAAATTATGTTGTTACAAATAGAATTCCCCACACTTATCTCACAACGATGGGAGGAAGCTAGTAGAGAAAAGTTTTCATTATTCCTAGATAGATAACAATCTCTTCTATGCTAGACCATATTAGGTCATGAGGAGATGTGTTAGGGAGGATGAGATGTATGACACACTACATGCTTGTCATGACAAACCATGTGGAGACCATTTTTTAGGAAAAGGAATAACACTAAATGTACTTACAACTAGATATTATTGGCCAACATTACATAAGGATGCAGTAACTCATATAATCAAGTGTGAAAAATGCCAGAGGATGGGAAACAAAAGAAAAGAAAAGATGAGATGCCACTCAATCTACAAATTTTTGTAACACCCTTTGGCAAGTGGGGTATGGACTTCATAGGTCCAGCTGACCCACCATCAAATGGAAAATCCTACATCTTAGTATGCATAGATTATGTAACTAAATGGGTGGAAGTTAAAGCAATGAAAAATGAAAGAGATGAGAAAGTAGCTAAATTCTTATATGAGAAAATATTTACATGCTACGGAGTTCCTAGAGAAATTGTCACAAATCAAGGCATCTAGTTCACATCAAACTTGATCATTGAGGTTATGAAAGAATAAAACATAAGGCATAAAAAATCTAGTTCTTGTCACCCTTAGGAAAATGGGCAAGCAGAGGTCACCAACAAATAAATTGAGGCCATTCTAACTAAGACAATACAAATACACAGGAAGGATTGGAGCAGTAGATTAACTGAAGCTATTTGGGCATACCGAACCACATGGAAGACAACAATTGGATTCACTCCATCATGGCAAAGAAATAATGTTGCTACCTAATTTGAACATAAAACACTACACACTGCTTTAGAATTGAACATCAATCTTTCTGTAGCACAAGAAGAGAGACTTCTCCACTTGAACTCATTGGATGAAATGAGAAAGACAAATTTGGAAAGAATACAGATCATTCAATAATAGAGAAAGAAGGGGCATGATGCACATATTTGTAATAAAAAATTCCAAGTGGGAGATTGGGCTCTCCTATACAATTCTCACTTCAAGGAGAATCTAGGGAAGTTGCAAACTTGGTAGCTAAGGCCTTATGAAATTTAGTATGTATTCAAGAATGGAGTAGTCCAACTGAAAACTATTGATCCTGTCTAGTTCAAGTTAGTTATAAATGGCCATAGAATACACCTGTATCATAAACCATAGACCAAATATGAGTTCCTATAGCAATTCCAACAAAAAAATTTACCAGCTCCTACAGAGACATTTCCTACAACAAAGTGTACAAACCTTCTTCCTATAGCCATACCATGACAAACCTTCAAGGAGAACTCATAATAAAACCTAATTTAATATGAGGTCCATTATTGCATTCATTTTTCTTTTTCTTCATATCAACTCATCTCATTTCTTTATCTACCATCCACTCACACTCCACATCACCCACAAAATCTATTTTACTACTTTCAATAAACCATATTGTCAGCACCATTTTTACGGTCACGGGACTTTTCCAGCTCATCAATTTGCATGCGAATATAAGCTCTCAAATTTTTAGGTACAAAAAATTTTACTCTTTCTTCATTTTTAGTGCCTAGGTTTCAAAATTTAGATATAATACTACATTAAATGTATCAAATAAGTATTAAGCCATTTTCTCATTCCTATGCCAAATATTTTTAAAGTGTGGACACTTGTCAAATTTTAGTGGGCCAAGAAAGTGTATTAATTTCCAAATTTCATCTCCATGTTACCTTACTCATGTCCACATTATAGGCTATACTTTGGTGGCAGTCTGATATTTTTCTTTCCATCTACTATACCTTTTCATTGTGATTTTGGGAAAGATCTCCTATGTTTGACATGATTGAAAGGACTATAATTTATTACTAGAACACTTTTGGTTAAACCTTGATGTCCTTCATAATTAATTGCATCATTATTTTACATGTGGTAATGATATTTCTCAGAAAGATCAATTTGAAATTTTGAGAAGACGGAATTTGTAGAAGTGAAAGAGGGCTAAAACTTATCAAGGCGGTGAGAGTAGAGAAAATCAAAGCTAGACATTTTGAATATGGGAGGACAGTTACCAAGATATGAGCTGATTTTTCATAGTATTTTAATTGCAAATGTTGAAGCATTTCGACAATTGCATACCTATGGATGGCTTGGATACTTCCTATAATTAAATGAGCTCAATGAAGAAGTAGCAAGGGAGTTTATGATGACATTTGATGAAGGGGAAGCCACAGTGTGGGGATTAAAAGTAATTTCTACTAAGGAGTAGATAGAAGAAGTCATAGGATTACCTGCTAATGGGGAACATTATCTAAATGAGCATGATGCTAGGTTGTCACGAGCACAGTTCTCTCAACTAGGTGACCCTTTACTAGACATTTCCAAGCAAGGTTGTAAAAGACTCTCTCTTCCTGCTCCATATCCAGAATTGGCAACCCATATCATTACGTATTTGACCTATGAGGGAAACTTTTCAAACTTGCATGCTCATCATTTTAAGTTGCTCAGTTGTATAAGACATAACTTTAAAGTTAATGTCCCCAATTTCCTTTACAATATGCTATCTATTAGTGTTAAAGAAACTCAAAATAGAAATGTAAATTCTATTTCTCATCATGCCCTCATCAAAATTTTAGTTGAAAGGTCTCTTAGGGATTCCTCCCCTTATCATGGGAAAAAAATTTGAATTTAAAACCTTGTAGCCTCAAGCCAACTTTGTTCCACAAAATTTAAGAAATGAGGAAGAAATCATAGAGCCTAGTCAAAATCTAATTGAAATAGAAAAAGAACCATCTCTTGATAAGCGTGTTGAGCCTATTTTAGAGGATGATATACCTAGTTCTTCTAGAGACAAAAGAAAGCATAAGGTTGGTAAAGAAAGCCCTAATCTTGAAAAGGAAGCCCAAAACCCCTTTGTTAAAGTAACAAAGAGAAAAAGGTTTGTTCCTGCAACAACCACTCATGCACCCTAGCCACACCTAAACCAAAGTGAACCCACAAAATAGTAGAAGTTAAAGAGGTTCCTGTGCATCAAAGCCATCATATGAGAGGTCAAATATCCCCAATCTCTATTGAAAGCCTAAATGCCTTAGTTTCAAAATCTCATATAGAATCAGTGGTTGAGAATATTCTAGATGAATCTCCTATATAGTTGGAACCCCAAATGTGGAAACACATGAAAATGACCCTGTCAATGAGATGCCACAAGAGAATTAGGAAATGTGTAATTCAGACACTACTATTGTCCTAGATAAAGCCCCTGAAAATGATCAATGTACTTGGTCACTAGTCCTTATATATTCTAATGTCTCTCTCATACCTTATAAATCCTCTTGATACACCCAAGATTTCTAGCAAGTTGCCAAAGAAAAAAAGAAGAAATCTATGGCTCAATAATTTCCTTCATCTACAATTAAATCCATATTGTTTGGTCTATACAATCACTTCATTTTTCAAAAGGCCTTGTGGAGGTAAGAAAGAGACCAAATGCAAAAAGAAATATTTGATAGAGATGAGGAAATTGAGTAATTGAAAGAGAAACTTGAGAAATAGAAACAACAAATGAATAAGGCTTTAAAGTTAGCTAACCAGGTAATGGCCTGTAGAGAACCACCAAGTGCATATGCCATTTTTTTGAAGGAGTAGTTTCTATTATTTCAATTGATGATGACAACAAGATTTATTGATTGTGAATTTAAAAATGCTCAAGATTTTTATAATATGTATTAGAATTTTCCTTCATGGAAAAAGAATTTTTTGTGTGAACTCCATTTACATAATTTCATAATTCCACATGAGATAGAGTGGAACCCTTTGCTTTACATAAGGGATGTCCACCTTAGAGCTTTAATGTCTTGGATGCACAATGAGAAAAATTATGATAGATAGTTAAATGCTTATAAAGATCTTGAGAAATTTGAACCATTACTACTATAGGTTGAATCCCATAAGCCTTATAACCTTTTAAGAGATTGGTTTAGATTAACCTATGGGAGACCAAATCTAGAGATTAGGGAGAAAAGGTTTACATAGAATACTAGACACTTCCAAACTTTACACAACAAAGAGAAATTACAAGGCTTAGAAATTGATGGAATTGATTGCCAGAAGCTTTTAGAAAGGTTGAACCACATAGCCCTATCAATTATGAGGTATCTATTGATAGGGTAGCTAAATATATACAACTAGGAAGACAAATCAGAAAAGAGCTATGGATGCCATTAACTTTTCAGCCTCCTACTCTTCTTTGGCTTCTATATGAAAATGATGCTACTAGACTAATCCATTGGTTGAAGAACACTTGGATGAACATTGGAGACACACCAGAGGATTTTTCTACACTTTCAAAAGTGGGAAGTAGGGGAAGATTATAGTGGGAGATTTTAGAGCCATGGGAAAGAAGTAAAATTCTTGAGGACAAGAATTCGAATAGTGAGGGGTAGATGATGAGACATATTAATGTCTCAAATTTGATATAGTTTTTATAGTTTGAACTTACTCTTTGTGCCTTGTGAAAAAAAAAATTGCAAAACATTTTTTTTAAATATCCTGTGAACTTATGCCAGATACAACTAGAACTTATTTAACCTATGGGTAGTGTGTATGACATACTTTGACTAATATTATACATAGAATGCAGTATTTCATATCAATATTTTAAGCTATGTTCTAATATTTGAATAAGAGTAGGAATGTTATTGTGCATATGTGTTTTGGATGTTTCTAGCCTTCAAGAAATGGAGAAGTGATGTAAAGAGTGGTGATTACTGCATTAAAGTTAGAAGATGATGAAGACCAATTGTGGCAAGGGAAGCACATATCATTTCCTATGGATAAGCCGTTCCTATAGAGGAGTTGTTGTAGAAAATCCATACAACTAGAACTAATTTAACATGTGGGTAGTGTGTATGACATACACCTACAACTTATTTAACCTGTGAGTAGTGTGTATGACATACTTTGCCTAATATTGTACATAGAATGTAGTATTTCATATCAATATTTTAAGCTATGTTCTAATATTTGAATAAGAGTAGGAATGCTATCATGCATATGTGTTCTGGATGTTTCTAGCCTTCAAGAAATGGAGAAGTGATTTAAAGAGTGGTGATTACTACATTAAAGTTAGAAGATGATGAAGACTGATTGTGGCAAGGGAAGCACATATCATACAACTAGAAATTATTTAACTTGTGGGTAGTGTGTATGACATACTTTTCTTAATATTATACATAGAATGTAGTATTTCATATCAATATTTTAAGCTATGTTCTAATATTTGAATAAGAGTAGGAATGCTATCATGCATATGTGTTCTGGATGTTTCTAGCCTTCAAAAAATGGAGAAGCGATGTAAAGAGTGGTGATTATTGCATTAAAGTTAGAAGATGATGAAGACCGATTGTGGCAAGGGAAGCATAGATCAATTCCTATGGATAAGCTATTCTTGTAGAGGAGTTTTTGTTCTAGAAAACATAGGAAGACTGATTTACTATATTTATTGTAAGTTTTTATTTTGTTGCTTAGTAATAAATGTACTATGTCATGGTTGATCTTTCACCTTCTTTTTTGGCAATATTTGTTCAAGACTTTTTTGTTATGTTTTTAATAAGTATCCAATCCTCTATATAATGGATTTGGATTATCTTAGTAAGAAAGTAATGAAGAAATAGACAATATTGGTTTAAGCTTTAGAAGTGTATTTTCTGTTCTTCATGAATTATTCAATTGATGTAACTAAAGAATGATTTTAATGAAAGAGTGGTTATGGAATAATTCTTATGTTAGTAGATTAGTAGAAGCCAACGAAAGGTGCCCACTTGGGAGGTGGAATAGATTTAGGTAGAGTAGATTCATTCCTTGCAATTTCCTATTTTGAGATAGATTTACTATATTAGTCTCGCATCATTGTTATTGTGAAAGTTCCTTTAACACTTGTAGAAACTGATCATGGTGGATGTTTTGAGTTGTCAATTAGTTTAGGTTCATTTTTCAAAGCTTTCCTCAGTTAACTATTGTTAGTCCAAGTGTGTTTACTATTTTGTGTTAGTAGTATAGATTCCTTTCTTGCATTTTACTTTCATGTAGCATAGGCATTAATACTCTTAAAGGAACTTAGTGCACATACCATGCTGACCCATTTCAAGTGTATTTCATGATGGAATAGATAGTCTTCCAAATAGATATAGTATCGTTGAGAGGAATAATGGTGTGATTATTTTCATCTATTATGGAACCATGCAACAAGATTTCCCAAAACCTTGGAGTTGATCCCATATTAGCTTTTCAAGAGAGGATTTTTAAAGGATTCCTATTGTTAAAGATCATGCAAAATAACAACTCAACAATATGCAAGTAGAGAATAGATTAGAGATGTTATGTGTATTTAAGAGATTTCTAGGAAAATGGAACAAATCTACTGAGCTTGATAAGAAAATCTAAGTAGAAGGCTTAAGTTTGTTGTGAAGAGAAGGGTGAATGCTTGAAAGACTCCCAAAAAAATCAAGGACAGAGGTGATAGGGAAGGCTTATTAGGGAATCAACACATGAACTAAATAGAGATCTAAAACTGCAAAGTGGCTTGTAATCATACACATCAAACTTTACTATTTTCTTTCTAATAATTGTAAATGGTTTTTATTCAAATCCTTTTAATCAAAGGTTGACCTAAAAATCATTAAGGACTTGACAGTTTATGTAAATCCTTTAACAGGGTGACATTCTAATGGAATGTTATAAAATCCTCTGACAAGGCCACTCCTAATAGGGTGATTAAATCTTCTAACTAGATCACATTTAATAGTGTGCTTTATAACCTTTAATAGGGTTGACTCCTAACAAGGCTCACTTTATAAGAGTGAAACAGTGATCACATGTTGCTTGTGGTTTTTTTCCAAGTTCCACATTAAATCATAGTGCCAAACTTGTGTTGATTTTTTTTAATGGTGTATTACATTTAAAATATTTACATTCTACAAGTCTTTTATATTAGGACAATGAACTATTAGTAAATATTATAATTGAGATTATAATAGAGACTGAGTTGTAGTAGGAAAAGAAAGACAAAAAAAGTGTTTAATTATTTGATTGTTCAATTAGTACTAATGGACCTTGAGTAACTAATTCACCCCCTGCAGTTATTCTAAACATTCTAATAAAACTTGAGTTGATTAAAGTATCTAGAAGTTATATGAATACATTTGGACCTAAGGATAATGAACTCACCCCACCTGTTAGTTGTTCTAAAACATTCTAACAATTGGTATCAACACATTGGTACTAGAGAGAAAGTTTGAAGTTACTTAAAGCCAAAGATCATGATGTACAAAAAGGAGGTGGCAAGACTAAATAAGGAGAAATGCCTTGCATGGAAAAGTTTGATGAAGTTGCATACTGATGAAATTGAAGATGATGTATTATACTATTTATCCCATGGCTACATTGTAGTACCATTATGCTAAGATATACAGAGTTTGATGACATAATGGATTGCACTATTGTGAAAGACATGTGTGATATGCTGAAAAAAATCTATGGTGGTGATAATAATGTGCTAAGACTCGAGTCAGAAATCTTGAGAGGAAAAATTGATGAAATGAGAATGGTAGAAGCTAAAACTATTGCTTAGTATTGTAGGTGAGTTAAAGAGGTAGTAAATGCTATTATAGGATCTAATGGAAAGATTGATGATGAAGCTATGATTAACAATGTATTAAGGACTCTACTACCTATTTATGCTATTAGAGTTTTTGCTATACAAGAACTAAGATGTACTCATAATAACAATCTTACTTTGGAAGGCTTGGTTGGTAGACTTTCTGCTTTTGAATTGTCAAATTTTGGTGACTTTACTCCAACAAGTATTGATTTTTCTTTCAAAGCAAAACTAGCCCTTGATGGATCCACAAGCAAGAAAAATAATAAATATTTTGAAAGTGAAAGTGAAACTGATGATGAAGAACTAGATGAACTTGAAGCATTGTTAGCTAGAAGGCTACCAAGAGGAAGAGGAAAATACAAAGGTAAGCTTGCTATTATCTACTTTACATGTATCAATGTTAGTCATATTGATGCAAGGTGTCTGAAAAAGAAGATAAGGATAAAAGGAAAGATGACAAGTACATATGAAGAAGAGAGGATAGAGCCAAAAAAAGTGTTGGTGTAAATAAGTATTCACTATTTACACTTTACTTATGTTTACTTAGGTCAATGCATTATTTTATTATTTATTAGGTAAACACTTAGGAGTTTGCATACTTTTATGAGTTGTCATGTTGACAACATAGAAATAAGCAACTCTAATTTAGCACATGGTGTCTACAACATTGGAGTTTGCACAATTAACTGAGTTTTCATGTAGACAACACAATTAGTTGCACTCTTAATTAAGCACATGATGTCTATGATATTTTTTTTTGTGCTACACCTTTTTAGGTGTTGGTGTAAATAAGTATTTACTTATTACATTTACTTAAGTTTACTTAGGTTAATGCGTTAGTTTATTATTTGCATTATTTTATTATTTTTATTTGTGAGATACTTAGGAGTTTGCACACCTTTTTGGGTTTTCATGTAGACAACATAGGAGTATGCAACTCTATTTAAGCACATGGTGTCTACAACACTATTTTACATGTCACACCCATGTAGGCTTATCCTCTCATCACCGCACTTACTTCTATGCTTCATGGAGGATAACCCATATTTGGTGGACATGTGCTTGGTTGTATGACTTAGCATGATGCTGATTACGAGGCATTCTAGATGTATCTCAGAGACCTTTATATATAGGAAATCATAGTGTACTTTCACATTGCATGAATTATGGCATATTGAATACATTGTCATTCTGATCATACTCTCTCTCTCTTTGGTCTACTATGTGCTTGTGTTTGAGTTCTTAGTTCCTAGGTGAATTTTTCCCTTAGGAAAATTCTTACATGGTATCAAAGCAACTTGGATATTTTCTCATCACATAGTCATTCGAGACGACACTTGCTTCATCACCTCAGTCTGAATTTGGCATACTGTAGAAATTGGGAGCATCTAGAGCCATATATAACCTCGCCATTGCATCCAAAATGCTGAACCAATGAAAATTGACTATAAACTTGGCTACTTTGGCCCAAAGTTGACCGCAAGGCAAATTTTTTTTGCAAATTGAAACCCCGAGGCACAATTTGCAATTTGGGTATTGTCATTTTTTGATGATTTAATTGATTAATTTCAGATCTACAATTTATTTTTTCTCTGCATTTTTTCCCGTCATGGAAATTTTTTTACGCAGACCCGAGAAGTGACACCCCAGATCTGTGATTTGAAAGGTTTATTTTATTACTCATAGGGTATATTTAAAATTAAATATCCATAGCCATACTATCAAATATTAGTAGTGAACAAATACAACCCTTCCAGCTCTAAAGTTTGAAGCTCACCATACCTGGTGAGCATAACCAGGATGGCCGCATACCACTCCTGGCAGCCAATTCATCTTGGTTTCTAAGTTGCAAGTTCAAACTTTTAAAAAGCACTAACAATACTACCACCATCAATGTGGGATCTTTAAAAAGACTCTCGACATCGTGTGGAGAATTCTAGCATGACACAACACTTTCCTGGTGGTATCTTTAAAATCTGGAATGTTGCAAACTCCTGGCATCGGTGATTGCAGGTCTGGATACTTTCAGAAAGGGTTTCATATAGTTCAGCGTGGGTTGAAGTTCTGATAGTCATACAATGTTTTTTGATGACGCTGCATAGAGACTCCCTCTAGCCACATGCCCTCTCTCTATTAGTTTACATAGCATTTGGAACTCTGCCATGTGAAATAGCTACTTCCAACCACACGCTTCCCAATCCTGCATCAGAAACTTCAAACCCATAGAACAACTGCCAACAATCAATAGTGCTCAAACACATGGCCTATTTCCATTCACCAAAGTGGCCATTGCCATGTGGATAGACGCATGGACTATCTTCACACATATATGCATTGACTCAACACTAGCTCAGCATGACTTGGCAGTGTCCACATAAGCTGCTCCCTATTTTTGCCATCTGTACTGCATAAGACATGTCATTTGACTAGGACTGCCACATCACCTATGGAACCCATTGGAGTGCCACATCAGCATCCACACAAGCGTACGGATACCATATCATAGTACAATCAATCTAGTTAGTTGACACATCACCAGGCTGACTATCTTTTTTGCTGACATCATCAGAACACTGTGTTAAAATTGATGACTATTTGACCATCATTTGTAGGTATTTTTCAACTACAGTGACAGTGATTTGAATGTCAAATTTATTCTCATAGTTTTCCTTCTAGATCCCTCTCCAAATTGCATTTCAGTTTGGCAGCTTGACTTTGCAAGCTCATATCTTTGACATCCGGACTCTGATTCAGGTGTAATTTTTTTTTGAAATTGGGTAAAATTTCCTAAATTTTCCAATGGTGGTGTTTTTTTTCTGGTTTTGGTACATATATTTTATATAAATTTCATCTTTTGGTGACTATACCTGCATAATCATGCATTTTCCAACTTTAGAAGCTTCGTACGGGCACATCTGGTCACTTTTTCAAGTTTTGTTTCTTTTGAAAGTGTATTTTTTTGTCTACTTTTCAGATCTAAAGTCAGATTCTAGAGTTGTGTGGACCAATTTCTCACTTTTAGAATTCGGCCTTCTTTGATAGTGTAAAGCTTTGATTTTTTTTTAGAGTTGTAAATCTAAGCTACAGTGCTTAAGTGACAGATTTAAGCCTCATAAGTTAGTTATAAAAGAGAAATCAAAAAGTTCACTTTGTTCATTTTGACAAGTGGCCCATTGTAAATGCATTGCTTATAAAGTGCCAAGAACATCTTTTTTTGGGGGGGTCTTTTGATTGAGTGAAAAGGGGGGGGTGTACTATGTTTCTTGTGTCTCTATTTTGTGCTCTTTCATTTTCTGCATCATGGGTTTTAAATGTCCTCCTTTAACTTCACACAACTATTCTACATGGAAAGATATTGCATGGAGTAGATTAATGGAAAAAGGATATAGTCTTTATGTTGATGGTACAATTACCAAACCTACTAATGCTAAAGAACTCATTGATTGGAAAAAACAAGACCGACAAGCTTTAGGTGTTATCAGGAGTTGTGTATAAGGGGATCTTCTCTTTCACATTAAAAATTTTTCAGACTCTAAAGAAGCTTGGGATAAACTTGAACAGTTGTATGGTAAGGTGGATGAAGGAAAGGGATTTCAGATTGAGGATGATCTACTTCTCTTAGATCCTAAGAATTATGACACAATTCAAGATTATATCATCAAAGTCAATGAGTATAGGGCACTTTTGAAAGACTATGGAAATCCCATGAAGGATGATAGGTTGATTCATCACATCCTGAAGAGGATACCTTATGAGTATGCCAACTTTGTTTCGACTTTCAATACTCACAGGTTAACCATGGGATCTTCTTACCAAAAGCCTTCCTTTGATGGATTTGCAGATATGTTGATTGTTGAAGAATCTCACTTGGTGAATTTTGGACTTCTCAAGTCATCAAAGACCAAAGCCTTGGTGGCTCGTGATGATCATAAATCAAGTCAAGGGGGGAAAAGTAACAACAAAAAGAAGCCGTGGAAGCAAAAAACACAATCTGAGACACAACAATCCTCCTCTTAACATGGTGGTTCTTCTTCAAACAGGAAAGGAAGTAATGAAAAGAAGGACAAAATTTTTTGTGCATATAGCAAAAAGCCAAATCATGACGAGCATCATTTCAAGACAAAAAGAATTGATGAGTTAGAAAATCTACTCAAGAAGAAAAAGATTCAAGTGCCATGTACTTCCAAGGATTCAACTCCAACCTCTTTGATGTTAGAATAAATAATTAATTTGTTAATTATTTATTCTATTTACTTAAGCTTACTTAGGTAAATGCATTTATTAATTAGTTGTAGTCTAGGAGTCAGTTATAAGTTGTTGACAATACAGGAGTTTGTTCTCTCCTAAGTCATACTTATCCTCTAACATTGTTCGAGGACTTTCCACCTCATGTGGATGTTTTCTTAGTTGTCACACTTATCTGCTAGTATCTTCTAGTTTGTTCTAGGAGATTCTTGGAGCTCTTTATATTCAAGCTCCCTCATTGTATTTTCACAATAATAACAAGACATTTAGCATATTGTAAATATATATTTTCTTATGTTGAAATATCTTCTCTCTCATGTCTGTTTAGGGTTTTTCCCTTGCTCCATGCTCTTCCTTCCTCGGCTTCTCTTTAACAGATTTTTGCATGTAGGTGATCTTGGGTGTCTTTGGAGTTGGATTTCATCAACTCCAACATGGTATCAGAGGCTCCCTTCTGCTGTTTCATTGAAGATTTTTTGAAGCTGTGATTTGGAGTCATAAACCCTAGTTTGTTTGTGCATTTTTTATTCAAATCAGGGGATTAAAATTTTTTTGAGGTACTTTGGGGTCAAATGGATGCTTGCATTGGATCTAGAAGGCCATTTGCAATCAGGATTCATATAAAACTTGTCAATTTTGGAGACAGGGCTCCAGAAGGCTTTTTTTCTAGTTCAGGAGGTCGTACAAATGATTTTGGAGCATTTATTGTGATTTAAAAAAAAATTAAGTACCACCGCCACAGCGCCCAAGTGCCACTATGGGGCTGCTCATGCACTACCTAGGCACCACTACCATTGGCAGTGCAGCCACCCCTCCACGGCCACCGCCGCTTGACTAGCCCGCCACCTGTTCCGACGGTGCCTCTAGCGGCACCTATGTTTTGCCACCCTGGCGCCACCCTCCTCTCCACTCTAACTATTAGCACCACCCTCTACCACATGTGGACATGTGTCTCCTATAGCAGTCAAGTTGGAAATAGTCTACATGAGACATGTGGTAGGGTTATCGCATGAGACACATGGCAGGGCTACTGCATAAGACATGTGGCAGGGCTGCCACATGGCACTTTGCGACGTGACTTCTACCATGTCAACCAATTTCCACATGGTGTGCCATGTGGACCTACCATGTGGCATCTTTTTTGTGCCAACGGTTGACAGGTCATCAAATTTAATGGCGTGAAATGCTGACATCATCATGATGTCAGCACTTAATCATCAGACCTTGCTTGTACCTCTCCAGGTTCTATTTTGGAGCTATTATTGATTTTTTTTCCATAACTCGAGCATACAGAGGTATTTTTCCAATCCAAAAGAAGCACCAAAAAAGCTAGTTCTGAGATGGAGACATTGGTTTAGGTATCTTTAAGTTTTGATGCATTTTTGTTGCCCATTTTTTTAGTTGAAGTCCGAAGTTATGTTTTTGACTTCGAAGTTCATATCTTTTGCATCCCATGTTAGTTTTTTGAAAAATCTATATTTTTGAAAATCTAGTTTTGTCATCTTTTCAGAATTGTAGTTCTTTTCCTTATTTTTTGGCCTATGCTCTTTCTATCATATTTTTGGCATTTTTGCTATATGGTGGATATCTTGAGTGTTTTAGGCCTGAGGATCATTTTCCTGGCATGGTTTCCTTTGTTTTAGGTTGTACTATATTTTTTATTAGCTTATTTTTTGTTTTGATCATTGTTGCTATCATTTTGAAGCACTTTTATGTATCACACTGAGATAAAGTGCCACTTTTTCATTTTGGGGGTCATGAATGTTGTTTTTGAGTCAGTTGTACATGCACTATTTTCATAATGCACCATAGAGGGGATAGTTATTTGTTATTTTAAGCATTCTCCCTTTGTCAAGTGAGTGTCCCTTCCACAACATTAGCCCCATACAGTGTTACTTTGATCATGTCTTTATAGGCGTCTGTTCCTCTTCCTATCTCATCATTCTTGGTTCATCTGCAGGAGACTTTGGCCCACCTTCTTAGTTGCCTATCATCTCACCCCATCCTCATTAAGGGGGAGTTATGTTGTTGTTCTAATGCATCCTTGGTTTGATGGTTCATTAGTGTGAGCTATGTATTCAGTAGTTGATCCTCTATACAAGGCGATTGCAGTGGCTGGCTACCTATGCATTTTGGTGAGATGGATCATCTACCATATAGACATGCTCAGTTCATGCCTTCTTCTTCCTTGGTGGTACTTCAGATCAACAGTTTTCTTTTTGATGGCAGATTTTGTGTCTCTTCATGCTTCAATGATGCTCTTCATGTTCACTCTTTGTTCCTATTTTATGGGACATTTACCTAGTTGGAGGCTTCTTAAGTTCTTCACTAGGTTTTTACCTCTTTTTGGGGGAGAGTTTTTCTCACGTGGTTTTCTCTCTTTCCCCATTTTCAGAGGTTGCTTCTTTTTCATTATTCATGGGTACCTAACATGGCCTCATTGTTGGGACCCATTATACATTTCATCTTAGTTTTGTGAGCTTAAGGCATTTCCCTACATTGCACTTAAGGGGGGGTTGTTAGAGTAAATAATTAATTTACTAATTATTTATTCTATTTACTTAAGATTACTTAGATAAATGCATTTATTAATTAGTTATAGTCTAGGAGTTAGTTATAAGTTGTTGACAATATGAGAGTTTGTTTGCTCCTAAGTCATACTTATCCTCTCACATTGTTCGAGGACTTTCCACCTCATGTGGATGTATTCTTAGTTGTCACACTTATCTCCTAGCATCTTCTAGTTTGTTCTAGGAGATTCTTGGAGCTCTTTATATTTGGGCTCCCTCATTGTATTTTCACAACAATAATAAGACATTTAGCATATTGTAAAAACATATTTTCTTGTGTTGCAATATCTTCTCTCTCATGTCCATTTAGGGTTTTTCGCTTACTCCATGCTCTTCCTTCCTTGGAAATTTATTAATTAGTTTTAGTCTAGGAGTTAGTTATAAGTTGTTGACAACACGAGAGTTTGTTATCTCCTAATTCATACTTATCCTCTCACATTGTTTGAGGACTTTCCACCTCATGTGGATGTATGCTTAGTTGTCAGACTTATCTCCTAGCGTCTTATAGTTTGTTCTAGGAGATTCTTGAAGCTCTTTATATTTAGGCTCCCTCATTTTATTTTCACAAAAATAACAAGACATTTAGCATATTGTAAATACATATTTTCTTGTGTTCCAATATCTTCTCTGTCATGTTCATTTAGGGTTTTTCTTTTGCTCCATGCTCTTCCTTCCTTAGCTTCTCTTTGATAGGTTTTCGCATGCAGGTGATCTTGGGAATCTTTAGAGTTAGATTTCATCAACTCCAACATTCAAAAGGTAAAGGTCAAGCACTTATGGCAAACACAAATTCTTCTTTGGAATGGATACTTGACTCAGGTGCCTCCTACCATATGGGTTTTTCAAAGGAAGACTTTTCTTCATTGAAGCATACAAAGGTACCTCACATCTTCGTGGGAAATGATACTAGAATGGAAGTTGAAGGAAAAGGACATGTAGAAATGGAAAATGGGGAATTCAAAGATGTTCTCTACATTTCAAATCTTAGCTCCAATCTCCTATCAGTTTACCAAATCAGTCACCTAGGAGATGGTCATAAGGTTGAGTTCCTTCCAGATTCTGTGATGGTGCAAAGTCTTCAAGATGATTCATGGGTTGCAATGGGGAAATTTAATGAAGACAAGAGGCTTTATTCCTTCTCCCACTTTGTGCCTAAGAGTCCTTCGCAAACCTTATTAACTAACTCTACTTCAAACATCAAATTATTGCATGAGTAGTTTGGTCACCTTGACTTCCGCTCTCTTCAGCAACTTTGCTCAAAACACATGGTCAAAGGTCTACCTAATATCAACTTTTATAAGGGAGAATGTTCATCTTTTTCAATCGATATGAATCTCAAGACAAAGTATGATAAAGGGAAGTCTTCTCAAGCTCCAGTTGTTCTTCAACTAGTTCACATGGTATTAGCAGGACCCTTTGTAGTGACTTTAGTCAGCCAAGGCTAGTACATACTCACATTTGTTGATGAATTTTCGAGATTCACTTGGGTCTTCTTCCTTCATCACAAGAATGAAGTGGTTCATAAGCTTCAAGACTTCAAGACTCATGTTGAACATAAGTAAAGGAAAGCCATCAAGGTACTAAGAGTGGACAATGAGAATAGATATGTTGACAGAAGACTTAAGAACTTTTGCAAAATTGAGGGGATTGATCTTCAGAACTCACTAGCATTTAGTGCACACAAGACAGATGTTGAAGCTATGATGATTAGGACTCTCAAGACCATGGCAAGTTGCATGATAAAGACCAAGTCTCTTGATCCTACACTATAAGTTGAAGTCATTAACAATGCTACTCACATACTTGACAGATCTCCTCATCAAGCCTTAGATGGCAAGACTCCTTTTGAGGCATGGTGTGGCAAAAAACTAGTTGTGAGTCACCTTAGAGTCTTTGGTTTTCTAGCATGGGCAAACCTTTCTTCCAGGAGTTGCAAGGCACCAACACCTAGGCCTTGTACCTTCATCAGTTATGAAGACAATGTGAAGGCTTATAGACTGATGGATCCAGAGACACATGAGATCTTTTTGGAGAAGGATGTTCATTTTGAGGAGAGTTCACCAAGCTTATCCTCTACTCCTCTCTGCACATCATACACAGTGGAAATTGATAGTGACACCAGCGATAGTGCTTCAACAGGTTTAGACACGTGGGGTTTTGTCGATAGTTGTAGTAAGAAGTCACATCAATCTAGTCCACATGCTTATATTGCCACAATGAAAGGTCCATCATAGCATGGTACATCTTTTCTTCCACCTATATCTTCAGTTGACTTGGGAGACACACTTGAGGACGTACATCTTCTCATTGATGATGGTGATCCTTCTATAGTTGTTGTGAGTGCTCACTCTGACCCTCATGTCCATTCTCTACATGATCAATCTTTATAGGTTGGTGTGATTGTGGATTATTATGAATAGCAATTAGTGGAGGTCTCTTTGTTAGTTGAGGAGATAGATGGTTTAGTGGAATAGGTTCAACAGACATACTTGACTGATCTGCATTTATTCTTTTTAGCATAGTTGGAAGGGGTGAACTTCAACATCAGCACAGGGATACTTGAGTAGGTTTTAGGGCCAACACACATCTTCAGGACTGTACCTTTAGCTTTGTTTCTTCCTAATTGGAGGAACACTATTCTGCATTCTTGGACTAGCTTCTTCATCGGAGTAGCTTTCACTTGCTAGCATTCTTCTTTTTTTGGGGGGGAGCCTATTCTGCCTCTCTTCCTTCTCTCATTCTCTTATGTATATATTGGATGTATGTCATAATGAGGGGGTCTTGATTACTCCATCCATCGATGCATCCTTATTTATCTCTCTTTTTCGGGGAGGGTTTTTCCCATGAGGTTTTCCCTCTTTCTCCACTTTATGGGAGATTGCATCTTCATTATGTAAATGGGTACCTAACATGGCCTAGTAGCTGGGACCCATTATGCATATTCATCCTAGTTTGTAAGCTTAAGGGCATTCCCCTAAGTTTCACTTAAGGGGGGGTGTTGGTGTAAATAAGTATTTACTTATTACACTTACTTAAGTTTACTTAGGTTAATGCAGTAGTTTATTATTTTGCATTATTTTATTATTTTTATTTGTGAGACACGTAGGATTTTGCACACCTTTTTGGGTTTTCATGTAGACAACATAGGAGTACGCAACTCTATTTAAGCACATGGTGTCTACAACACTATTTTGCATGTCACACCCCTATAGGCTTATCCTCTCATCATTGCACTTACTTTCGTGCTTAATGGAGAATAACCCATATTTGGTGGACATGTGCATGGTTGTATGACTTATCATGATGTTGATTATGAGGCATTCTAGATGTATCTCAGAGGCTTTTATATACAGGCACTCCTAGTGTACTTTCACATTGCATGAATTATGGCATATTGAATACATTGTCATTCTGATCATACTCTCTCTCTCTCTTTGGTCTACTGTGTGCTTGTGTTTGAGTTCTTAGTTCCTGGGTGAATTTTTTCCTTAGGAAAATTCTTATAGTAGGCTTATCCTCTCATCATCACACTTATTCCTGTGCTTAATGTGCTTGGTTGTAAGACTTATTAGTGGGTTGACTCCTAGACATTCTAGAAGCATTCCATAGGCCTTTATAAATATGGACTCCTAGTGTACTTGTACATCAATCAATTACATTGAATTGAATACTATATTTTTATTTTGATCATACTCTGGTCTATTTTGTGCTTGTGCTTGAGTTCATTGATCTTGGGTGAATTTTTCCCTAAGTCAAATTCTTACATGGTATTAGAGCTAAGGGAGATCCTCTTCACATAGTCATTGGAGACCTTGTTGCTTCATTTCTTGAAGTGACTTGATTTAGATCTAGAGAATCTATAGTCATTGAGAACATCTAGAGCTAAAGGGAACCTCACCATTGCATCTGGAGCATCGATTTGATAAAATTTGACTATAAATACACCTACCCTAGGCTATAGTCAAATTTGAGGCAATTTTTTTTTGCAAACCGGCACCTAAAGGCCCAATTTATAAATTTGGTATGATTATTTGAGATCTTTGAATTTAATTTTTAGATTTAGATATTTTATTATTTTAGACTTTGCAATTTTTTTTGCTCTGCATTATTTTTCAGAAAATTTTTGGCCATCAGGCCAATAGGAGAGATTTTTTGCAAGACAAGATTGGTGCTTACTGGTTCAAATCAGATATTTGGATCATATTTAGAAGGTTTAAAAACCCCCATATCAACTTTTGTTTCACCAAAATTGGGCATTTGAGGTGAAAATTAGAGTCATTTGATTTTTGGAGGCTTGACGATGACAATTTAGGAAAAATAATAATAGAGGTGATTTTCAAACAGTGATATCTCCCTCATACAGACTCCTTTTTGCAAGAAAGTTGTTTTTTTTTAAGGTATAATTTCATGATCTATACATTGGTGCAAGATGTTTGAGCTCTCTATTCCTGAATTTTTTTGGAAGTTGCAAATCCCAATTTTTGCAACTTAAAATGCTTAGTACAGGCTCATTTGGATGCATAATCAAGTTTCATTTTTTTTTAAAAATGCATTTTTTTGGTCTACTTTCTAGATCTTCAATCAAATTATAGGCTTATATGGACAAAAATACCACTTTCAAAAATAAGTCCTAATTTGCATTGTATTGCTTCAAAATTGTTGTATTTCTAAACTACATTGTAAAGTTCTAGATTTGAACTCCAAGAGGAGGTTGTAAATAGAAAAATTAGAAGCCCACTTTATCCATTTTGACAAGTGGCCTATTGTAAACACACTACATATAAAGTGCAAAAATCTTTCATTTGGGGGGTTTTTTTGATTGAGTGAAAAGTGGGGGGGGGGGGGGGGGGTGTATTTTGTTTTGCGTCTCCTTGATATTGTGCTCTTGCATTATGGGTTCTTTTTCAAAGTTAACTCTACATAATTATGCTACTTGGAAAGAAAACATAAAGGAACCATTAGTTGAAAAAGGTTTATTTTGTTATGTAACTAGTTCAACAAAGAAACCTCTTGCTAATGCTAATGAGGCTCAAAAAGAATACTAGGAATCCAAATAAAAAATGGCTATAGGAACCTTGCTAAAGAATATCTCAGATCCCATCAAATATCATGTTAGGAAACTTACCAATACAATAGAAATCTGGGCTAAACTTAAAGCATTGTATGGGATAGTAGATGAAGACATGGCCTACACTATTGAGGATAAACTTCTCAAGTTGGATCTTAGGAATTTTGACACCATCAAAGATTATCTTACCCAAGTAGAAATGTATAGGGCACAACTTAAGGATTGTGGTGAACCCATCAAGGATGGAAATATAATCAAACATATAATGACTCATCTTCCACCTAAATATGAAGCTTTTGTTTCTAGTTATAATACTCACAAATTAATAGTGGGTAGTGCCTACACTAAGCCTTCATTCGATAAATTTTAAGAAATGTTGGTCTTAGAACATGACAATTTAGTGAGTATGGGAATTCTCTAGTCTTCCAAGACCAAAGCCTTGGTAGCTAATGAAAGGAATTAAAATGGTAAAAACTCCAACAAGAAGCAGAAGGAGTGGAAGGCTAAGCCACAAGATGACACACAACAATCCTCCTCCAAACAACAATCTTCCTATCATCAATCTTCTTCCACTCAATAATCTTATTCACAACAAGGAAAGTCTTTTTCCAAAAAAATTAGAAGGGGAATGAATCCAACAAAAGGGAGAAGAAAACTTGTGCCTATTGTAAGAAGAATGGTCAATGTGAACATGAGTGTAAGGATTGATGAATTGGTAAACCTAATGAGGAAACACAAAATTGATTTACCAAATGCCTATAAGGATAAGGGATATTCAACCACTTCAAAAGGTAAGGGACAAACTTTGGTAACAAGTACAAACAATGCTAAGGAATAGGTTCTTGATTCAGGAGCTACACATCATATGGGTGCTTTAAGGGAGCATTTTTCCTCTTCGAAACCATCAAATGTACCTTACATCTATTTGGGAAATGACACTGAAGTGGAAGTTGAAAGGAAAGGGAATGTTGAGTTAGACAATAGCATCTTCAAGGATGTTCTTCATGTTGCTAACCTTAGCACCAAACTTCTCTCCATCTACAAAATAACTAACTATGGATGTGGCAACAAAGTGGAGTTCCTTCCAGATATAGTTGTGGTGAAAAATGTCAAGGATGATTCTATTGGTGTGATTTTTTACAGTATAGAAAACTTTTGATATTTGGGTGAAAAATTAGTTAAGTCTTTGATTCTTGCAGATTACGGTTTTATCTTATGAAATCCTGAAAATTGTTAGATTATCCTAATTATGCCCTGTTCTGTGGGTGGTATTTTCCTTTTAAATTCTTAGGGTTTGTCTCTCAAATTGTTTGTGAACAGGCCCTAAGTGTGTCAAAAACCCTTATACCTTTGTTTTGTGTTGCCCTAGTTTTCAATTTTTTAAGAAAAGGTATCATTTCAAATATTTTAGTGGGACATTTTATCCTAAAGTTTTGTTTGCATCAGAATACCTTTTTTATCCTGATGATAAACCTTTTATGTGCTTTAATTGTGATATTCTATTTTAAAAAGGATACCAAGTTGAAATGTTCTTCAACACTGTCGATTTTATCAAGATCAAGGGTTCCCACATTCTCACATTTTTAAGTTGCGAGAGTTTTAAATAATGGGAGGAAACACTTTTGTGACACATAGCCCCTGATGGTTTTTGAGATTCGGTGCACCATAAAAGGTCTTGTATGTCAAAATGGGTCAGGACACTTTTTGCAGATTTGTCAGTACCCTCTGTACATCCTAATTTTCATGCGATATCATTGGTGGATTCGCCACCAGAGATACGTAGTTTATCACCAAGAAGTGTTAGCCATTGATTTCAACTTAATCAAGGGCTAGCACTTTCCCGCAAGAAGGAGTTGCTCATCAGATAAATAATGCGAGGAGGCAGAAGTTGGACAAGTGGCATAGTCTAACAAGATGGGCCCATTGTTCTCAAGAAAAAAAATAATGGTGAGGTGTCCTCTATGGTGTGTGTTAGATGAGTTGGAATAGGTGGAGGAACATCATTCATCACTATTAGCCAATATGCTACACAAATGGTGAAGTTTCTATAATCATTGATCTATTAGAGATCAAAGGCCAGCGCATGCCTACAATTTAAAACTACATAGGAAATAAGTAATGCAGCCAAGCAAATTTTTGACATGTGGCAAAGTAGGGTCGAGTATTTTTAATGTAGTGTGCCACACTATAAGTGATTGATGATGTGTACTGCTAGATGTGCCACTAAAGGAGTTTTGACTACTAAATGGAAATGAAGTCTTATCAACTGTAGATATTTCGAAGATCTATAGTTAGTGCAATCTCGCATTATGAGGCTACAAGTCAGATAAGAAAAGTGGGAATGTGCCTTTGCAACGCATGTCATAGTGGGGCTAGATTATGAAAAAATGCAGAAGTCAGGCCATAGGATCTGCCAAGTGTGCTTACCTAGAGCTACTTATGATGTGGGCCAGAAAGGTGTCAAAAATAAATACAATAGTCAGAACACGCGGGTTAAAAGAAGTCATGTCATTGCCCCAAGTGGATCATGCGAGCATAAAATAAAGAGTTGTTTCTGATTGTTGATCCTTATCCTAATCAACAAAAGGCACTTCCCCGCATTTTGAATTTGAATGAAGTTTAAAAAAAGAAAAATACACCTTGCAGACACCTATTTGTGGTGACATCAAATTTTTTTGCTTAGATGCTCTGCAGGGTAGAATCAATATCGCTGTTGATCTTTCAAAGATCGATGACTAGTGCAAGCTTGCAATTTGAAGATGCTTGTTAGATAAGGAAAGTAGGAATGTGCTAGCATGACACCTGGACTGAATGATGCCAAGTACTTGCTCGCTCAAAAGAAGATATGAGATCTGCTGGCATGGAATGTTGTCAGACGGTATGAGCTCATATGGCAGTTTCTTATTGGTCATTGTAGCTGATTGGTTTTTATTAGAAAGTCGATTAGTATAATCATCGATCTTGTTTGGATCAATGAATGATGCTTCCTCAAAATTCTAAGATGCAAGGAATTTAAATAATGTGGGGAAGTAGATTTGTGACACGTAGCATTGTTTTAAAAGCCATACAGCTTGTTACTTTTTAAATCAGAACCGTCTGATCTGGTATAATCTACAGATGGGATTCAAACTTGGGTGCAAATTGCAGGCAATGGTTACTAAGAGTAAATATGATTTAGACCTTATGTGTGCAATTTTAATGTATGAGAAGAGCCCATTATTTCACCATTAATGAACCACCAAAGTGCAAAGAGAACATTAGGGCATACAAAATTTTCAGAGCCAAGGCACAAAAACTCTTGGTTAACACTCCAGTAAAATTGTAGAAGATATCACATAGTGCAGAAGTGTGAATTCTAGCGGGTAAGTACTCTGTGACTTTCTAAGTAAATTTAAAGTATCCACTATTGTAAAATTCCTAGGGTTCATTCAAAATGCCTCCTCGAAAAGAGTTTACTAGGAAAATAGATTATTTGAAACGTTCTGTGCATGATGACTTTCTTGAACAATTCCCCTTATCAGTGCATGAAATAACTAAGGGGAGGGAACTCATTTTGAAACATCATAATGTAGTTGTAGTAGAAGGTTTTTATGACAAAGCTAATTGGGTAAGAGATGCCTAGGTTTCCATGGGAGGTCTGGAGTTGTTTAAGAAATGGTTTTCAGAGCAAAAACTAGAAACTCCTATCAGTAATGTTTGGGAGTTTGATATTGGTAAATTAACAGTCCCCACAGTTTTCTTTGGTAGTGATTTATTGATGGACCTAGCAAAGAAATATGATCCTATTATGGGATGGGTAAAAAATGATTCTTGAGTCAATCTTTTTAGGGTTTTCCCTGAGTTGTTTAGTGAGGTTTTCAACCTTAACCCTAACCATGCTATGCGTGAAATCATTGATATGGATGATTTACAAGCCAGATATGATGCACAACAAATTTACCTAAGAATAGGGCCATTGTAGGAGCATGCTACTAAAATTAGCACTTTTCTTGTGATTACAACCAGTACCCCAGAGCCATTATTGAGAAGAAATTTCAACTTGAGAGCTCAAGCACTATATTTTTCTCTTTGCAAGATTTTTGGGATAGATGAAGGTGATCAAATTCCAAGTTCTATTGTCCTTATAATAGCTCAAACCCTTCAATTTAGAATGAGTACCATTATGAATTTTGCCACTTTTCTAGCAAAAGAGATTCACAATGGTTTGGTTGGAATAGAAAACAGAAAAGTGAACAAACCAATATGTTGGTATTCATTGTTGATGCATGTATGCTTCTAAAAGGGAAACACTTTCTTCTCGAAGGGTATGGAGTTGGAAACAACCAAGTATGGAGAGAGGAATCCAATACAGTTTTGGAGTGTGGATATGACTTTAGAAGTCATAGATGCTAGTTATGTAAGGTTTGATAGATATTTTGCATCTAGGATGAGATTGCTTTTGAGAGGGGACAACCCTAGAATTCCACAAGCATTTTTGGAACTGGTTAGACCTAAAGATCATGCACAAGGACTGTTGGTTAGTCATAATTGGGGGGATATAATCCCTTATAATGTTTCAACTATGATAAGGGTATATGATTTTGTAGGAAAGCCACACGTGTTGCCTTTTCATGTGCCCTTGAAGATAAGGATTGCTGAGCTCTTATGGCAGATAGGCACTATAGATGAGAAAGAATTGATTAAGAAGGGAACTTTCTTTCCAATTGTTACTATAGTGCATGATTTTTTCTTTGTCAGAAAAGGGTGGAAGCACCTGAATTTATTTTTGGATAGATATAACATGGCAGAGTCTCACACCAGATTCATTGAGCCTGAAGGATTATATGACCTTTTAAAAGAAGGGGTGAGAGCTTCTCATATGGTACATCAAGTTTACTATCCAAAAGATATAATAAAAAATATCTTCACATTGTAGGAACAAGAATTGAGGAAAGAGAAATGGATAGTTTTTAGTAAGACCCTGGAATTCATTAATGCTTTTGACCCCCAGTATGACCCATTGAAAGATAAGAAATACTGGGGAGCTAAAATACAAGCATTAATGATTAATTTTGCCATAATATTTCAAACCATGAATGAAAAGAAAGCTATGTATGTTGAGACACATCCAGAGAAGGCTGCAAAAGTACAAAGAAGAATAAGTAGTAGAAATGTGGTAGCTCTTGGCCAATATACATTGCAGAAGAGGGCAAGTTATGTCATGATTCAAAATGTGCAATAGGCACCCCCTCATTAGAAGCCAAGGTCAAGAAGTCCATCTGTAGCCAGCTCTCCAAAAAGCCAAAAATTAGAACAGGGGTCTTCTTCTTCTCAAAAGGAACAATACTCCCCAAACCAGTCCCTAATCTAGATAGATGATGAAGCATCTCTAAGGGAATAGCTTAGAAAAATAGGTGGAGAAGGGGATGTTATTGTCACTTCTATAGACCTGGATGTTGGAGAGCCACAAGAACCTCCTACACCTTCCTTGGACCTAACCATTTCTGATTACCAAGGTAAGGAAATTGACCCAATAGTTGCCCAGGCTTCTAAAAGATTTATTAATGATGGAAATTTTGTAAGATCTAGGGCTTTTGCTCAGTTTTTGTGGAGATTAAATATGGGAAATTTTGAGAAAGCCTGTGAGAAAATCAAGGCTGAGCAACCAGATAAACCTGACCTAGTTATTAAGGGAGAGGTGAAATCAAAATTTTTGAATGATTTTGCCCAGTTTACTCTTGAAGCTCGGAGGCAAATAGTTAGACACTCAGGTGTCCTCCTTCTGTCGGAATGGGATATAGCAAATTCTTATTTTTTTGATTCAGTAAGGAAGTAGAAGGATGTTCAACTAACAACTACTAAAGAAATATTATAGGTTTATAGAGGAGTCAAATTCAGTGATGACCACCAAGACCTTATTATATGGTCCATGGAAAAAAGGGAAAACACCAAGATGCATGAGTTTCCCATTGCAAAGCATACTGGTACATTGACATTATACAGGGCTAGTGAGGTAAGTAGTAAGAAAATAATGGGAATGGCCTCAGAAGTGCTAAAATTTGGTGGTGTTGTATCTGGCCAGGAAGAAGATAGATTTACCCAACTCAATGCTAGGTTTGAAGAAGTTTTAAAAGCATATGAGGAAAGAGGTATACAGATACAATCACTGGAAAAAAAAGTATCTCAAATGGAGAAGGTACTGGGGAAAAGAAAAATGGGAGAAACTAGAAAACCCAAGATTGCCTACCCCCCAAGGCCACCTATTGAACCCTTTAAGTCTACTCCAATAGTTGAGATGCCTGATACTCCAGAAAGACCCCAGTTCTATACTGCAGATGATTTTGAAGAAGAGAAGAATAAGTTGTCTGCCATGCATGTAGAGCTTAACAATTAGCATGAAGAAAACCTGAGGCATGGTATTATGTATCTAATAGACATAATAGAGTGGCCCACATTCTTTGATCAATTATCAAAAATTTCAGCAAGCAGGGATGAATTAAAGCAAAATGAAGCTATATTTAGACCCATTATACATAAATTGATGGAGAGAAGCTCAAATAATACTACTATGTGTATATCTATTATTCATTTAACATATCATCAAATAGAAGGAATTTTTGACTTGCTAAATAAGTTGCAGGATTTTGATGATAAACAAGATTCTTTCTATAGAAGATTAACCAATTTCCTTTCCAAGTATTTTGCAAAAAAAATTGATTTATTCCCTTGTGCTCTTAAGTCAGTTGATAAAATAAAAGAAAAGGAAGAGTGGAAGAGGGAGTTAGATGAAACTTTTTGTGAGAGAATAAATGTAGGGCCCATTTGCCGTTGCACCAAAAGCCATGACTGTTAGTGAACATGGAACACCACATAATTAACCACCTGTGGGCAGGGGAGCGCATCGTATCACCCAAAAATCTCCCCCTCGATGCGCATACCAAGTGCTTACGCAGGTCGAGAAGGCACCAGGGAGATTTGAACCCATGACCAGGCCAAAACTAGGCTCTGATACCAATTGTAGGGCCCATTTGCCGTTGCACCAGAAGCCATGACTGTTAGTGAACATGGAATACCACATAATTAACCACCTATGGGTAGGGGAGCGCATCGCATCACCCAACAATAAATAGGGTTATAAATGAAGCTGGCCATCTATTGTGGAAAATAACAAATGAGGAGTTGGTTAAAGTGCAAATATTTTATAACTCTATCCAAAAAGAATTTGTTAATATGGAGACATTTGCAAATTCCCTTTTAAATGTACAAAGAGAAGTTCTAAGTTTTAATTGGCCAGATGATGTTGTCTATAATAAGTGGAAGGAAAAATTCATTTCTACAGAGAAGATGTCAGAAGACGACAGGGCAGAAGATCATGCAAATGTAACTGTTACTTTAACAATCAATGGAAAAGATAGAGAAAATCTCCAAGTTAAAGTAAACTTACAGATAAATGAAGGAGACACTTCACTTTCAAGCCTCATGGTCACTTATTTCGAGGAATCAGATAGATAAAAGAATCAGATCATTATGCCAATTCCAGAGGATGTAGCAGAAAGGGCCCACAACAGGAATATTTGATGTAAAACTTTTTCTGTTATTCACATTTTTGTCATCTTGTGATAAGTGTATGCAAATGTTTCTTGTAAAAGGCACTTGTCACTTTCTCTTAGCCTGAAGCTTATTGCATCTCACACTATTTAAGTGAGATTCCAAGGCTAAAGAATGGTCCAAATTCTATTTTTCTAAGTAATATGCTTAGTCTGTTTTTGGTCCAATGTTTTTTGAAAGGAAGTTTGTAATGTATTTTCTCTATCATTTCTCTGAGAATACATGAACATAGAATGATATGTGTTTCTTCTTAAGGTTATTTTGAGCCTATTGTAAATGGTATACAATTTTCAAAGAAAATAAATACAAATTATGAACTGTCCCCATGTCAGTTCTTTTTGAATCTTGTCTCCTTTTAATTACTTGGTTATCTTGATATTGTATAAGTAAAGGCTTGTGCAATTGAATGTAATCCAGTTAGGTTGTATATCTGTTTATCACTGCTGTTAATTCAATGGATTAAATAAAAGCTTTGGTGAATGTGATAAGGTTGCTATAGTAGTGGGAAGGGTTTTGAATGATAAATTCTGATAGGAATTGCTGATAGAATTTGTTGTAAGGCAACAAGTTAGATCTAAGAATTCGCTATAGACTCTGAACCCTAATGGATTAGGCACTAATCAAATTGATTCAGCTAAAGGAGAAGTATGTCACAAATGGTTGTCAAAATGAAACATCAAATCAATTTTTACTTTTATTTCCTATAGATCTTAAAGGTTGGCCTATACTTTTCTGCATGGAATCTCCTAACTTTAGTTAGCCACTATTGTTGAAGACATCTACAGATCTATAGAAGAAGTTTTGGCCATATCTATTATATGGGGTGTGTTTATCAGGTTATTAAGAATTATGTATGTATTTGAGGATTTGAGATGAGAATCAGAATGAAACTAGAAATAATTCTCATACAATTTTTGTAGTCCTGAGTCATCCCTGGGTATACCCACCCTAGTTTTGGAGAGCTAGAAGAGTAGAAAACCACCCTTGGTTTTGTTGAAGTTGGGACCAAATGGTTTGTACATGCAATTGTTAACAAGAATTGGCTAGTCTTTAGATTGTATGAGTACAGTCATCTTGGTATTAAGCATTTTGTTGCTTAGTAGGTTTAGTTCAATTTAAAACACCAACAATATGGCAACTCTATTGGGGAGTTGTCCAACACATCTGTGAAGAGTACTACAGTTTCTTTGGTCCTGTTGTGTACATGTGTGTCATGTTATCTAAGTTTTTCCCATGGTTATAAGGGAATCTTTTAGTGACAAACCTTAAGAATTTAAAGAAGATAAAGCCCAAGTACCATAGCTACACACTGATGTATCTAGCCTATCCAAGTGTCTTACCTAACAACCAAGAGTTCTAGTCTTATAGAATTAGTGATTTGTCTATCTGTGTCAAATATTTTTTTTTTACTTGTGTGTTATTTCTTTGAGTCAGCAATAAGTGTCATTGTATATTCTCCTAAGAATAGGGTGGTGACTCAGTCAAGGTTTTGAAGCTAGTGCTTATTTTAACAAAAGGTGAATATGGCTGACAAGAGAAAGAACACAAGAGATTACATGAGAGCCAATCCTGATGTACCAATGTATAATAATCTACCCCAAGGTGGTAGGAAGAACCAAAATAAGAAAAGGACAAATCTAAATCCCACCTGGAAACCCAGAGGTAATGCATCTGTCAATTCCCAGTATCAACCAGTATTAGGAAGAGAGTCTTCTTTACTTAGTTCTGAATCCAAAACTACAAGACTCTTAGGAGGCATTTTTAGTACCCCATTACCAGATGAGAGATTCTTTCAGGAAAAAGATGTGTCCACAGTAGGAATTGCTTCATCAAGGCTAGATCCTATAGCAGATATGAACTATAGGCTAGGATTCAGGAGTTCATTTGATAATCCTTTTAATCCCAGAGCAGCCCCATATGTGGAGCCCAACCTTATAGATCTGGATGATCTTGCTAATTCAGAGACTACTTCTGCAGATCCTAAAGAAGTGCATTCTGAGATAGGAGTTTTAAAGAAATGGATTGCTAAGGAAGAAGCTAAATGCATTCCTCTTGAAAAAGAAAAGGAGCATGCTACCTTGGATGCCATAATAGAAAGGGATGATGTGCTGAGAAGGATGGATGCTTTGAAGGAGTAGAACAAAAAGTTAGAAGAAAATACCACAACTCTCCATACTGATGTATTTGGAGATGTAGACAATCTTAGAGCTAAAGTTCAAGAACAAGAAAAACACCTAAATCAAAGGCAAGAACCAGTTATTGGTCAAGTCCAAGCCTATAAACCTATTCAAGTGGACCCTATAGAGCCCATTACAAAAGCTCCAGATAAAGGGAAGGGCAAAGCTATAGGAATCCAAATAAATGAGCCTCAAGCTATACCAAGAAAACCCATATAGCCCTCCATGTTAAAATTAGATTTAGATCTAGAGAAGGCTAGAAAAGAGATGGAAGATCTTGCAAAAGAGCTTGAGAAGGTTGAGAATGAAGCTCAAGCTGCAAAAGATAGGAGAAAAATGCAATTCATAAAATCTAATTCTGCATTGGCTTCATGGCCCAATTTGTCTATCCCACCTGCAATTCTTGCACCAGCTAGTGGTCCAATAATCTCAACTTAGGGAATACCCCAATCTGCTCCTACCTCATCTTCCATTATTGGCACCCAAGTCCCATTTGTCCCACCTCAACAATCCCAAGCTACTCCTTTGATTCAAGCTAGCATAGCAAGTACCTCAAATGTTTCCAATTTTGAGAAGAAACTTGTATACCTAGAAAAGTATAGACAAATATCATTTGCTGGTATTCCTAGTGCCCCACATCCCATATCATTTGATTTAAGGGAAAATGTGGTCAAGTTCTCTGGAAATAATGCTATTACTAGTGAAGAACATTTGAAAATTTTCATTGATATGTTGAATGATTATGAAGTTGAACATGAAGATATGGTAATGGAATTGTTTGTGCATTCACTAACTAAGGATGGGAGAAAGTGCATCCCTAATCAAGTAAAGATGCATCCCTAATCAAGTAAAGATGCATTAGATGCATGCTAGACCATTTAGGGACATTATGCAACAATTCTTGAGCCCCATTTTGGTTCCTCCTTTTTGAGCCTTGCATTAAAGGTTGATTTGGGTCTTCATTTCATTCCTAATTATTTTGTTGGAGAAAGTTGATCTAGAATCCTTTATAAGGACCCTCCATTGCTTCATTTGACATATACACATGAAATAATTAGTGAGTACACCAAAGTAGTTGAAAAAGAAAGAGAAGCAAAGAACACACATAATTCATATGGAGTATAAGTCAAACCACACTATTTAGCATAATTTTGCATTTGTTTTTGTTATAATTACTGCTGCTAGGGAGTAGAGGTCAAACCACACTTGTCCAAAAAAGGTTTGTGAACTATATTTCTATTCTTCTTCAAGTTTATCTAAACTTACATTTACTTACTTTGTGAAATATGAAATATCACACAATTTCTTGAACAATGTATGTACATTTAAATTTACTATAATTTTCCAATTATTTTCAAGATGGGAAAGTTCTACCCACCTCACAATAATCTCCACTAACACTTTTTTGATGACTTTGTTTTCAAAATTATTTTCTAATCATTGCAATAACTTTTCATTAGCATCAATATTTGGGTCATTAAGTTTCTCAAATATATTAACTAATTTTTCTATTGTAGGTGCTTGTTCATTCAAGTTCTCAAAATCAATGCTCTCAAGAAATATATCTTTGGCCTATGTATAACTTGCTTCTATTGATGGTCTTGTCTCATCTCTTCTATCTTTGTCTTCCCCACCAATAAATCTTCAAGTGTAATCACCTTATCAAATGTTAATTTTTTTGTTTCTAATTTTGGAATCATAACCACTTCATCAAGAGTGACAGGTTTACCTAGTATTCCTCTAGAAGATTTAGTCTTTCTTCCTTCTTTTCCCCTTTGAATTAGGGGTACTGGTACTCATCATTGATAATTATACATTTTGTATGGGAATCTCTACACTTGGTCTCTATTGCTCCTTCACTCCTTTAGGCTCCACTTCTTGCATCCTTTTCTCTTCATTCATTTTACGTTATGGAATAACAATCAATCATTGTGTAAGTGCATTGCCCTTTTCATTTGTATTGTTGGGGTAAGCTCACTGGTTGAACTTGATTGCCCAACCTCCTTTTCTCCCTCAATGTTAGATTCTGAGGTACTCAATCTTACATCATGAATAGTAGGTTTCTCTACCTCTACATTCTGGATTTCTTCTATCTTAAATTCTTTAGTTGTAACATTGGCATTTTCCCAAATTTTATTCTCTTGTTATTCTATCTCTTATACAATTTGACTTTCAATAGTTGGCACATCTTGTTGTTTGGCAATAGTCTAGTAGTCTTGACTTTCTTATGTGATCCTTTATGCATTGTGATATCCTTCCAAATGTGATTTTAGTGAGTGGGACATTTCCTTAGCTAAGGTTTATCTCACTATTTGACTTGGGCCTTAGTACTAACAAACTCTTTTAAGACTTGAATTTTTTTGTTTTTCTTTCTTGCCCCCGGCCCCCCCCCCCCTTTTTCATGCACTTATGGATGAGAACAAAGTTAGGATCCTAGGATTGGGTTCTTATGTCCTTGAGCTTGGTGATATTCTATCTCAATATGATTTGTATCTTCATATCTTCTTACAATAGTGGGACTATGTGGCTTTCCATATACTCCCACTAAGGTGGGGGATAAATGAACCATCTTAATATGGAAGCACTTCATTAAGATACCTTTTAGCCCTCCTTAGTGAGCTCTCTCTCTCTCTCTCTCTCTCGCTCTCTCTCTCTCTCTCTCTCTCTCTCTCTCTCTCTCTCTCTCTCTCTCTCTCTCTCTCTCTCTAGTATTGCTCAAATTTATAGGTCATCTCTCTTTTTACAAAATGACTATTTAGGTGCTAGTTTATCACTTTTTTGGCCATATCTTCTAGCACATTTATCATTTCTTGAATATTTCTAAACTTTCTATGAAGCCTCAAGGACCCCTTTTTGGAACCACTTTAGGAATAGGTCAAGCTATTATGAAATAGGTCAACCTAGGTTGACCTATTTTGTAAGGGATTTAGGTCCTAAGACCTTAAATGTGTTGGGTATTTCAATTGTTTTATTTTTCTCCCTAGTCAGTTTTCCTTGTTTTCTTATCTTGAAAATTAGTATCTAAGGAGGCTTGGACATTTATATTTCATGCATACATCCATAAGTGATCCATCATCTTTACAAAAGAATTTAAGGAAAATAATGCACACATTCATGAGACTTCAAGATTGTATTTCAAGGCATATGTTAAAAATTCATCAAGACTAGGTATTTCCTTCTTGTCTTAAGATACTTCCTTCAAGGTGCTAAAGGAGTTTGGCTTCTAAGAAGAAAATCCATAATCCAAATCATTCATGTTTTTCCATTATTTGTTAAGGAACATCATAAGCATTACCATTTATGAGGTTTTGACATTTATGCTTTCTTTTTGGTTTCTTTGTGTCGAGGTTATTACATTTACATACTTAAGATTACATATAAAATTCAATTGCATCTACAAAGTTTATTATATTTCCCATTGATATATTTAGTTCCATTATACACTACCATTTATTTTATTAGTATTTTTAATGTCAATTTGAAGGTTGATTTCTCCATTAAGGACTCGACCAAGGAAAGCCCTCATCCAACAAAATAAAACTTATTTTTCTTATGTGCATGAGAATGATATCAAAATTACAACTTCAGTTCTAAAAACTACTTTACAAAAGCTTTGAAGAGAAATTTAGTCTACTTTACTATGAGTTAAATGTAGGAGAATCTAGGGTTTCCTTGTAATCCTACACTTTTGATCTTTTTGCTAGTCGTTACCCAGTTCTAGTTTTCAGTTACTACCAAGTTTTAGTTGCTACCGAGTTCCAGTTGCTATCAAGTACTAGTTGCTACCAAGTTCTAGTTGCTACCGAGTTCTAGTTTCTACCAAGTTCTAGTTGTTGTGAATTGCTAGTTGCTGCAAAATTCTAGTTACTATAGAGTTCTAATTGCTACCAAATTCCAGTTGCTATCGAGTTCCAATTGCTACCAAGTACTAGTTGTTGTCAAGTTCCAATTACTACCGAGTTCTAGTCGCTACCAAGTGCCAGTTACTACTAAGTTCCAGTTACTACCGAGTTCCAATTACTACCAAATTCCAATTGCTACCGAGCTCTAATTGCTACTGAGTTCCAGTTTCTGCCGAGTTCCTATTGCTACTGAGTTCTAGTTGCTATTGAGTTACCCTATGTTTGCCAAGTTATTTGTGTCTTGTTCCAGCTTGGTCTGACTTTGCTCACATTTAATTTTAGTATAGGTAGTTATGATTATTGAGAGCTAACTTGTGGCTTCTCTATGTTCTAGAATGTTCTGTAAGCCATTTTGGCAAGTATAAATAGGATGTTTAGGCTTAGAGTTAAGGCAGATTTTGGGGAGTTAAGAAAGAAAAGATATGTGTCTGGAAATGCAAATTTAAATTTGGATCACGGATCTAGAAGTTGTATTATGTATCTAGCCATAATCTAGAAGGCCTTATAGATGGGCATGTATGAAGATATTTTGACAAATCAATAAATGTATTCTCTCTTCTTCCTCCTTTGATTGTTGTTCCTTTTGTTTTCTTTGATTGTCTTAACTCTTGTAGGGTGGTTTGGATAGATGGGTGAGCCTTTCACCCTAGTTAGTTCCCCCTTTTCCTGTGTCAGTTGGTATCAGATCTTGAGGTTCATCCTTGTGAAGATTGGATCATGTGGAACCCTAATTTAGATTTAGTTGTAGGGTGGAAGATCTGGGGATTTGACCTATAGCTTGTAGAGGGTTACGATCTTGTAGGAACCTAATTTGTAAAGATGGTTCTTGGTAGAATAAATGTTGATGATGTTATATTGGATCAGTTGAGATAAATTGGAGCTAGATTAGATGCTATGGAGACAACCCAAAGGAGAGGAGAAAATCTCAATGATGTAAGTGATGATGAAGTAGTAGCACCAAACCATAATCTAGAACCTAAAGAAGATCAAGATGAGGAAAGATTGTTGCGAGTGTTGTCTAGGGAAAATTAAAAGCCTGTTGTAGAAGTTGTTCCTTATGATGAAAAATTAGACACCAATGTTGTATTGGATTGGATCTCTGATATGGAGAAGTTCTTTGAGTATGAAAATACTCTTGATAGTAGAAAGGTGAAGATTGTAGTCACTAGGTTGAAAGGTCATGCATCACTATGGTGGGAGCACTTGAAAACTAATAGACAAAGGAGAGGAAAGGAGAAGATCAGAACTTGCCCAAAGATGGTGAACAAGGTAAAGAAGAAATTCCTTCGTGTTGATTACCAAGTTAGCTTGTTGATAAAGATGGAGAATTTGAAACAAAATGACATGACTATGAAAGAGTATACTGAGGAATTCTATAGATTGGACATCAGATCTGGACATGTGGATGATGATGTTGAGAAAATTGCAAGGTACATAAATGGATTAAGATCTAGAATACAAGATGAAATAAGTTTTGTGAAGTTGGAGAGTGTGGAAGAAGCATACCAATATGCCTTGAACGCTAAGGAGATCTTGACAAACAAGCATGAACAAAGACAAAGAGGTAGAGGTGGTAGATTCCTAAGAGCCAAAGGTAGATCTTATGGTGAAGGTGGCAGATCTAAAAGTTCTATTTAGGATAAAGGAAAATCTGAATGGAAGAATGATGACAAAGGAAAAACTAAATGGAAAAGTGGTAATTCCTATTAAGGAGGCACTAGTTCTTATCGAGGAAGAGGTAATTCTTATTCTAGAGGTAGATTTCATGGTAATTGTTTTAGATGTGGCAAAGAAGGGCATAGATCTTTTGAGTGTAGATCCTCTGAAAGTAGGCAAGGTAAAAGAAATATTGTGATTCAAGAAGATGATGAGGGTTCACCAAGTGGACCTGAGGCTGGAGAAAATCTAATAATGACAAGAACCTTATGTAATAAAGGAAGTGATGAGGAACCTATTTTAAGGAGAAGTCTATTCAAGACAAGATGTAACATGGCTAGAAAATGTTGCAAAGTGATCGTGGATAGTGGAAGTTCTATAAATCTTGCATTGGAGGACCTAGTTACAAAGTTATAGTTGCAAAAGCTAGAACATCCCAAACCCTGTCATGTTTCATGGATCAAAGATGATCATAAGATATTGGTAAGTGAGAAATGCCTTGTGAAGTTCAAAATTGGACATTACTTTGATGAATTTTTGTGTGATATTATGCCCATGGATTATTGTCATATTTTGTTGGGTAGACCTTGGCAATATGATAGATATGTTGTACATGATGGAAGATTGAATCAATATACTCTTTGGGTAAGTGGGAAGAAACAAATTGCTACCTTTGATTGAAAGTCTAGATGAGGTTAATTGTATTGTTGTAAAAATTTACAGGATTAATGGGAAAAATTTTGAAAAGGAAATGAAAAAGAATCAAGTCTATTTTTTTACAATTCCAAGGAAATTGACTCTTGTCAATGGAGACCGAGTGCACGAAAATAGTGTCAACTGAGTGCTTTTCAATGGTGATCGAGTGACATATGGTAGTATTGACCAAGTGCCAAAAGAAATTACAGAGTTGCTAAATGAGTATAAAGACATTATTGCTGATGATATTTGGGATGGTTTACCTCCAGTAAGAAGCATAAGTCATTGTATGGATCTAATTCCTGGAGCTAGTTTTCCAAACAAAGAACCATATATATTGACACTTGTAGAGAATGAAGAACTTAACAGACAAGTGCATGTACTATTGTAGAAAGGTTTGATTAGAGAAAGCTTGATTCCATGTGCTATACCTACTATATTAGCACCTAAAAAGAGTGGAGAATGGAGAATTTGTACTGATTCTAGAGCCATTAACAAGATAATAGTGAAATATAGGTTTCCTATGCCAAGGATGGATGCCATAATGGATTGTTTGAGTGGAGCAAAGTATTTAACCAAGATTTATTTGAAGAGTGACTATCATCAGATCAGAATTAGAGAAGGTGATGAATGGAAGACTGCTATCAAGAAAAAAGATGGTTTGTATGAATGGTTGGTTATGCCTTTTGGTTTGACTAATGCACCTAGTACTTTCATGAGGTTGATGAATGAAGTTTTGAGATGATTTTTTGGTAAGTTTGTGATTGTGTATTTGGATGATATTTTTATATTCATTAAGACTAAGGAAGAACATCTTGAGCATATTAGACAAGTATTACAGAGGTTCAAAGAGGAAAATTTGTTGATTAATCTAAAAAAGTGTGGCTTTTTATGCAAGAGGAGATTGTGTATCTAGAATTTGTGGTTTTAGTTGATGGTTTGAAGATGGATCCTGAGAAGGTTAAAGCAATTTTGGAATGTTCTACACCTAAGAATGTGAGTGAGGTAAGATCATTTCATGGTTTGGCTAGTTTTTATAGAAAGTTTATAAAAAAAATTAGTGCTATTTGTAATGCTATGACTAAGACAATGAGGGGATATAAAAAGGAATTCAAGTGGACACATGGAGCTAATAAGAGTTTTGAGACTTCGAAAAAAAAGGTTCTTGAATTACCTATATTGGCATTGCCTAATTTCAACAAAGTATTTCAAGTTGAATGTGGTGCAAGTGGTAATGCAATAGGAGCTATATTAAGCCAAGAAGGTAAGCCTATTGCTTTCTTTAGTGAAAAGTTGAATGATGATAAAAGAAAATATTCTGTGTATGATCAAGAGTTTCATGCTTTTGTTCAAGCATTGAAGAAGTGGTGACATTATTTGATTCCTAAGGAGTTTATGTTGTATACTAATTATAAAGATTTACAATACTTGGGAAGTCAACATAAATTGAATCAAAGACATATGAAGTGAGTTGAATATTTGTAGAGTTTTAAATTTGTGATCAAGCATAAAAATGAAGTTACGAATAGAGTTGGTGATGCATTAAGTAGAAGATATTCTTTGTTGACTTAAATGAAAGTTGAAGTTCCTTGTTTTGATGAGATGAAAGAGTTATATAATGCTGATCCTGATTTTTCTGAGGCATGGAGAGAGTGCAGAGCACCAAATTTGATATATGACATAAGTAAGTATGATGAGTATTTCATTCAAGAAGGTATGTTGTTCAAAGGTGTTCAATTGTGTATTCCTAGAAGTCCTATTAGGTTAAATCTTATTAAGGAAAAGCATAGTGGTGGATTAGCTAGACATTTTGGAATTGATAAGACATTGAATTTGCTGAAAGAAAAGTACCATTGGCCACAAATGTATAAAGATGTTCAAAAATTTGTAAAGAGTTGTGGATTTTGTCAAGTTGCAAAGGGAGTGAGTCAAAATACTAGATTGTATACACCTATTATTGTTCTTGAGAAACCTTGGACTGGCATCAGTATGGCTTTTGTTCTTGGATTGCCTAAGATAGTGAAGGGGTATGATTCTATATTTGTTGTAGTGGACAAATTTTCTAAGATGGCTCATTTCATACCATGTAACAAGACATCAGATGCCAAGCATGTTGCTAAATTTTTCTTTTGTGAAATTGCATGGATTACCAAGAAGTATTATTTTTGACAGAGATAGTAAGTTTGTTGGTTATTTTTTGAAGACATTGTGGAAGAAGATGGGTATTGAATTGAAGTTCAGTTCTACATTCCATCCACAGATAGATGGATAGACAGAGGTTGTGAATAGAAGCTTAGGAAATTTTTTGAGATGTTTAGTCAGGAATTAACCAAATAACTGGGAGATGGTATTGGCACAAGCTAAATTTGCATATAATAATTCTATGAATAGGAGTATAGGGAAGACACCTTTGAGATTGTTACTGGAATGCATCCTAAAGGTATATCAGATTTGAGAGATGTTGTTGGTGACGAAAAGAGAAGTGATGCAGGAGAATTTTTTTTTGATTTTATGGAGTCTTTTCATAAGGAAGTCAAGTTGAGGTCAGAGCAAAGTAATAAGACATATAAGGAGAATGTTGATTAAGCTAGAAGACACCATTATTTTCAAGTTGGTGATGAAGTAATGGCTCATTTGAAGAAAGGTAGATTTCCTTTTGGTACATATAGTAAGTTGAAGATGAAGAGATTTGGACCTTGTAAGATCTTGAAGAAGTTTGACAGTGGTAATGCTTATGAAGTTGAGTTACTTGATGACATAGATATATCTCTATATTCAATGTTGCTGATTTATACAAATATCATGAGTCAGATGATGAAGTTGTTGTGTCAAAAGATTATCCTAAGAAGTAGATTGAAGATGTTGAAAAGGTATTGGATTAGAGAGTTGGTAAGAGTACAAGAGGAAAAGATTACTATGAACATTTGGTAAAGTGGAAGAATAGACCTATTGAAGATGCTACATGGATTTCTTAATCTGAGTTGGATTCAACTCAAGTTGTGACACTTGCATGATTTAGGAGAATCATTTTTTTCTCCAACCTTGGTTTTCTAATGTAGAAGCATCTGGGGTTTCCTTGTAATCTTACACTTTTGATCTTTCTGCTAGTTGTTACTGAGTTCTAGTTTCCAGTTACTACTGAGTTTGAGTTGCTATTGAGTTCTAGTTGCTATTAAGTACTAGTTGTTATTGAGTTCTAGTTGCTATCGAGTTCCAGTTACTACTGAGTTCTAGTTGCTATCAAGTGCTAGTTGCTACCGAGTTCTAGTTACTACCGAGTTCCAGTTGCTACCAAATTCTAGTTGCTACCAAGTTCCAGCTGCTATCGAGTTCCAATTGCTACCGAGTTCTAGTTTCTACCGAGTTCTAGTTGCTACTAAGTTCTAGTTACTACCAAGTTCCAGTTGCTACTGAATTCTAGTTGCTATTGAGTTCCAAGTGCTATCGAGTTCCAGTTGTTGCTGAGTTCCAGTTGCTACCTAGTTCTAGTTGCTGTCAAGTTACATTTAATTTTGGTATAGGTAGTTATGATTGCTGAGAGCTGACTTGTGGCTTCTCTATGTTCTAGAATGTTCTATAACCTATTTTGGAAAGTATAAATAGGATGTTTAGGCTTAGAGTTAACGCAAATTTTGAAGAGTTAAGAAAGAAAATAAATGTGTCTAGAAATGAGAATTTAATGTTGGAACATGGATCTGGAAGTTGTATTTTGTATCTGGCCATAACCCATAAGACCTTATAGCTGGGAATGTATGAAGATGTTTTGATGAATCAATAAAAGTATTCTCTCTTCTTCCTCCTTTGGTTATTGTTCCTTGTGTTTGCTTCCATTGTGTTAACTCTTCCAGGGTGGTTTGGATAGCTGGGTGAGCCTTTGGAACTAGTTAGTTCCTCCTTTGCCTACATCAGTGTCCCAGACATATGTCTAACTTCACATAAAGCTTCTAGAATCTTCTCTTTAGGTTGACTATTTCTTGGAGATCCTGGAAAACTAGGATATGATGAGTTTTCTATCCTGAACACCAAAGAAAACCCAAAATCTTTGTCATTCTTTTATCTCTATGTTATTTTTAATTAAAAAACCATCATCTATTTCATATTTCAAGGTTTCACCCTTTATTTTATGTCTTAGAATAAATATATTTTCATACCTTAATAGAGTTGATTACATAAATATAGCTCCTATATATTTTACTCTAGACATTAAATTAGTTGGTTCAATTTACATTCACATTGCACATCTTAAAGTTAATTAACATTTCATGAAAGAGGACTTTCTTGTGTACTTCCTTGATATAATTTGGGTTTCATATTGGTATCACTTTATCCCTCTTGTGTTTTATTTTACTCTAACTCAGGTTAAATTGAGAGTTGTGCTTGGAATCCCCTCTTTCTCTTGTATTAAATGACTTAGTGTGGAAGTGGTTTGTTAATAAATTCATCTCATATTTTTTGCCTTTGTTAAATTTAATTCTTTCATTTCCCTGCAAAACAATTACAATAGTAAGAATTTAGTATCTTATCATTTATGATATTAGACTTCATTAAGTATTTAAAGTTAGTATGTTGTTAAAATATTTTTAGTTATATACTTATGATAATTTTTCCACCTTCAAGTTATTTTTTTGAAAGGGACAACACTCTAGTTTTTCTACTATTAATATTAATAGCATGTATTTTGTCTATATAGATACGTCATTCCACGTCAATACCTCCTTATTCCTTGAGACAATTTTTTTTTCTATTAGAGATGGAGCATCAACTGATTATAGAAGAAAAGAGTTCAAAAAATAGATGCCAGTATACATCAGACATCTTGACAAAAGACTACATCTACAAGTATAGCCTTTTCAAATAAAAGGGACTACAATTATACTATAATAGTTACAAGTATGATTGATTACACTGTGACATTCACACAACCAACTCTACATGTCTGTAATAAAGGGCAAAAATAATCTCAAGGAAAATCGTACAATTAGTCCCATCCATCATTAACATTGCTTCTAAAACTAACATTGTTCAAATTCCAACTATCTCCATAGAAATAAATTTCTACCAAATTACTATTAGTAAGATCCCATGATTTTTGTTTTAATTAAAGTGAGTATCCTCCTACTGAGCATTCACATGCTCATCATGACTTGGGAAAATCACCAAGGTTGGTAGGGTTGGTGGTAATATGAGAATCAACATCCTAGTCTTTAGAAACAAAATTGGACATCTGAATGTCTTCTTTGAACATCAACATGCTACCTTTTCTCAAGATTTCCCAGAACATTTTCCTTGGCACATCTATTAAGGCAATGACCTATGAGGTAATGAAAGTAATGCACACGCGCGCGCGCGCATGCGCACACGCATGCATGCACACACACACACTTATGATAGTAATTGATAAAATACACTGGTGATTAGATTTAAAGAAATATGGATTATATATATCTTTGGATGGCTTTGTTTTAAAAAGGAAATTATTTTTAAAAAAATATAATAATACTTTTTAGTATAACAATTACAATAGTAAGAATTTAGTATCTTATCATTTATGATATTAGACTTCATTAAGTATTTTAAGTTAGTATGTTGTTAAAATATTTTTATTTATATACTTATGATAATTTTTCCACCTTCAAGTTATTTTTTTGAAAGGGACAAAACTCTAGTTTTTCTACTATTAATATTAATAGCATGTATTTTGTCTATATAGATATGTCATTCCACGTCAATGCTTCCTTATTCCTTGAGAAGTTTTTTTTCTCTATTAGAGATGGAGAATCAACTGATTATAGAAGAAAAGAGTTCAAAAACTAGATGCCAGTATACATCAGACATCTTGACAAAAGACTACATCTACAAGTATAGCCTTTTCAAATAAAAGGAACTACAATTATACTATAATAGTTACAAGTATGATTGATTACACTATGACATTCACATGACCAACTCTACATGTCTATAATAAATGGCAAAAATAATCTCAAGGAAAACCCTACAATTAGTCCCATCCATCATTAACATTGCTTCTAAAACTAACGTTGTTCAAATTCCAACTATCTCCATAGAAATAACTTTCTACCAAATTACTATTAGTAAGATCCCATGATTTTTGTTTTAATTAAAGTGAGTATCCTCCTACTGAGCATTGACATGCTCGTCATGACTTGGGAAAATCACCAAGGTTGGTAGGGCTGGTGATATTATGAGAATCAACATCCTAGTCTTCAAAAACAAAATTAGACATCTGAATGTCTTCTTTGAACATCAACATGCTACCTTTTCTCAAGATTTCCCAGTACATTTTCCTTGGCACATCTATTAAGGCAATGACCTGTGAAGTAATGTAAGTAATACACACACACACACACACACACACACACACACACACACACACACACACACACACACACACACACACACACACACACACACACACACACACACACACACACACACACACACACACACACACACACACACACATGCACACACGCATGCCTGCATGCATACACATGCACATGTGCACACATGCATGCATGCACGCACACACATGCACATGTGCACGCACACACGCGGACCCACATGCACATTTGTGCACACGCGCGCGCGCACACACACACACACACACTTATGATAGTAATTGATAAAATACACTGGTGATTAGATTTAAAGAAATATGGATTGCATATATCTTTGGATGGCTTTGTTTTAAAAAGGAAATTATTTTTAAAAAAATATAATAATACATTTTAGTATAACAATTACAATAGTAAGAATTTAGTATCTTATCATTTATGATATTAGACTTCATGAAGTATTTTAAGTTAGTATGTTGTTAAAATATTTTTAGTTATATACTTATGATAAATTTTCCACCTTCAAGTAATTTTTTTGAAAGGGACAACACTCTAGTTTTTCTACTATTAATATTAATAGCATGTATTTTGTCTATATAGATACGTCATTCCATGTCAATGCTTCCTTATTCCTTGAGACAATTTTTTTTTTCTATTAGAGATGGAGCATCAATTGATTATAGAAGAAAAGAGTTCAAAAACTAGATGCTAGTATACATCAGACATCTTGACAAAAGACTACATCTACAAGTATAGCCTTTTCAAATAAAAGGGACTACACTTATACTATAATAGTTACAAGTATGATTGATTATACTGTGACATTCACATGACCAACTCTACATGTCTGTAATAAAGGGGAAAAATAATCTCAAGGAAAACCCTACAATTAGTCCCATCCATCATTAACATTGCTTCTAAAACTAACATTGTTCAAATTCCAACTATCTCCATAGAAATAAATTTCTACCAGATTATTATTAGTAACATCCCATGATTTTTGTTGTAATTAAATTGAGTAACCTCCTACTGAGCATTGACATGGTCATCATGACTTGGGAAAATCACCAAGGTTGGTAGGGTTGGTGGTAATATGAGAATCAACATCCTAGTCTTCAGAAACAAAATTGGACATATAAATGTCTTCTTTGAACATCAATGTGCTACCTTTTCTGAAGATTTCCTAGAATATTTTCCTTGGCACATCTATTAAGGCAATGACCTATGAGGTAATGAAAGTAATACATACACACACACACACATGCACGCATGCACACACACACACACACACATGCACACGTGTGTGCATGCATGCGCGCATACGCATGCACGCACACACACACACACACACACACACACACACACACACACACACAATTATTATTGTAATTGATAAAATACACTGGTGATTAGATTTAAATAAATATGGATAGTATATATCTTTGGATGGCTTTTTTTTAAAAAGGAAATTATTTTTAAAAATATATAATAATACTTTTTAGGGATGCTAGGCCACCACTCCCCACACACGCACCTTCCTTCTTCCTTATTTTTACTGACAAGCATTTTACTATGCCCTACAGATGACATACCTATTGCGATAATAGTGCTACCGCAACAATATTTATAGCTCAGAAGCTTTAAAATTCTTATGTAAGGTTTTAATTTTTAATTTTTTATATTTATTATTAAATGTTATTATTTATCAAATTATTAATTTTTAGTTATTAAAAATTAGTAAAAATTATTTATTAATAACTCAATAATTATTATTGTTAATAATTCAATATTTATTAATAGATTTTATTAATGGTTAAATTAAATATTTTTGTTATATATATATATATATATAAATTAATAATCATATTTCTAATATTTAATCAAGAGGAATTTGTTATAGCATTCTAATTATTCCCTTTTTAAGTATTTCATTTTCTATGAAATGGTGTGATGTGCATAGGTGAATTCTAATGAATTATTGAGCCATTTAAATTACTTGTAGCGCGAGAAACTTTATTAGATGTGGCACCTTGATATGAAAACTTGAACCCTATTTGTAAATTGAACTTTTAGTTGTCAAAAATAAATAAATTATAAAGCTATATTGAGTGTGATGTATGGTTTATTTTACTGGGGTTGGGTTTGACTTAGTATGTTCAATAGTTTGGATGTTTACCAAAGGTTTGGGACTTATTGCTTTATGATGTTATATGTGTTGTTATGGCTATGTGATTTGATCTTTGAGATATGGATTAGTGGTTATATTGTAATTTACAGTTGCTTGTATATAATGTGGTCATTGTGACCTTATGAGATTTTCTGCTATGAGCTTAGGATAGGTTATCTTTATGCATTTTGGTAAATGGCTTGCAATGGATGGAAGAGCCCTAAAGAGGCTACCTAGGAAACCCATTGTAGGTTCTATTAATAAGTGATAACATTTCATTAAATGGGTTTAAATTGAATTAATAAGAGTTAGTTTTTTATCTCGCCCATGCTTCAAGTGCTAGTTCAATCTTGGATGGGAGTAGAGAGGATGTTTGGTTGTGACCTTGCCTTGTTAGTATGTTGTATCTGCATGAAAGGATATTGATGTTGCATATAGTCACTAGGGGGTCAAAGTCTAGAGAGGCTACTAGGTAACCTTAGAGTTTTCTCATGTGATACTTGCCCACTTATATAGTAGATTTCCTACATGTCTTTGTTGCCTCTTGGATTAGATGTTGCCTATGTCTTGGTGCTTTGACATAGACTGCTAGCAAATTTTCATTTACCTAGATGTTGGCTATGATTGTTGGATTTGATATCTATATGGGACTTGAGATTATCTCCTTAACACGGTTAGAGTGGGTCATTTAGGTTCCACAAGGTTGTTTGGTAGTATTTCTTATACAAGTGAGATTTGACAATTGGATTTCATTGTTGGATGTACTTGTGTAGTTGTTCCTTTCTTTTGGATCTTGTGTTTATGTTTAGTGGTTAATTTCTTGTATTGTACTTGATTATCTAGAGATCTTATGAGATGTTGTAATAATTCATAACATATATTCTTTGAGCTTTTCATACTCTGTGACTTGCACATTAGATGATTATGCATTCTGGTTATGTCATGTGGCATCTTATGTAATTATATATTATTTTATTGAATTTTTACTTACAGTTATTTTATGATGTGGATTTTTTATGTATTGAATATTTAGTATTAATAAAACTTATGTATGCAATTGAATGTCATGGAACCCTTAAGAGATGTAATTTTTTTATGGATTGTTTGTATTTATGTGAGTTATTGCTTCATCTATTTTATCTCTTGTTAAATTAATCTTTCAAAAAGAAAAATGTTTGGTGAATTTAGTGACATATTAAGTTAATTTCTTTTGGGTTCCCTAGTGGGGTGTTACATCCTTAGTGTAACAATGTCATTCTCATTTTACACTGTGTCTCTTTTTGTTCCCCAAGCCATCTAACTAGAGAAAATATCTCTTTCTTTTCAAAAATTTCACTCTAATATTTAGCAAGAAACCAAGAAAAAGAATAGTTTTTGTATGAGAAGAAATGAATTTTTGGACAACTTGTGCTCTCCCAACAATTAACAATATGTGAGTTTTCCACTTCAAATTGTTGTATTTAATTTACTATAAACCCAACTCCAAATATGCTTCAAAGAGGGCTTAATAGAGAAGGGAATACAAAGGTATCTCACAATGTGATTAGCACCAACATATTTCTCCTCTTTCTTTCTAATCTAGTCCAAGGGGGAACTATGGCACCCAATGATAGAATATTTCACTAGGGATGCCTTAGCTCTAGAGGATTTACAAAAAGATCAACATGTCAATTATATTACCAAAATTGGCTTCTGAAATCTCCAAAAAGAAATTTGTAAAATCTATAAACTACTCAAGGAGGATCTCATCACAATTAGGAAGATAAATACCTTTAATAGGTGGGCACAACTCATTAGAATTAAGAATTTAAGTTAAGGAACTTGCAACGAGTAAAGAAAGAGGAACTAAAGGGAATAAATTTGATAATACTTTTATTAATATCTTCACCAAGAGCTCCAAACTCAGAAGCCTCCTTATAAGCCAAAAGGAGCTCCTCAAAGATCCATTCCTTATTTTTCTTACAAAATTTAACAGGGATTCCATCAACCCCTAGGGAGTTACCATTGGCTATAGAGGAGATAGTGTTATCAATTTCTTGAATACCAATGGGGAGATTTACAATCTTGGCTTGCTCTAGAGAAACTTTCTTTGGGATAATATTCACACATTTGTTCATTAATTCATTAGTACTAACCTTTTGTTCTGAATTAAATAAATTTTTATAGAATTACTAGAAAGCCTCAAGAATGTCCTTATTATCATTAGATATGCTCTTGTCAATAATAATATCCTCTATGTTTTCTCATTTTTTCTTAGCTCTAATCAGATTGAAAAAATAGTTAGAACATATATCACCATCCTTGATCCAGTTAGGCTTAGCCCTAACTTTATGATCCTAAATGTTAATATTTTGAATCTTTCTCAACTAAATTTTAGTCATAATCATCTTCTTTTCTAAGTTCAAGTCCCTCCCTTTTTCTTGTAACTCCTTATAAGTTCTATTAAGCTTATTTTGATATTAATTTTCACTTCTTCTTCTATCCTTGGATTCCTTACACCCTATGATTTGGAAAACCTTTCACCACTTTTCCACCTTAAACATCCATCTATATTGGGGTGAGGTATCTCTATTGCAAAGGTTGGTGATCATGGATACCATAGACATGGTGTTCTTATTATCATTGTCCTCAAGAACGCAGACATTAAGCTTAAACAATCCTTTTCTAATTGTGATATCAAATTTACCATTCTTTATATTTTTAATGCAAGCAAATATGGGAGAATGACATGACATAGTAGCTGGGGTAACCACCATAGGGGAAACATTATTATAAAGATCTAGCTTAAATAAGTGAGGTTTTACATAAAATCTATCAAATCCACAATAAATTCTCCTATTTAGTGCTTGGTTATTGGGCCAAATAAATTGAATTCCTTCAAAGCCATTCTTCCTTTTATCTAAGTGGTCTTTGATTTTAAACCTTCTCTTAAACTTAGACTAAATTTAAAGTTCATTTCCTATCTTGTCATGTCTAGAGCCACCCCTTTTATCTTGAATATTCTCGATCATGTAAACTTATAACCATGTATTTTTTGTCAAACATTTCAAGTCCTCTAGTATTCCAACTATATATGTGTATATTTATGATTTATGGTTAGGTATCTTAGTATATCATCTTAAAATAGAAGCACTTCTATGGTAAGAACATTTATCCCTCCTTAGGTGGTGGTTTTCTGCTTCATCAAGTTGTCCCCTATTTTTTGACCCCTTTTGATCTTTTGCACCTATTTAGGGCTCTATTTGGGCCTCCACGGGCACTATTTTTCCCTTCTAGCTCATTTTCCAAGGTTCCTAAACCCTTTAGTGAAGGTTGACCTTGACCTTGACCTAGGTGAAAGTCAATCTTAACCTTGATCTAGATCGCCTTTTCCATCAGAAAGTTATTTGGATGCAGGAAGAATTTCAAAAGTTTTTTTTCTACTTTTTGGTTGGCTATTTCGAGCTTCAGAATGGTAAAATCTCAAAATATATTTAATTTAGGTCCATTTTTAGGAGTTAAGGCTTAATTAGAATTTAAATCACCTATGCTAGCCTATCTAGAAGTTTGTGCCATAGACTAACATAAAAGGAAGCTTTCCTCTCTCATTTTCACATCCACTTTTATGATTAAGCGTTCACCTTCCACTTAATTAAAGCAAACAAATCAAGCGAGAAAGAAATAATCCATTCAAGAATTCAAGTTCTCTATTCAAGATTAAGGATTCAAGCTTTCAAGACTTTGGAGGGATTTCGTTCAAGCATTCAAGATTCATCATTCAAACCATACATCTATCCATCATGGTCATAACTCCCAACCTTAGTTTGCTTTTATGTTCTGATTTCCAAACTCTTTTAGGTTGATTTTATGCATTGATTAATTCTACAGATGCTAGATTTATATCATTATGATATTATTTCATGACTTGGATTGTTGATATCTCAGTTATGATTACTTGATTGACTATAGTTCACGTGTTGTTTAATGATTGTGGTTACTAGTGCATTAATGATGATTTAATGATTTGTAGTTAATAAATGAGATTTCCTTCATAGTAATGTGAGATGATGTTTCCAATGATGGATATTTTATATTCATAATGATGCATTGTTATACCTGACCATTTGATGTTTGACTTGTGATTATTATGATACTTACCTCATACATGCATGTGTATGGTGCACATATCTATTTTATAATCCTATCTAATGTGTTTGATGTGGTTAAGGGAGGGAGTCATAGTCACCTACTAGTTAGGATCTACACAATCTACCACTTCTTGCTAATGCTTAACTAATTTAGATATATTTGTATACATATGCATGCTTGTCTTTTGTGTAGGATACATGTATCAGGCATTTACTTCCCTAAATTGCTAGGTTGAGCACGCCCTATTACAAATACTCAAATGATGAGAATGGGAAGATAATGATCAGGTCCAATCCTAGACATAACCTTAATACTTGTCCTGCAAGAAGTTGTAACAAAACTATCTACCCTTTTCTAAAACCAATGAGGCTTTGGTGCATATGTGGTTTGATTCTTGCTTTTGTTGTTCTTCCTTATGCATTTCTTAAGGTTTGACTTGGTGAATTGTCTAATAGACAAGCTATTTACAATTATTGGATCAATATTTGATATTGATTTATTAAATGTTATTTAATTTAGAAGAAAAAATAAATGTTAAAATAGGATAATCTTGTTTTTTTGTAATTAAATAGATTATTAGTTAAATTAAAAGATTTAATTTAACTGTCTTGTTGTATGAAAACTATATTCAAAGGATTTAGAAATTAAATATTAAATATTCTATAGGATTAGTATTTATTTAATAAAGATTTAAAATTTAGTGGTATTAAAATAATGCACTTAAGTTATCTTTATTAATTAAATAATGAAAAATGTCTTTTTATAAAATTACTTAAATTGTAATGTGGAGAAATAAATAAAATAACAATAAACTATTATTTTAACTCAAAAAATGAATTAAGTGTGCATGAAAGGGATAATTCAATAAAATAATTTCAATTTTAGAGCTATGGAAACAAAAACCCTAAAAGGTAATTAGAATTGTATATTAGAGGGTTTTTGGGTCATTATTGCACATACAAGTTTTTGGGGAGAAAACATTAGATTTGGGAGAAGAAGAAATTTATTTTAGCTTGAAGGGTTTCATCCCAACAAGGTTTTTCTATAGGTTTCCAAATTATTAGCATCCGTGTGAGGTAGGGTTTGAAAAACCAAGGTTGAAAAATTTATTTCAAAGGATCTATTAGCTTTGTGTTTTTTGGGTGCCTAAATCCTAATTGATATTTTGGATTATTTTCCAAGATCTATATGAATGGAGTTAGAAATTTTAATAGTTTCTATAGAAGAAAATTTAGAGAGGAAAGGAATTTGTCTAACTAGGGCTTGATTGGGATCAAATTTAGATCTATCTCACAATTTGTTCTTTTGCAAATCTAATCAATAGTATTTAAAAATAAAAATTGTTCGAATGGGATCTTCATTGATCCTATTCCTATTTCATCTTCTTCTACAACCTCTTCAATTGATCTTTACCATAGGGTGTGTGCATGGTTACCTTCATGTTTGACTATTTAGAACATTGATGCACCTAGAATGTTATATCCTCAAAATTCTATTCAAGCTATAGAGACCTTAGAGAAAGCCCTTTGTGATAGTGGTCAAGGTGTTAATCTCTTGTGTGGTATCAAACCTTTAATTCATGAATTTCATGATTTGGGATTCACTCCTCTTTTAACTAGTATGGAACCTTCTTTCATTTCCTTACCTAGAGTTCCTACCTAAACTCCTCCTATAGTGGTTATGTCTCTTCTTGTGAGTGTTCCACTAGTGTCTTTACCTACCTCACAGCCTTCTTACCATAATATTCCTTATACCTATTCCAACCCTCTTCCAATTGTGGTTCTAAGTGTTTCTGTTATTGTGTCTTCTATTATCACCACTTCCCACACTCTTCCTAATTGTATATTTCATTATCTAGTTCTTAATCTGATTCCTAATATTCATATTCCCAATTCTCCATCCGTTATTCCTAGTTCTTCATGCACTTATGGTGAGGCTAAAACTATGGTTTATGATGCAGATGTGCAAGAATTCTCTAAATTACCTTCACCTTCCTATTTGATCCATAAAGATATTAAAGTGAAGAGAAAAGAAACTTCCCCTTTGAGATTTATTCATAATTTTACCTCTCATTCTTTAATAAAATAAATCTTTTCTACTCTTGTCTTTTTACTGGAGGGAAAGAAGTATTTATTTTAGCTCTCTAAGATCCATTATGTTTTTTTTTTAGCTTAATTGGTTATGCTTTCTATATTTTATACCTATGGTTTCATATTATGTTAATAATCATCGATAGTTTTCTTTTATTATTCGAGGTATCTTTTCTAAAAACATTTTTTTTGCAAAGGTGTCCATTGTCTTTATCCCCAGGGGGTAAGGATCTACCTTCTTTCTTTGTCTAGGGATCTACTTTTTCTACCTTAGTCGTATTTGTTTATCTTGCAATATTATTTCATTATAATGACTAATGTTTTTACTATGCATATCCTTTTTCTATGAAAGGTTGTTCTAGGTCATCACCTCTTCTTTATTTTACGAATTATGTTCTCAATAAACTTGTGCCCTTGCTTTACGATTAGAGTTTGATTCCTTTTGTCCAAAATTCCACTTCATCTTCATTGTAGGAGGCTTGTTGATTGAATCTCAAGTCCTTTTTTTGTTTTTTATTTGAAAGAAGATATTTTATTTGAAGCTCTCCTCTATAGTAGGGGCATTGTTTATAAGATCTCTATCTCTTTGAGGATCCTTTTTCCATAACTAATATATCATTTTCATGATTATATATAATCTTGGATGTAGGGGTAAATACCCTTTTCCTAACAACATAGTTTACATTTTTTTTTATAGGATATCTCCTTACATTTTGAAGCAGGGTATCCTCCTTCTCTTCCTTATCATGTCTAGTAGACGTCCATGATAAAGAGGGTGGCATATATAGGGTCTACCTTGTACTATAGTTTTTAATTTATATACTAAATCCTTTGAAGGTAACCAATATAAGTTGCTAAATCCTAAAGAGATGCATTTTTTAATTTTTTAATATACTAAATCCTCTAAAGATAACACCCATAAGTTTCTAAATCTTGAAGAGATGCGCAGTTTTCAATTTTACAATATTCTAAATCTATGGAAGGTAACACACATAAGTTGCTAAATGTGAGACCTCACCCAATCTGCCATAGTGTAGATGACATAATTACATTGTGGTACTTTTAGTTTGGTATTTTAATATCTACATTTTGATGATTCACATTTATGTTTGCACATTAAGGCCTAAATTATATAATTAATGATTCTGTTCATGAACTAGACCTTTTCTATTGCTTTGATAGAGGCTAAATTGTAGAAATTCTTGTAATTCATTATTTATATTTGGTATTTGCATATTTGACATTATTCAAGATCTAGTAGGACAATGGCTTACTTTATCACTTGATTTTGATACTTACAGTAGTGTTCTGCATCTACGATATGCACAACAAAATTATATTGTGAATGGAATGATCGAACACATATGGATGCAACTTAATGACATGATAAAATTAGATTATAATATGATGATTACAATGATCTATGATATGTAGATAAATGATAAGTTGACTACAATGGCTTATGATGTAAGTGCGGATAAATGTTAATTTGATAATGATGATTTAAGATTTAATGTGGTATGCAGATAAATGTTAATTCGATTACGATGAGTTATGATACATAGACATATGTTGACTTGATTTTGATATGTAGATCCTGATATTTTAACATTCTGAATGATTTACTTGAAATGATTGGGAAAGGAAATTTATTTGAATTATGTTAATAAGATTATATAACAATTGAAATTATAGGCATTTATGATATTTATTCATATAATCTCCTTGGACTACTGATGCTCGAGTTGAATGTGCCGGAAGTGGAACCATGGATACTTTGGGGGGGAAACAAGTTCCAAACCTATGTGAACACAATTTAACCAAGGTGAATCTTTGGAAGATTCAAAAAAGCATCATTGCAAAAATGTGTTGTTTGTAATGTAACTTTGTTTGCATGAGGAAATGTTTAATCATAAGTTAGGTGCATTAGGAGTGTGTCATGGTAAGTTGAATGTGCTTTATGTGTCACTTGAAACTTGTGAATTTTATATGTGATTAATGTGTCATTTTGGGTTGGACAATGGTGGCAATTTACCCTAAAACTAATTACCCTATTAATAAGTAATTTAAACCCACTTGACAAGGGAAGGATGCGTCTCAATCATAATAAATTCGGATTTGTACTTTACTAGGGTTTTGAGGGGTCATTAGGTGATCCAAAAGTGTCTTTTAGGTGAAAATAAGTTACCCATATGATAGTACATCATGTTAGGGACCTAATTTTGATCATGTGAGTGCCTAGATAGCCTAGGGATCCCCTTTACCCATGCATTCTTCGATCAATTCGAATTTGGAGTTGTCATATGTGTTTTCCCCATGTTCCCACTTAGTCAAAAATAGAAAATTTAGAGGAGAAATTTTTTTAAGAAGTAGTGGCTTAGTGTTTTTGCTAAAATAAGTTAGTGAGAAGGCTTTATTAGAGGGTCTTGGCCAAACTAGTGGGGTGTCTACCCACTCTCTAATTTTAGAGACTATTAGTTTTTGGAGGGAGATCAAGGGAGCTCTACTACAACTATCCTTACCATACCTTGGACCAAGATTGGTGTCTCAAAACTTGTTTCTTTCTCATTTCTTGCTTTTAGCATGGTTAAACAAATCTGCAAGTGTGAGAGTTCAGTAATAAAGCATGCATTTGCATTGTAAATCTTGTGATATAGATTTTTGGGTATTGTGTGAAAGTGTGGTGTTCTTGTTGCATTATGAGCATTGATTACATATTGTGACAATGTGAGAATGTGTGATGTTCTTGTAAATTTCTTGATTCACCTTCTTGGTTTTGTTTTTGTTGGAATGGAAAGTGAATGTGTTTTATGCTTTTGGAGATCCTTTCTTGGTTTTGTTTTGTTGTTCTTCATTTGTTTTTCTGTTGTTCTTGTTTGAATGTGGGTGTTGATTGTGATTATGGGTGTGAAGGCTTGACTCACCCTTGGGAGGGTAGAGAAGCCTTGGGTGAAGGGCACAAGTTGGGCTTGGCATTGCAGGTGAGAAAAGAAATGTTTTTCTTTTACCTCATCATGTTTGTTATTATCATGGAGCATGGGCTTCGTCATGGGAATGAATCTTCTTGTTTGGGAGGTATAAGGAGGTTTAGTGGATGACGAGAAGATGGGTTTTTGAAGGCCTTGAGAGGCAATGCGGTGGCAATATGTTGTTTATGTTGTGGTGGCCTTGAGAGGCAAAATGCATTGGAAATATGATATATATGTAGTTATAATTTCTCCTCCTTGAAGAGCCCACCTTCACCCAACATTTTATGATTCCAATGGTGAATCATTGTGCAAGCCATGGGAGGGTTTTGATTGTGTTTGTGATGTTTTTTTATGTAGAGGTTGGTGAAGTATGTGTGTAACCTATTTGGTTCTTGTTTCCCCTGCTCGGTGGGTGGCTTCATAGAAGCCTAGGTTGGGAGGTGAGCCTCCATGGTTCCATTTTTTCTATTGTTTTGCAGGTTATGTGAAGGGGCATGCCATGAAGTATTGGGGTTTAACCATTGTTCAAGTGGAGAAGATCCAAGTGTGTAAAGAAAGCTCAATGTTCATGTCTTCTTAAGTGGATATCATTTTGAAAGTGTATTGTGTTGTCTCAATGTAATGCAAAGATATTGTGCCATTGTTACCATCCGATATGTAGAGGGAATAATATGAGAAGTTTTACATATTATCAAATGATTTCAGAGATGGTATTTAAAATAGATTTCTCATAGTTATTCCTTGGGAAATATGAAATGTGTTGGAAATGAGAATGGAGTAACTGAGAGGGGGAGGGGGTGAATCAATTACCACAAAAACATTTCACAGTCCCTTAGATGTCTAAAATCTTGATCTTAGTTACAGATTACTGAAACTTGATAATGCAGCAAATACTAATAATTATTAAGAACTGATAACCAAAATAATTCAGCAATCATGAACACTAGAGACACCAGATTTAACGTGGAAACCCAATATGGGAAAAACCACCAATGTAACTAGTTACTATTTTTCAATCTTCTAAAGTGAGCCCTATTAGGAGCCAACCCTGTTAAAGGTTACAAAACACACTGTTAGGTGTGACCCTATTAGAGGATTTAATCACCCTGTTAGGAGTGGCCTTGCTAGAGGTCTTTAGAACAATTCAACTAAACTGTTACCTTGTTGGAGGATTTACAATAAGGCTGTTAAACCCACTCTATTAAGAGATTTGAAATCATGGCTACAATTGTTAGAAAGTAACAATGAATGATCTGAATATAATGCAACTTATCTTTGCTGAGACATATCTCTATTTTGCTTCACTAGATCCTCTCTGATCACATAAAAGCTTTGTAGCTCCACAAGGATATTTGATCCTTCAAAAAATTTCTTGCACCTTCACAATTTGCACATACATCTTATCCACACATGCACACTTGAATTCACAACTTGATCCTTCATATATACCTTTCTGATTATCAAGTCGGCCTTAAGTACAAGTTAAAATTATTAATAATTATACAGTGATTCGGCTACATTCATCACATAAATCAATTTTAGCCTTAATTCCACACTTTTCAAAAATCCTTCGCTAACCAACCCAGCTCGGTAAACACTATACCATAATGATCTTTAGTGTTAACCAAGTGAGGCTTGGTAAGCACTGCAAATTGTGCAAAAATCCTTTGGACACCGAGTGAACTTGGTAAACACTGACTTTCCTTCGCTTACCTTCCCAGCCTGGTAAACACTAACTTTTCTTCGCTTACCTTCCCATCTCGGTAAACACTAACTTTTCTTCGCTTACCTTCCCAGCTCGGTAAATACTTTGTCATAGTTTCCTTTGATCATCGAGTGAGCTCGGTAAGTACTAAACTTCCTTCGTTAACCAAGTTAGCTCGGTAGAAGCTATCTTTACAGTGTAATATACAACAACGCTCGGTAGACTTTGTAAACTACTATGCTTACCTTCTGAGCTTGGTAGACTCTGTCTGATGATTGATATGACATTTGTGTAACATCAAAGAAAACACTCAATTAACCAATTGTATGCAACAATCTCCCTCTTTGGCATTGATGGCAACACAACATGTCATTGCAGAATGAAATTTGAAAACAAGTCTTTCTCTTATAGTGCAACACAATTTGTCAACATAATACTTCTCCCTCTTAGATAGAAACTTCTCCCTCTTTTAGTAATCTCCCTCTATGAAGGAATTGTATAACAGAAAGATATGACAGTTTTATTCTCGCTTTACAAATGCTTACAAATTTCAAAATAGATATTACAGTTTTACTCTCCCTCTTTGACAACACATGCCAAAGAAAATACAACACAGTAAAAGCTCTTCTCGTATGCCAAAAGTACTCTCAACTGGATTACAACGTACCTTATGTACAGATTCATATGCAATGACTTCAATACTCTGCTGCATCAACTTGATAGATTTTCAACTTGTCATAGGTTGATGCATCACTTAAAACTTTATTTTAGTGAACTTTAGATAGGGGAGTGACCCCTAACTTACCTCTGAGATACAAGAATGTATCCTTAGGTAATGGCTTTGTGAATATGTCAGCAATTTGTTCCTTTATATGCACATATTCCAGTCTAATCTCCTTGTCCTACACCAATTCTCTGACAAAATGATATTTTATTATTGTGCTTGGTTTTGGAATGCATCACTAGATTCTTAGATATATTGATTGCACTAGTATTGTCACAGAACATAACATTTAGTTCTTTGATTTCCATCTTCATTCCTTGTAATAACTACTTAAACCAAACAATGTTGGAATAGTTTACTGCTGCAGCAACATACTCTACCTCTGTTGTAGATTGGGATGTACAATTCTGCCTTTTCCTTGTCCAAGAAACCAATCTCTTTCCAAGAAAGAATGCTCCTCCACTTGTACTTTTTTTGTCACAATATTCTCTGCCCAATTAGCATCAGTAAAAACTTTCAGATCCAAATTACCTCCAAATTTGTACCATAGTCCATAATCTTCAGTTCCTTTCAAATATCTCATTATTCTTTTAATTGCCATTAGGTGAGTTTCTCTTGGTTTTGCTGAAAATCTTGCAACAATACCAATTGCAAGAGGAATATCTGGCCTGGTATGAACTACATACTGCAACTTTCCAATCATAGATCTATACAATGTTTGGTCTACTTCTTTGGATTCATCATCTTTGGTAAGTTTCAATCCAATACACCTAGGAGTTCCAACAGGTTTGCAGTCCTCTATACCAAACTTTTTTAATATCTCCTTGATGTATTTTGATTGAGTAATGAAGATGCCATTCTTATTTTGTTGAATTTGAAGACCAACAAAGAATTTTATTTCACCAATTATAGACATTTCAAATTCTTTTTTCATTTGTTCTAAAAATTCTTTGCAAAGATCATCATTCCCTATGAAAATAGTATCATCTACAAATATTTCTGCCAAGACAATCTTATTATCTAGTCCTTCCTTTATATACAAGCTACTATTATCATTAGTTCTTTGAAAACCAATCTGAATAAGATAGTTATGCAATCTTTCATACCATGCTCTAGGAGCTTGCTTCAGACCATACAGTGCCTTGTGTAATTTGTAGACCATGTTCCTTTTATCTGGATCAACAAAACCTTCAGGTTGTTCAATGTAAACCTCTTCATCCAGTATTCCATTGAGGAATGCTGACTTGACATCCATCTGATAAACTTTGAATCCTTTGTGAGTAGCATATGCAAGTAAGGTTCTGACTCCTTCCAATCTTGCAATAGGAGCAAAAGTTTCCCCATAATCTATGCCTTCTTCTTGAGAGTATCCTTTGCATACCAATCTAGCTTTGTTTCTATATACCTTACCATCTTCATTCAATTTGTTTCTGAATAGCCACTTGGTTCCAATTATATTCTTATCTTTAGGCCTGGGTACAAGAGTTCATGTCTTGTTCTTCTCTATCTGTTCTATTTCCTCATTCATTGCCTCAATCCAACTATCATTTGCCAATGCGTCTTTAATACTTCTAGGTTCAAAATCAGCAAGTAAACAAGTATTTTTCAACTTACTTCTTGTTAGGTTTCCTTCATATTTGTCTCCAATGATCTGATCTTGTGTATGATGTCTTCTAACATATTTAGCTAATGCAGGTTCTTTACCTCTTGAATGAGTTTCATTGATATCTGTTTGTGCTTCAATTTCATATTCAGGTTGTTCTGGCTTGGTTGCTTTAGACTCAGTAGACACTTGCTCGGTAGTGTTTGAATGTTGTTGTGGCTCAGTTTGAACTATTTGCAACTTGGTTACTGAAGACTCAGGAGTTGAGGATTCTTGAGTGAATGGTATACTTGGTATAGTATCAGGTTCAATGTAAACAAATCTCTTGTAGTCTTCAGGTATCTTTTTTCTTTCTTCTTCTAACTTGTCTACAAACTCATCAACTTTCACATGTGCACTTTCTATGAATTTGTGAGTGGATAGATTTAAACATCTATATGCTTTTCTTTTGCAAGAATATCCCAAAAATATTCCTTCATCACCTTTTACATCAAATTTTCCTTTTCTAGATTCCTTCAAAATATAACATTTGCTTCCAAATACTTTCAGATAACTTATATTGGGTTTGTAGCCATACCATAATTCATAGGGAGTCTTGAATGAGTCCTTCTTCAACTATACTCGATTTAAGGTATGAACTGCAGTGTTGATGGCTTCCTTCCAGTATTTGATAGCAATGTTTTTTTCTATCATCAGGGTTCTTGCACAATCCATAATGGATCTGTTTCTTCTTTCAGCTATTCCATTTTTTTCTGGAGTTCGTGGTGATAAAACTTGTCTTTTAATAACTCTTTCAATGCAAAAGTTATTGAATTCATGTGAAATGAATTCACCACCTCTGTCTGACCTTAAACATTTCAGCCTTTTCCCTGTTTATTTTTCAACTCTTGCCAAATACCATTTGAATTTCTCAAATGCTTCTAATTTATTCCTTAGATACATGAAAATCATCATTCTTGAATAGTCATCAACAAAAAGAATGAAAATTTTTTCTCCAGTATAGCTTTCTATTCCAATGGGTCCACATAAATCAGTATGCACAATTTCTAATATATCTTCAGACTGGTAGTTTTTACCTTTAAAACTAGTTTTTCCTATTTTACTAATTTGAAAATTCTTGCATAGACCAACCTTAGGTTTCTTAATGTTAGGAACGCCTCTTACTTTCTTGAATTTGCTTATTTTTACCAAATTATCAAAATTGACATGACACAACCTTTTATGCCATAACCAACTCTCTTCAATTTGAGCAATAAAACATGAGCATTCACCAAGTTCTAGATAGAACAAGTTACCTTTAGTTTGGGTGCCAGATCTTATCAGTTTTCCTTGCTTATTCAACAGTCTCGCCTTTCCATGCATGAATTCTACCTTGAATCCAGTATTTAGTAACTGTGCAACACTTAGCAGATTATGTTTGAGACCTTCAACCCAGTAGGCATTATTACATATAAGTTCTTTGGATAGACAGATTCTTCCTCTTCCTTTTATGAAATGAGGTTCATTATTACCAAACCTCACACTGCCACCATCATAGTCTTCAAACTGATCAAACTTAGTTTTATCACCAGTCATATGATGTGAGCAACTATTGTCTATAATCCATGTATCATTCTTACTTACATGAGAGATAAGATCCATTTTATCTTCGTCATCACTGTTAGAGTCATCTTTAACAACAATATAAACAATTTCATCCTCACTATTATCAGAATCCTTAGAATTTTCAGCCATGAAACATGATTTCTTACCTTTGTTCTTGGATGATTTAAAGTCTTTCTTGCCATTCCATTTGTGATCTTTCTTTTCATCATTTTTTTTCTTGTTTGGGCACCTTGCTGCAATATGACCAATTTCATCACAAGAAAAATAGATTAGAGGAACTTTACCTTTGTGTTTTTCTCTGCCTCTAGAATATTTCTTGGCTAGTAGAGCTTCAATCACTTTGAGATCACTGTCTAAACTTTGGCTTGATTCATTTTCACTTTTTGACTGTGATTCTATCTTCTTTTTGCTTTTCTCTTTGAGTGAGAGCTTGGCTTGAAATGTTGATTCAATGTTTTTGGAGGCTGGAACATAGTTGTCAAAGTTATCTAGTTCAAATGCAGTTAGTCTTCTGACTATGGCCTCAAGATTTATCTTATGATTTGCTTCACACCTTCTTTCCTATATTGCAGAGACTCTGATTGCATAAACGGGAAGCAAGGTTCTGATAACTTTGCTTAAAACTGTTTCTCCTTTGATGTCAGCTCCAGCTGCCCTGATTGCACTTACACATGCTTTAACTCTTTCAACATACTTTGCAATGTTTTCATCCTCTCTCATCCTCATTTGATCAAATTGTCCTCTTAGACTTTCTGCTTTTTCTCTTCTCACATTATCATCCCCTCCATAGATCTCCTTTAGCTTGTTCCACATGTCAAAGGCAGTTTCGCAGTCCTTAATGTCATCAAATTCTTCATAGCTGAGAGCAGATGCTATGTCTATCATTATATTGTTGTGAGTCTTCTTTTCAGCAATATCATTAACTGACAATGTGCCAGAAGGTTCTTCATATTTTTCTTCAAGGTATTTCAGTCCAGTATCACCAATAGTAGCCAAATGAAGTTTCATCAATTCTTGCCATGCTGAGAAGTTATCTCTATTAAGTTTTGGAATTTCTCTTTTGTAAGACATCCTGATCTTTGGCTTAGAGCCTTGAAATCCTTTCTTGCAAGAACCAAAAAGCTCTGATACCAATTGTTGGAAATGAGAATGGAGTAACTGAGAGGGGAAGGGGGTGAATCAGTTACCACAAAAACATTTCACAGTCCCTTAGATGTCTAAAAACTTGATCTTAGTTACAGATTACTAAAACTTGATAATGCAGCAAATACTAATAATTATTAAGAACTGATAACCAAAACAATTCAGCAATCATGAACACTAGAGACACCAGATTTAACATGGAAACCCAATATGGGAAAAACCACCAATGTAACTAGTTACTGTTTTTCACTCTTCTGAAGTGAGCCCTGTTAGGATCCAACCCTATTAAAGGTTACTAAACACACTATTACGTGTGACCCTGTTAGAGGATTTAATTAGCCTATTAGGAGTGGCCTTGCTAGAGGTCTTTAGAACAATTCAACTGAACTATTACCTTGTTAGAGGATTTACAATCAGGCTGTTAAACCCACTCTATTAGGAGATTTGAAATCACGGCTACAATTGTTAGAAAGTAACAATGAATGATCTGAATATAATGCAACTTATCTTTGTTGATACAGATATCTGTTCTGCTTCACTAGATCCTTTCTGATCACATAAAAGCTTTGTAGCTCCACAAGGATATCTGATCCTTCAAAAATTTGCTTGCACCTTCACAATTTGCACATACATCTTATCCACACATGCACACTTAAATTCGCAACTTGATCCTTCATATATACCTTTCTGATTATCAAGTCGGCCTTAAATACAAGTTAAAATTATTAATAATTATATCATGAGTCGGCTACATTCATCACATAAATCAATTTTAGCCTTAATTCCACACTTTTCAAAAATCCTTCGCTAACCAACCCAGCTCGGTAAACACTGTACCATAATGATCTTTAGTGTTAACCAAGTGAGGCTTGGTAAGCATTGTGAATTGTACAAAAATCCTTTGGACACCGAGTGAACTCGGTAAACACTGACTTTCCTTCGCTTACCTTCCCAGCCCGGTAAACACTAACTTTTCTTTGCTTACTTTCCCAGCTCAGTAATCACTAACTTTTCTTTGCTTACCTTCCCAGCTTAGTAAATACTCTATCACAGTTTCCTTTGATCACCGAGTGAGCTCGGTAAGTACTAAACTTCCTTCATTAAACAAGATAGCTTGGTAGAAGCTATCTTTACAGTGTAATATATAGCAACGCTCGGTAGACTCTATAAACTACTATGCTTACCTTCTGAGCTCGATAGACTCTGTCTGATGACTGATATGACATTTGTGTAACATCAAAGACAACACTCAATTAACCAATTGTATCCAACAAAATTTCAATCAATTTTATCAATGGAAGAATATAATTAATCAACTAGTTTGTGTTTTATCTTTTTCTAGATACATTTCATGGATTACTATTCATGTCAAAGGTGATTTTGAATGGAATTGCTTATTATACATCTACATTGCAATTTTGAAGAAGAGAAATAGTAATAATAATGAACCACCCATTACCAAACCAATAACCTCATTAATCTAAAGGAAGGAACAATAGATGAGTCTCCATAAGAAAGCATGCCTGTACATGCATTTTTAGTTTCTAGAATTTGTATGGAAATTAAGAAATGTGACTCTTAGCTAATACAGGCCACTATAATAATATAGGAATAAGCTTTAGTACCCCTAGTAGGAACCTATGAGTTAAGGGGATTACCATATCGATTAAAAAACATGTGACTCCCTTACAACATGCTAAAAGTTGTACTAAACCCACTCATAACACTTTTAAAAACAAGAGAAAATAAAAAAATTAAATAACCATTAAACATAGAATGCAAACAAAATAATAAATAAATAAATAGCATGAAAAATCCTATTGGTGAGCAATCCTACCAAGGCGCCACCCTTAGTATGGTCAAATCAGCCTGAGGGGACTTGCAAGAGTAAAGCCATGGGACTCACGAGATAAGCCTTTCCCTCCATTAGATCACGTGAGCACATGTCACAGGAAAACATGGGTAGTGTGTCTTCACTGGGTGCCAACATGGGAAGGACTTCAAGTCAAGTCCAAAAGTTTAGTTTTTTTTAATACATCAACTTGAAAATAGACCACCTCACCTTCATAGGTGTTTAAGATGGCATGGGAATTGGGGCAAGGATGACATATGTCAGATTTCCTAAGTACCTTGTTCCCCACTTTTTTTTTTCCTTGGAGTAATGCAAGCATCATGTGTCCTTGCTTAGAAATTAGCAATTTAGGCATGGAACAAATTTGTTTTTGTCTAAATTAGGCATTTGAAACAAGGGTCCTTGGATGGGACATGATAGGTAGACGTCTAGGGTGAGGGAGATAAGGTTTAAATCCATGTTAGGGGTTGTAATGGGGTCTTGATAATAGTGTTAGCGGGAAATTAGTGAGAGGTTAATTGTGGTTGGGTATTAGCAAGTAGATAGGATTAAGTTAGTGGGGTACTCTAGTATTAGTGATAAACCATTTATTAATAGGTTTCATTTACTAATTTAATAAATAAATAAATAATAAATAAAGAAAGTGGTAATAATTAATAATAGTAGATTTATATTATAAATATGACTAAATCAATTAGAGTAAATTCTTTTTCCTTGTGTTAATAGGATGCATAATGAACTGGTAAGGATAAAAGAGACTAGTTGTTTACAATAATACAGTTGAACAAGATTAAGATAATAATATAATTAAGGTGTAATAGAATAGTACTTCACATAAATTTTCTTATCTATTATTGAACACTAACAAAATGTATAAAAATATAAATAGCTAGTGTTACAGTGGAATATAAATTATTATGGGTAGAGGAACATCGTAAATGTGTGCACATAGATGTACTCTTGAACTAGTATACAATGGAAGTGGAGATAAGTGTGGATTAGTACTCGATTTTCATAGCATTTATATAGGGTAGACATTTGACACTAAGTGAAATCTAAGCAATCCTTATATTGCATAATTAAACATATGTGGACACTACTAGAATTTTAATATCAGCATGCCTCAAGTATTAAGGCGAGTTTGATATAGGTGTCATTATTTTAGCCTCCTCATTATACATGGTTGTCCACAAACTTGACCTAGGATTGAGTTTGCTCAGTATCATCCACCTTTTTGGAGCATAATGGTAATTGCAATAATTAATAATAAGCTAAAATAAAAAGTAGTGTTTATGTACAAGTATTTTGGGAAAGAAATTCACTAAAGAATCACTTATATCAGGTTAATGTCATGAACATTTATACTAGGATCATGAAACTATTAGACAACTTGTGCTGACAATGCAATGATGTTGTGGAAGCATGAGGTTTTTGTATAACCTGAATCATTTGATCACGACACTAGCTAGGATTGTATTTTCCTATCAATGAACATAAGGATCATAATCTATCAAATGATTAAAAACATGCAAGATCAAATAGACATAACTTTTAAGCAAGTATCTTGAGTAGATGCATTAAGGTAACACATAGTTATTCCAAAGAAAAAAAATTGTTGTGTTTTTACAGTAAATTTTGGGCATAACATTCTGGTATCATAGCACTAGGTTATGAGATACTGGACATTAATGGGTCCATGAATGAATGTGCAATTCAAATGTTACCTTCAAAAGAGTTTGTAATGATGACACAAGATATAATAACACACTAAAAATATATGTACTTTATTGCAAAGAGGCAATGCTCTCCTACGATAATCAAGCTATTGTCATAAAATTAATGTAAATTAGAACTTACATATTAATCTAAATATTTGTATAGATAGCATCAATGAGCTAGGATTTTTATCACAAAAGGTGAAAAATGATCTTTCATTAGTAGTATTCTCAACTTCAAGATAAGACATAGATATTATTTTTACCTCTTAATTGTATCAACACTTATAAAATATATATATCTTAATTAAAAAATAAAGATCATTCAATTCTTTTATAATTATTGATAAATATATCATATTTAGTAAGATATTAATAGTAATTTTATTTTTATTTTTTCCTCTAGCATTTCTAGATGAAGGATCTTTTCTAATGCACTACTGATTTAATATAAATAAATAAATCAATAAACAAATATTGAATTTCCATTTAAAAGATCAAATTATTTTATAGATTCTACTCTATTTTAAAAATAAATATAATCTTTTTTATTGATTTATTAACTAATTTTCATGATTAATTAAAGAAAATAAGAATAACATATACATTTTTGCTTCTAATTAACATTAGATAAACTTTTATTTCTTTATTCATTTGATTGATAAAGAAATACTAATTTAATAGTATGTGTCAAAATACACATTTAACATTGTCACTGCATGTAAGAGACTTTAGTGACCATAGATTGAACTAGAATGAAGGATTTGTAAAGAAAATAAATGCAAGATTTATCTAAGATTTTCTATGCAAGTAAATGAATCTAAATGAGATGAAATACAAATTCAATCTAAGAGTTTAATAAGAAAACATTTAAGGTAGAACATGTATCAAATTTAACAACTAAAATGAAAGTATTGAATGAGAATGCATCAAAGCTTTTGAATGCACAAATGTGTGGAGTGCTCAAACTGACAAAGTTTCTTTACTCACAAATTTCATCCTCTCAAATGAGAGACATAAGCTCCCAATTTATAGAGAAACCCAAAATAAATAATGATGCATATCAATTAGATGAATGGTGGAGATTGAATGAGTGTTCATTTAGAAATAGAAGTTTCCGTTTGAGAGAGAGTTAAATGATTTGTTTCCTTGTTCTTTTCAAATTCACTCAATGTTTCCATTTTTCTTAACTCAAAAAGAGATTTTAGAGATTTTGTTAAAATTGTATATTTAAATTCAAATGATAAATATGTGTAGACATTTAATTCAAACAATTAATAAATTCATTTGTCATGTAATTTTAGAAAATGTAAAATTATTTTAATCAAAGTATTAGAAAAATTTTAATTGATTTAGTGGGTTTAATAACCAAGATGTTGATATTCATAAATTTATTTATTTTAAATTATTTTAGTGACTATTACAGATTAATGATTTTCTATAATTGGTACCTAAAATCAAGTAGGGTTAATTAAGAATTTGTTGATCAATTGAAAAATGAGGAGCAAATTAGTTTCTGAGACCAATTTTAGGGTACTACAAATATATGAGTACAAGGTATAATATCCATTATATATATATTTCATGATCCAATTAGCATTATTCATATAACTAAACACCATTAACTATTTATGGATTAATTATCTGTGACAATTATGATTGATTATCATTAATAATAATAATGTTGTAGGATCAAGGTGTCATCAAATTATAGCATCTAAAATTAGTGTGGAAAATGATAATAGTTGAAGGGCATATGACAATATCAAAACATGTTGAATTCAACTATAGAACGATATATTGGATGTAAATACAAGTGTAATATTAATATTTGTTACAATGTAGATAGAAGTGAAAATTGACCTCAAAATGATTGATATTAAGGTGGTCATGAAGTACCTGATATATATAATACAATAGAGGAATTATTATCTCTGTATAGGGGTCTATGATACTGAAGGACAATCCATTCAAGACACCATTGTGTGGTATAGCCAAATTTGTAAATGTCAAGGTATGATATTTCTATATTAGATATAGGATGTAATCGATAGTTGGATTCCTTAGTATGATTTCTACTTATCACACCATCGTATAGAACTCTTAATTTTAAGTAGATATTATTCATCTAGGATTTGTGATTTCAATGTACATGTTGAATAATATGGATAATTACATATTCAGACACATCCATTTGGACACAATTCACATTGGGAATCTAGGTTTCAAAAGGAATTTACATGATACTCAAGGATAGGATGTTAAATTGAATCATTGATATAGGATATTTCTATGACAAGGTCACATAAGCATATATTTCCTTCTAAGATCAACTATTAACAGACTCTAGTTTCAACACTAGGAGCCTAACCCATTACGTTTCACCATATGCAATAAACAAAAACCTAGTGTAAGATGTATTAGTGTACCCATTTTAACCACGACCTATGGATGAAGCACTTAGAGAACATAGGGGATATGAGACTTCTTACTAAGCCATTAGTTCCATAAAACAAAAATTTCTCCTCTTCTCCATTAGGGAACCTTGGTATGGCCACATCATGCTTGTGAAATTATTATTTGATGTAAAATTTTGTTAGTCCCTTGTTCAAATTTTGCGTTTATAGAATTTTTATTTTTCTTACCAACAATTTGACATTTATCATTTTGCTAGATTTCTTGATCTTGGTCCCATTGTGCCTCAGGGACATGTCTTATTTTAATTTTGATTTACCAATGTGGCCACATCTGTGTTGATTTCCTGTAAAATTAATCCTTCTATGTTACTTATGAGGCATTTTCTTATGGATTAGGTTGGCAAGAATATTGCATTGAAATGGCCATACTGAGGAGGATCCTTGACAAAACATCTAGAGAGTTAATGTACGAGTAAACCTTCTTGTTATCCATTACAAAGCTACTAGATGAGATTTCTAAGACACCATACCTTCGTATGTCACAAACATGAAATATGGCCCAATCTCTTTTAGCACAACTATATAACATATAATAAACTGGATAAGACCATAGATGCATGCTATGTTAAGGACCTTAAGATAGGACATAAACAATTTAGCAGTTAGACCTTAGAAAGATAAAGATTGGTCTATTAGCACCAATAAGTAGGAGACTTAAGTTGGGACAAAATTTGTAAATGCAACAAAGATAATATCATAGTACCTGCCCCTTATTGATGAACTCCAGGAGGAGGTTCATGCCTAGGGGAGGAGGATGTGAGACCTCACCCAATCCGCTGTAGTATAGATGACATAATTGCATTGTGGTACTTTTAGTTTGGTATTTTAATATCTATATTTTGATGATCCACATTTATGTTTGTGCATTAAGGCCTAAATTATATAATTAATGATTCTATTCATGAACTAGACCTTTTCTATTACTTTGATAGAGGCTAAATTGTAGAAATGCTTGTAATTCATTATTTATATTCAATATTTGGATATTTGACATTATTCAAGATCTAGTAGGACAATGGCTTACTGTATCACTTGATTTTGACACTTACAGTAGTGTTCTGCTTCTACGGTATGCACAAAAAAACTTATATTGTGAATGGAATGATCGAACACATATGGATGCAACTTAATGACATGATAAAATTAGATTATAATATGATGATTACAATGATCTATGATACGTAGATAAATGATAATTTGACTACAATGGCTTATGATGTAAATGAGGATAAATTTTAATTTGATAATGATGATTTAAGATTTAATGTGGTATGCAGATAAATGTTAATTCGATTATGATGAGTTATGATACATAGACATATGTTGACTTGATTTTGATATGTGGATCCTGATATTTTAACATTTTGAATGATTTACTTGAATGACTGGGAAAGGAAATTTATTTGAATTATGTTAATAAGATTATGTAACAATTGAAATTATAGGCATTTATGATATTTATTCATATAATCTCCTTGGACTACTAATGCTCGAGTTGAATGTGCAGGAAGTGGAACCATGGATACTTTGGGGGGGAAACAAGTTCCAAACATATGTGAACACAGGTTAACCAAGGCAAATCTTTGGAAGATTAAAAAAAGCACCATTGTGAAAATGTGTTGTTTGTAATGTAACTTTTTTTGCATGAAGAAATGTTTAATCATAAGTTAGGTGCATTAGGAGTGTGTCATGGTCAGTGGAATGTGATTTATGTGTCACTTGACACTTGTGAATTTTGTATGTGATTGATGTGTCATTTTGGGTTGGACCATTGTGGCAATTTACCCTAAAACTAATTACCCTATTAATAAGTAATTTAAACCCACTTGACAAGGGAAGGATGCGTCTCAATCATAATAAATTCGGATGTGTACTTTACTAGGGTTTTGAGGGGTCATTAGGTGATCCCAAAGTGTCTTTTAGGTGAAAATAAGTTACCCATATGATAGTACATTATGTTAGGGACCTAATTTTGATCATGTGAGTGCCTAGATAGCCTAGGGATCCCCTTTACCCATGCATTCTTCGATCAATTCGAATTTGGAGTTGTCATATGTGTTTTCCCCATGTTCCCACTTAGTCAAAAATAGAAAATTTAGAGGAGACAAGTTTGTAAGAAGTAGTGGCTTAGTGTTTTTGCTAAAATAAGTTAGTGAGAAGGCTTTATTAGAGGGTCTTGGCCAAACTAGTGGGGTGTCTACTGACTCTCTAATTTTAGAGACTGTTAGGTTTTGGAGGGAGATGAAGGGAACTCTACTACAACTATCCTTACGATATCTTAGACCAAGGTTGGTGTCTCAAAAATTGTTTCTTTCTCGTTTCTTGCTTTTAGCATGGTTAAACAAATCTGCAAGTGTGATAGTTCATTAATAGAGTATGCATTTGCATTGTAAATCTTGTGATATGGATTTTTGGATATTGTGTGAAAGTGTGGTGTTCTTGTTGCATTATGAGCATTGATTATGTATTGTGACAATGTGAGAATGTGTGATGTTCTTGTAAATTTCTTGGTTCACCTTCTTGGTTTTGTTTTTGTTGGAATGGAAAGTGAATGTATTTTATGCTTTTGGAGATCCTTTCTTGGTTTTGTTTTGTTGTTCTTGTTTGAATGTGGGTTTTGATTTTTATTATGGGTGTGAAGGCTTCACTCACCCTTGGCAGGTTAGAGAAGCCTTGGGTGAAGGGCACAAGTTGGGCTTGACATTGCAGGTGAGAAAAGAAGTCTTTTTCTTTTACCTCATGATGAGGTTTGTTATTATCATGGAGCATGGGCTCCATCATGGCCATGAATCTTGTTGTTTGGGAGGTATAAGGAGGTTTGGTGGATGAGGAGAAGATGGTTTTTTGAAGGCCTTGAGAGGCAATGCGGTGGCAATATGTTGTTTATGTTGTGGTGGCCTTGAAAGGAAAAATGCATTGGCAATATGATATTTATGTTGTTATAATTTCTCCTCCTTGAAGAGCCCACCTTCACCCAACTTTTTATGATTCCAATGGTGAATAATTGTGCAAGCCATGGGAGGGTTTTGATTGTGTTTGTGATGTGTTTTTATGTAGAGGTTGGTGAAGTATGTGTGTAACCTATTTGGTTCTTATTTCCCCTACTTGGTGGGTGGCTTCATAGAAGCCTAGGTTGGGAGGTGAGCCTCGACGGTTCCAAGTTTTGTGTTATTTTGCAGGTTATGTGAAGGGGCATGCCATGAAGTATTGGGGTTTCTCCCTTGTTCAAATGGATAAGATCTAAGTGTGTAAAGAAAGCTCAATGTTCATGTCTTCTTAAGTGGATATCATTTTGAAAATCTATTGTGTTGTCTCAATGTAATGCAAAGATATTGTGCCATTGTTACCATCTGATATGTAGAGAGAATAATATGAGAAGTTTTACATATATAATTGTATTTTAGTTTCAATAACAAGCATCTAATTGGATTTCATTGGAAAGAATTTATGAATCATAACATTTTTAGGAAGGATGTAAAGGAAGCTTTCTCTCTCTCTTTAAGGATAACTTATTTCGTTGATACTCAAGAAATTAACCATGCATTGTTGGTATCTTGCTCTTTGGAATTTATCAAATAATTTAAGATATGGTATGTAAAATAGATTTCTCATAGTTATGCCTTGGGAAATATGGAATGTCAATCAATTTTATCAATGGAAGAATATAATTAATCAACTAGTTTGTGTTTTATCTTTTTCTAGATACATTTCATGGATTAATATTCATGTCAAAGGTGATTTTGAATGGAATTGCTTATTATACATCTACATTGCAATTTTGAAGAAGAGAAATAGTAATAATAATGAACCACCCATTACCAAACCAATAACCTCATTAATCTAAAGGAAGGAACAATAGATGAGTCTCCATAAGAAAGCATGCCTGTACATGCATTTTTAGTTTCTAGAATTTGTATGGAAATTAAGAAATGTGACTCTTAGCTAATACAGGCCAATATAATAATATAGGAATAAGCTTTAGTACCCCTAGTAGGAACCTATGAGTTAAGGGGATTACCATATGGATTAAAAAACATATGACTCCCTTACAACATGCTAAGAGTTGTACTAAACCCACTTTTAACTCTTTTAAAAACAAGAGAAAATAAAACAATTAAATAATCATTAAACATAGAATGCAAACAAAATAATAAATAAATAAATAGCATGAAAAATCCTATTGGTGACCAATCCTACTAAGGCGTCACCCTTAGTATGGTCAAATCAGCCCAAGGGGACTTGCAAGAGTAAAGCCGTGGGACCCACGAGATAAGCCTTTCCCTCCCTTGGATCAGATGAGCACATGTCATAGGCAGACTTGGGCAGAGTGTCTTCACTAGGCGCCAACATGGGAAGGACTTCAAGTCAACTCCAAAAGTTTAGTTTTTTTTAATACATCAACTTGAAAACAGACTGCCTCACCTTCATAGGCATTTAAGATGGCATGGGAATTGAGGCAAGGCTGACATATGTCAGATTTCCTAAGTACCTTGTTCCCCACTTTTTTGTTTCCTTGGAGTAATGGAGGAATCATGTGTCCTTGCTTAGGAATTAGCAATTTAGGCATGGAACAGATTTGTTTTTGTGTAAATTAGGCATTTGAAACAAGGGTCCTTGGATGGGACATGACAGGTAAACATCTAGGGTGAGGGAGATAAAGTTTAAAGCCATGTTAGGGGTTGTAATGGGGTCTTGATAATAGTGTTAGTGGGAAATTAGAGAGAGGTTAATTATGGTTGGGTATTAGCAAGTATATAGGATGAAGTTTGTGGGGTACTCTAGTATTAGTGATAAACCATTTATTAATAGGTTTCATTTACTAATTTAATAAATAAATAAATACTAAATAAAGAAAGTGGTAATAGTTAATAATAGTAGATTTATATTATAGATATGACTAATTAAATTAGAGTAAATTCTTTTTCCTTGTGTTAAATAGGATGAATAATGAACTGGTAAGGATAATAGAAACTAGTTGTTTACAATAATACATTTGAACAAGATAATATAATCATATAATTAAGGTGTAATAGAATAGTACTTCACATAAATTTGCTTAGCTATTAATGAACACTAACAAAATGTATAAAAAAATAAATACCTAGTGTTACAGTGGAATATAAATTATTATGGGTAGAGGAACATCCTAAATGTGTGCACATAGATGTACTCTTGAACTAGTATACAATGGAAGTGGAGATAAGTGTGGATTAGTACTCGATTGTCATGGCATTTATATAGGGTAAACATTTGAAACTAAGTGAAATCTAAGCAATCCTTATATCACACAATTAAACATATGTGGACACTACTAGAATTTTAATATCAGCATGCCTCAAGTATTAAGGAGAGGTTGATATAGGTGTCATTATTTTAGCCTCATCATTATACATGGTTGTCCATAAACTTGACCTAAGATTGAGTTTGCTCAGTATCATCCACCTTTTTGGAGCATAATGGTAATTGCAATAATTAATAATAAGATAAAATAAAAAGTATTATGTATGTACAAGTATTTTGGGAAAGAAATTCACTAAAGAATCACTTATAGCATGTTAATGTCACGAACATTTATACTAGGATCATGAAACTATTAGACAACTTGTGTTGACAATGCAACGATGTTGTGGAAGCATGAGGTATTGTATAACCTGAATCATTTGATCACAAAAATGGCTAGGATTGTATTTTCCAATCAAGGAACATAAGGATCATAATCTATCAAATGATAAAAACATGCAAGATCAAATAGACATAACTTTTAACCAAGTATCTTGAGTAGATGCATTAAGGTAACACATAGCTATTCAAAAATAAATAAATAAAATTGTCTTTTTACAGTAAATTTTGGGCATGACACTAAATACTAAAGGAACATGAATTTTATATTCCATGGTGATACAAGAAGGTGGATCTATGGGTGTTTCAAAAGACACATTACAATTGCAAAGCACAGTTTTTGGGTGAACCATCAAGTTGGCCACCTATTGGGTTTACCATCCTTGGTGATTTATTGTAATGTGGGTATCTTAGTAGATAGGGCTCTCTCTCTCTCTCTCTCTCTCTCTCTCTCTCTCTCCCCCCCCCCCCCCCCTCCCCCCACTTTCATGCTAGTAGGGCTAGATCATGAAGCTATGTTATTTATAGTATTTATCTTGTCTTTCCTATGTAATCATTTATACTTTTATGATAGCTTTCCAAATATAATATTAGTATAGGAAGCATGTCTTAGCAAGATTTCCTTTAGTAGTTGATTTTGGTTTGTTATAGTACTAATCCCTCTTTTTGTGTCTTTTAGCTTTATTTTTTCTTTCTTTTCACATTCTCATACATGTATGTTGAGTTAGGATCCTTGGCTTGAGGGATTGCATCCTTAACTAAGTGTTATTTTATCTCATTGCAAATCCACTTAGATCTTTCTTCTCCTTTACCATGAGCATGTTCGATTTCCATACTCCCCGTAAAGTCAAGACTTATTATATCATCTTAAAATTGAAGCACTTCCATTTTAAGAACATTTAGCCCTCCTTAGGTAGTTTTTTGGGCTTTCATCAAGTTGTCCCCTATTTTTTGCCCCCTTCCCATCTTTTGTACCTATTTAGGGCTCTATTTTGGACCACTCAAGCACTTTTTTTCCCTTCTGGCTTATTTTCCAGGGGTTCTAAACCCTTGGGTCAAGGTTGGCCTTGACCCTGACCTAGGTCCCCTTTTTCATTGAAAAGTTTCTGGATGTGGGGAGAAGTTCAAAAGTTTATTTTTGTACTTTTGGGTTAGCTAGTTTGGGCTTCTCAAAGGTAAACTCTTAAATTGTATTTAATTTAGGTCCATTTCAAGGGGTTATGGATTAATTGGAATTTAAATCTCCTATTTTTGTCTCTCTAGATTTTTTTTTCCTAGACTACTATAAAAGGAAGCTTTCCTCCATCATTTTTGCTTCCACTTTTCATGATCAATCATTGCCTTCCTTTGAGTTCAAGAAAGAAAATCAAGTGAGTAAGAAATCACCCATTTAAGCATTCAAGTTCTCCATTTAAGATAAAGGATTCAAGCATTCAACCCTTTGAATGGATTTCGTTCAATCATTCAAATGCTAGATCTATCCATCACTTTGGTGTGATTTTCCTTCAAGGTCCCTTGTTCATCTTCAAGATATATTCATTCTTCTACCAACGTGGATTTCAAGCATAAAATCATGAATTTTTTTATTTACATTCATGGTTTTGATTAGATTATTGAGTCCAAGCTTTTATATCAATATACTTGTTTACATTTCAAATACAATTACATATATATTGAATATCATAGCTCCATTGTTAGATCTACTTTTACTACTTGCTAGCATTTTCTATTTCAATTGCATTATTAAGGTTGATTCCAAACAAGTTTTTGACCAAGGCAAACCCCTCATCTAGGAAAAAAAACTCTTTTTCTTATAGATATAGGTGAAGGATGACGAACATCAGTGTATATTTGGATACCCTTTTTGCCAAACTTTTAGGATCTTTGAAGATATTTTTTGTTAGAGTAGTGTAGGTCAAGGAAAAACTTTTGGGGCAAGATCTTACCCTAGCCTTCCCTCAAGGTTGACATAGCTTAGAAAAGAAAAAGAATTTTTGGTTTTCTAGGTCTCACAGTTTTGGTTTAGGAGCACAGAAATCAATAGTTTCTGAGACTATTTGACAACGTTTTCAATAAGTTCTTTTGCGAAGGTAAGTACTTTCATTTCTTCATTTCAAAATTAGAATTTATATATTTAAATTGAATCCCCTTACAATTCATATGTATGTATATAATTATTGGTTTAGGATCTCTTTCATTTGGATTATTCTAAACCCTATTCATCCATACATTTATATGTTATAGTTAGATCTCTTGAAAAGTTTGTTAAAAAAATTTGGGATCTCAAAATTTTTGGATTTATTATTCCTTTCACTAGTTTTAGCACTATTGGTTCTTTCATAAGTTTTCCTCCTTTTATTTTTACCAATAACTTTATGAGTCCTTCATCAATATTATCCTCTAAAATATTAGTGCATGGACAATCAAGGTTGGAGGGTGCTCTATTATGAACTAAGCGACAATACTTAGGGAAATCATTAAACTCATCCAAGTTAAGATGAATTGATATAAAATCCATACTAATATTTAAATGTAACTTTTTAAGGGATAACTATTGAGCATTCAATTTTTGAGGCATTATGTTAACTGAATCTTTATCTTCTTACAAGAATGTAAAGAGGTTTAACATCGAATGGGTTATTGAGGTTCACATTCTCTTTCTCTTTAGCATATAATACCACATGCTCATCATTATAAAGGGGCTTATTCAAAGTAACAACAGTCTCATCAATGGATTTCCCTTTTGGGGTATTACTAATTTTTTCTAGGCCTTTATATTTCCCATCTACATTCAAATTTTAGGAATTCTTACTATTATCTCACTTAGCTTTATCATCTTGGGTTATCACATTACCTTTAGGGCCCATTTGGTTGTTATAATAGGAATACAAAATTTCGAATACATTTTCTATTTTTTGTTTAGTTTTTCAATTGGAATAGGGAATAGGAATGCATATTCGCATTTTGTCTCTAAAATGAGCTTATACCCATTCAAAAAATAGTTGTTATGGGAATAACAATGCATATTCCCAATATTCATTCCTATTCTTCATTCTTATGCTTGCAAAAAAATGAGCCCTTAGTGAACTCTTTTTGAATGTTTTTCAATAGTTAGAAATAATTTCTATTATGCCTTTATAGTTTACAGTGAAAGTAGTCTCCCAAATCCCCAAGTTTATTAATCTTTTAGAAAAAAGTCTCATTTTCAATTTTAACTAAAATTTCTTCAAGAAAGGAAACATTAGGGTTTAGGGAGATTAGGGCTCTAGCATTTAATGCAAGAGAGTGATCTTAGAATATTCAACTTAGTGTATTGACCCCAAAGACTTTAGCATAAGGGGAAGAAAGTGTATGCTTAAAATGTGAGCACACTTCTTTGAGTCATTATATCCAAGATTGCTCAAGAATGAGGTCTTGAATGGTGGCTCATAGCTCTCTATTCATGGAGTGCAAGGTTTTTTAATGAGGCCCTCAGTTTTGACCTAGTTTGTGCTCATGCAAGTACACCATAAAATGAGAGATTTAGAGATCCAATATGCATGCAAATGGAGATGAAAGCTAATCTATATGATAACAATGCAAAACAATGCAAGATCTAATCTATAAATGCAAGATCTAAGATTATATGAAAATGCATGGATGAGATATGATAATGGAAGCCATGGATGCATATGAGAACAAGACTAGAAGATAGAAGTTCCCCACAAAAAAATTTACTATTCAAACTCCTTCAAAAATTACTCTCTAAACTTACATCAGAACAATAGCATAGAGTGTGTTCATGTAAAATAAGGAGAGTTCTCTTTGTATAGACAAGATTTAATGATCAAGATTAAGAGGCAAAAATATTTGATCAAGGGTGGAGAAAGAATGATCCATGTGAAATATAGATCCACCAATGAGAAAATAGGAAAAAAATTAAATAAAATCCCACTTAGAAATATGTACATTTAAGTGTAGAGGAATTTTTAATTTTTAATTATTTTATTTGCTCTTTAAGTGGGGATTTATTTAATTAAAAGGGAGCAAGTTCTTTTAATAAAATAGGGAATATTAGGCAAAAGCCTACAATACAATGATAACTTGTGAGCCTCTCATGTGGGAGGTCTTGGGTTCAAATCTACCTTAGCTTAACATATAATAATAATTATTCTAGGCTTTGGCCATTTATTGATAGAAAAAAATTAAATAGAAAATATTTAATTAAATTAAAAGAGGGGTTTTTCTCTTAATTAATTAAATGTGGATGAATTGTTTAATTAAAAGAGAGGTTTTATTTTAATTAAATGGGGACTTATTTTATTTAATTAAAAGGGATATTTTATTTTAATTAAATAAGACTTAGGATAAAATGATCAACCTTAGAAAATATTTAAATAATTAAATTTGATCAAGGAAATTGATTTGAATTGATTTAATAAAATATTGCAAACCATTGATTTGGGATATTTGATAAATTGAATAATGGGGGCCCATAGTCTAGGTGATTATTTTAGGTTGCATACATTTTCCCCCTCTTTGAGTAATGTGTGATCGATTTGGAACCACATGTAGTCAAAGAAAGGAATTGAAGTGTAAGATCAATTTGGGATCACAAAAAAAATGAGATGTGTGGTCAATTCGGGAATGCATTAGGAAAAAGAATACAAATAAATTTTGACTATAAAAATTTGAGGATAAAATTGATAAAATTGAATCAAGGATTGAAGTTTGATAAGTACTACCCCCTCATGATCGAAATCAAAATGAGATAGAGGAGAAACGAAAAATTTATTAAATTGATAAAATCAAACTAAAGATAAGGTTATTGATCTAAGATGAAACATATAAAAAATAACAAACCAAAATAGATCATCAAGCATTAAATATGATGCCCTAAAGTTGAATCAGAAGAAAAAATGTGGGATGACAGTGAATGGAAGATAGAAATTTGGAAGAGATGGAAAGAAATGGAGAGAAGAAAGAGAATGCTCCAAAATCAATTAACTATTTAAGTTAGGAAATTTTGATTGAGATCATGAAAGAAGATAAGGAAATGAAGATCAAAACATGACCACAGTTGATTAAAATTCCACAAGAAAGATGAAGGGGAAACCCTCTCAAACTCATAATAAAGCCTAAAAATGCAAACTAACATGAAGCCTAACAATTCAATCTACATGAAAATGCAAAGGTGTACTTGCAATAGAAAAAGTGTAACATATGTTTTTGTGTTCATCATTCATTAGATAATGTAAAGGAACTTATTTTCATCATTGTGCCATTATTAGCAGACATTGGAAAATCACGCAATCATCACTAGTCACAGGTGCAAATATGAAGATATGAATGTGATTTATATTGGATTGGAATGTGGAAAGATTCTAACATAAGCATCAAAGACATAAAGGTCATGATGACTTTGATGTTAGCTTACCCAATTTAATGTAGCAAATAAAACATATGCCTCATGATCCAAGTCCTCTAGCTATGCATCCTGAAGAGACTTAGGAACAATGACACTCAACAAAAATCAATAATAGTTAGCACACAAAAAAAAGATCATGACATAGCTAAAACATTAAGTTTTTATGTTTAAAAATTCAAGTGTATTAACTAATATCAGTTTTGAGGATAAGGAACAAATGCTTGCGAATAGGTAAGATACAGGACAAAGCTAGGTAAGTCTAAACCAATAAGTGTTGAAAAAAACTTGATCTCAGGAGTTTTATTGAAAAATAAAATTGGGGTGGTGTTGAAGAAAAACATTTGTGAGGTGTCCTAAAGAGTAACCCATCCAAGAGACCAAACCTAACATAGCTATGCCCCTTAGACAAAGACCAATCCCAAACTAAGGCAACAAGCACAAGGCATAATGGAGAAATGCTAAGTGTCAAGGACACACATAAAGAAACAGGGGTGCAAAGGCCTCAAGTAGTGTTCATTTCTAGGTTTTCACCGCTTTGATTTGATTTTTTTTTTCAAGACTTTTGAATTTTCTTTTTTGGATTTTTGCTACCAAGGCACATGTTTCTAGGTTTTCATTGAAGCACTTTTTCAAAAAAAATTTAAATTTTTGAATTTTTTGATCTTTTTTTATATTTTAAGAATATTTTATTTTATTTTTTAGGATCAATAAATATATACAAATAATATGCAATGTCCCAAGATAGAAAGGGCATCGTGGGTAGAATTTCTTTTGGTGCAAGACATTGATAGGATTAGGGAGATACTCTCCCTTTGTTGTAAACAATAAATATGCACCAGACCCAAAAGCTACTATAACAATGCAAGGTCCAAGCCAATTAGGTTCAAATTTACCCTTTTGATCTCTATTCTATTCATTCTTAGGATTCACACACAGGACAAGATCTCCCACCTGGAATTCTCTAGGGTGAACCTTTTTGTTGAATGCTTTTGAAATGTGTTTTTGATAGACCCTCATATGGTCAAATGATATTTGATGCTTCTCATTTAGAAGTTCTAACTCTTGAAGTCTCATGGTGTGATAATCTTCATCTGTAACTAGACCTTTGAGAGAAACTCTAAGTGAAAGAATCTCAACCTCTAAAGGTAACACTGCTTTAGCCCCATATATAAGGGTCAAAGGAGTAGCTCCAATAGGAGTATGAATACTCATTCTATAGGACCACAAAGCTGAATTTATATATAAATGCCAATATCTACCATTATTCTAAACTATTCTATGCAATATTTTAATAATGGCTTTATTTGATGCTTCTACTTGACCATTTCCTTGTGGGAAGTAAATATAGGACCAATATTGTTTTATCTTGAATTTCTTAGAGAGTTTCTTAAGGTCCTTATTTTTAAACTAGCCTCTATTTTTAGTGATAATCTCAAAATGCACGCCATATCTACAGATAATGTCATTCAAAATAAATAGAGAAACTATTTTCCTAAGGCAATAGAAAGTCAGACAACTTCTACCCATATAGTGAAATAATTAGCATATGTGATAATAAAGTTGTGTCCACATGATGAGTTGGGATGAATCTTCTCAACAAGATAAAAGGCCCAACATTGAAATGGCCAATGAGAGATAGAAGGAATGAGCTTCCTACCTAGAGCATGTATTAGGTTACCATGTTTTTGACACTTTTAACATGACTTTACAAAAGCTACAACATCAGTCTGCATTGTGGGCCAATAGTACCCCACCTTGATCAACCTTTAGGCCATGGAAAGACCATTAGAATGTTCCCCACGAATAGCCTCATGGATGTCAAATAATGCTTGATCAGATTCTTCCTTTTCTAAGAATGTAAGAACTGTTCCATCTAGACCCCTCCTATACAAATCACTAAAGATAAGGGAATGGCAGGAGGTGTTTTGAATTAGGTTTCTACATTCACATTAGTTAAAGGTTTTAGGTATAATTCCATCATGAAGGTATGAGTAAATAGAATCATAATGGGATGACTCACAACCAACAATTGTACAAATGACATGATTTTATTAGGAATCATAGATAGGGTGGTGTAGCTCTTCGACCAAGAATTCAAATATTGATTCATGCTACTCTAATTGAAGAAGTGAAGCAAGTGTAGCCATAGCATTAGTTACCTACTTTACTTTTTTCTTAAGGGATTTTCTAAAATGAGATGAATGTGAATTAGAGTTTTAAGGAATCAACCATTTTCTTTTAAGGTACCAATTTCTCATTTTTTGTTAGATAATCATCATTGACTTGGTTGATTATCAATTGTGAATCTCCATAGATGTGTAACTCTATAATTCTCCATTCTATGGCCATTTTAAGTCCATTTGTTAAAGCTTTACCTATACCTAGATTGACTACTTGTGTTTGTTCAATGAGCACTAAAGCTCTATCTTAAAAATAAGTAGGGAGATGATCAAATACCTCATCCTCAAGTGCCTTAGAGAGGTTTTCTATCATGCCCCCTTTTCAAATAATTAAAAATAATAATCTTTGCTGAGGCAGGCAAGCCCAAAAAGGTGAAGTTTTAGAAAAAGGGGATAATCTTTGGAAGCTAATGGACTAATAAATGAAGATTATTATTAAAATATGTTTTATTAACCCCTCTTGGATGTGAGTTAGGGTTATTCCCTCTTTTAAGGGGTTTGGAGGCATTTTTGGCTGATTCCAGAACTTGATTTTTGCTCATTTCTTTGTTATTCTTCAGAGGCTGCCAAACCTGTGGAGAAGGAGACCCAAGAACGGGAGTTTGTAGGTTTCTAGGGAGACCAAAGAATGGGATTTTTCAGGTTTCTAGGAAGGCTAAGGATGGGAGTTTGAAGCCATTCCATGTGCATGCTCATGCAGACTTTGCCTTTGTGCTGAACAATGCAGATTTGTGAGTTTTCGGGTGTATTTTTTGTAAGAGTTTGGTGTTTCCGGTTGAGTATTTCATATCAGTTTGGGTTGATAATGTATATAAAACTTTTAAATGTTAAAATAGAGCTGAAAATATGTATTTGGATATGATTATACTTCTGTGATAGATTATTAACTTTTGTGGTGATTCTAGGCTATTTTGTGCTATTTTCGGGAGCCCGATGAGCATTGTTTTTGTCCTCCGTTTGGGAGCTATTGTGTGCATGTAATACAGATCTGGAAATTTAATTTTATAGGCTGTTATGGTACTCAAATTTCTGTAATAATTTCCACTTTCAGATTTATTAATAAGAGGTGAAGTTGTGAAGCTTTTGGCACTATTTTCGACATACCCGATTTGGGGTTTCTTGAGAAATTTGGTGGATCTTTGTGATATTAGTTGTTTGATCTTAAAGATCTGATTAGAGGCATGAAATATAATACAAAATAATAAAAGGGGACATTTAATTTTCACCCTCAGATACATCTTTTCTTTTTACCTTTTCAGCTTTGACACCACCACATAGTGGTTTTTTCCATTAGAACTCCTATTCTTTTTCTTTTTTGTTCTCTTTATTTTGCACCTAAGGTACTTAATGTCTAGCTCTATCTTACTAGTATTTGGTTCACTAGTGGAAGAGACTATAGGTTTAATGGCATTCAAATAATAGGCTATTTCATAGTCATTTTGAAATCTGAAGAGCTTAGGTTCTTGATCACATTGGGACCAATCAATTAGGTCAGAATGAACAAGAGGTAAATCAATGATCAGTTCAAGGTTGTGAATATGAATGATATCTTTGGTGACTGAAGATTCAAATTCCATCAAATAACTTCCCATACTACCCAAATCAAGATTCATCCTCATAATTTGAAGAATCATCCACTAAGGTAGCATGCGAGTTCAAATCCTCTAGTCCTATATGTGACTCATTGACTAACTCGAGTTGAGAACTATATTTATGAAAGTTTTGAGAAAGAGTCTCATTCATACTCATGTGAATCTATTTATGAATTTCAACTTGGATGCTTACACCATGAAGGCTTTGGATGCCTAGATGTGGATGCCTCAATGTCATTAAGGGTCACAGTCTCATGTTCTAAATTTGTAACTATCTCATGATTGGTTGAACTATCCAAGTCTCCCCAAAGGAGATTAGTACAAGGGACCTAATCTATACACATGTCTTGCTGATTTTCCAAATTAGGCATATATTGAGTCTCTTCTTCACTATTTAACTTATCAATGATAGGAGCAACATTCTTACTTTGATTCAGATATCCTAGGCTATCCAACTTCTTAGTCTTAGCATAGAGTAGCTTGGAAATAGAAGTTTGTATTTGAGTCTGAGATCTATTCTTCTTTGAAAGATGTATTCTTCTTTGTAATGGCCATAACCTAGAAGGCCATATAGTTGGGTATATTGGATGTAAACTTCTTACTTTGAGTATATGAAATTTTTCCTCTTTGGATCTAAATCTAGTTCCTCTTGGTCATTTCCTATTGTGTGTTTGTTTACTAGCTTCTGAATCACCTCATTTTGGGGTACATTCAGATTAGCACTATATTAAATGGTATCAAAGCTTAGTTGTTCCTAAGTGTGCAAGAAGATCACTAAAGTGTGAGGCTATTTGTACTATGACCTTGGTTGAGTAAATTTTATTAGAGAAGGGTTTTGGTTTTGGAAGTTCTAGCTAGTTGGAGATTTGATGTAGGATGGTAGATCTATAGATTTGGCCTACACTTGCAAAGGACTCACCATTTGATTGTTGTTTGTATGTGTAAAGATGGTTCATGGAAGGAGAGATTTAGATCTAGAATTATTTGACATATTTAGGAAACTTCCGACAGGAGTAGAAAATATTGAGTTAGTGCAAGATCATGGAAGACATTTTGATGGTATTGAGAGCAATGAGTACGATTCTTTTTGGGATTATTTACATGAAAAAATTATTGATTTAGAAGAGTTTAGTTTGAGTTGGCATTTGAGGATTAGAAAGAAGGTTTGTTGGTCAGTTAAAGAGATTATGAAGAGAAGAAGATGGATTGTGGAAGTGCATGATGATTTTTCTGAAATGGAGGAAGTATCTTTTGGATTTCATGAGAAGATGGGTAGATCTGACATGGAAATTATAAAGCATCTTGTTGTGCATAGTGAGATTGTTGAAGAGGAGAGTTTCATTTATGTTGGTAAGGAATTGGATGTTGTTGTATAGAATAATGTTAATGTTGGAATAGATGTGATTGAGGACTTATCTATTATTTTCATTGCTGATTTGGAGTTAAATGATGCTGATCTGGATGTTACTTGTGGTAAGAAGATGGATTTACTTGTTGGTAATATGGTTGAGGGTTTTAGAGGTTTTATTGACATGGATTTAGATGATGTTTTTTTTGCTGATATGGATTTGAATTTATATGTCATTATTGAGATGCTAAAGGATATGGAAGTTACTACTAGTCTAGATTTTGTTGATGTTTCTGATTTACATGTTGTTGAATGAATAGGTATATATATTGTTATGAGTATGGATGACATTGGGTTATTGTTGCATGTTCTTTATATGGATTCATTTACTATTGATTTGGTGGAGAATTCTTATATTATGGATTTGTATACTTTCGCTATGATGGATTTGAGCTCATACATTGCTATTGATTAGATTTGTGATTTGGAAATTTTTGTTGACCCGGTTTTCATGTATGACGATGTTGTTATGGATGATGTTGATGATAAGTTGTAGATGGAGCACTATAATTTTTGATGGAGATTTTATATTGATTGGTTGAAAGAGATTCTAATTTTTGAATGGATGAAGCATAGATGGTTGATTTTCAGATTTGATCTCTTATCCATGATGGAGTGGAAACCTTTTGTGAATATGAAGTTGGGTGCAGAATTAACCTTTTACTCTTTTCTGCCAGTTGCTACTGAGTTTTAGTGGCTATTGAGTTCTAGTTACTACCAAGTTTTAATTTCTACCAAGTTTTAATTGTTGCCAAGTATTCCTTCATGTGCCAAGTTATCCAGTGGGTACTGTGTTCATGTGGTTATTGAGTGACCCTTTGGTTGCCAATCTTGGGTTGTTTCTTAGTGATCCTTTGGGTGTTGAGTTCCTAGTGTTATCGAGTGATCCTTTGAGTGTCGAGTTCTTGTTGATGTCAAGTGATCCTTTGGGTGTCAAGTTCCTATTGATGCTGAGTGATCCTTTGGGTGTTGAGTTCTTGTTGATGCTGAGTGATCCTTCGAGTTTTGAGTACCATTATTTCATGGAGCCTTTTTTTGTCGAGTTGTCTATGTTTGGTTCTACTTTGGACTAATCTAGCATGTATTTAATTTTGTGATGGGTATCTAATATTTGTAGACAGATGACTTGTCACTTGGTTATAAATTTAAGGTAAGGGTTTATTGGTTGGTATTTGCATCAGGCCAACTTGTGGCCTTTCTATGTTCTAGAATCTTTTGTAAGCTATTTTGGAAAGTATTTAAAGGGGTCTTAGGTAGAGTCTTAGCTCTGATGATTCAATGATTGATGATTTTGAAAGCTTAGAGATGTCAAATCTTGAAGTGTGGAGTCTTATCCAAGAGTAGCTTAGAGATAAAATTTTGTATTTGAGTTTGAGATATGTTCTTCTTTGAAAGATGTATTCTTCTTTTTAATGGCCATAGCTTGGAAGGCCATATCATTGGACATGTTGGATGTAAACTTCTTGCTTTGAATATATGAAATATTGCCTCTCTAGATCTAAATCTCATTCCCCTTGGTCATTTTCCACTGTGTGTTTGTTTACTAGTTTCTAGATCACCTCATTTTGGGGTACATCTAGATTAGCACTACATCACTTGCTGAGTTGACTATGTTGCTGAGTGTCAAAATATCACCCAAGTGGTCTTCAAAACTTGAGTTTTAACAATGAGCCAACTTGGTGAAGATTGTTGAATATGATATTGTAGCCAACTCTAGAAGGTAATTATTTGGATTTTTATGTGTAATATATCTTGTGTAATCCAAATGAGAATGTGTAAATTTAAGAAGAAAAATGAATGTGAATTAGAAGAAGGCTACAAGTAGCATAAGGAAAAGAAGAGTCTCATCTATCACAACAAGGTGATTAGTTTACATCAAGGGAATATCAATCAACTAACCAAGTTTCAGATCAGAGATCAGTTAGTGGTTCATCCTAAAAGGTGCATCAGTCAAATCCTTTAATAAGGTGGACTTAATAGTCTTATGAAAACCTCCTAACTGAGTAAAAACTTCATTGTATTGTATACATCCTTTTACAAGGTGAACCTAACAATCCTTATTGCTCCTAATAGGGTAGATCATCATAAGTGATCAATTGTAAGCTTTAACAGGAAAAATTTATACTATAGTACTAAAACTTGTGGGTATCATCCCCACCCTAGTTTTATTTTCTATTTGGCAGGTTTTTGGGTTACCAAATATTGTGTCATGTGTTATGAATGTTTTATTTCTTTCAATCTTTCATGCATGCAATTAGATCATATAAGCTTAAAGAGGTTTTATTGTTGAATTGAAGTAAAAAAAATTATTGGTTCTTGATTCACCCCTCCCCTCTCAGTCACCTTGTTTATATTAAATTTCCAACAAGGTACCCATCCTAGTATTACTCTGGCTTGAGAATGCTTAACTATGAAGATTCCTCCATGGTAAGTTCACTCTTCTTGGAACGCTATTTTAGAAACTTTCAAAAAAAATTGTGCCTTATGAACCATTCATTAAAAAAAAAACTTTGAGCTCATCAATGGATAAGTAGATATATTTATCACAAGTCAAATTATTAGATTGATGTCATTATTGAATAGTGTATTTTTTGGAGTCAAGCCCATTGACAAATGTTCCATGAGTAGCATTTCACACCAACACATCTCTCATAAGATTAGGAATAATAAAACTAGTATTATAATTTAGAATTTGGAAATATAGTAAACAAATAAAATATGTGGAAATGGATGAAGATTGAGAATTATTTTTTTAATGATTATTTAGAATAATAATTGTTATATTTTCTTAATTTTTAAGAATGATATTTTAGTTGCTAAAAAATGTTCAAAATGAGGGATTTAGTTCCCACAACAAAACTATATGGAAAGAAATCTTTTTTCCCTTTGATCTCAAATTATTTTATAGATGACATATATAGCTAGATCAATCAAATAGAAAAAATATTTTTTGAATTACTTTTTCTCTTTTATAATAATTCAAATTTAAACTCACCTGAAATTGGTAGTTTTCATTTCCCACCATAATTAATCACATATAGTCTAACCAAAGAAAAATTATACATTTTGGAAGATGACTCTCTCCTCTAGAACATCATATAACTTTAAAATTTTGATGGATAAAATTTACTATTTATTTCTTGCTCAAAATCAACATCTTCTCATGTATTAAAATATGTACTTGTAGTATTTTTTAATTACAATACACTATATTTAAGTAAAACACTATAAATTGTATATGAGAATATTCTTAACTTTGAGCTCTATTAAATGGTTTTTATATGTTGTTAAAAAAAATCATTAAAAAGAGAAAAAGTTATTGAAATGCTAGTTTTCTAAAATCATCAAAAAATAATTATTTTTCTTTAGTTCTTGGACATAAACTTGTATAAGAAATGCATTTAATAGACATTTCCAATTGAAAAAATGTGAGAACATATATAACGTAGGTAAAATAAATTTACCTAGATCATATGTCTGAAAAAAAGAAAGAGATATAAATACTAAAATTCAGTCATTCTAATAAGGCAGCCTAAAAGATAACGCAACTTTGTACTTTCACATTTTATTTTACAAAATTTATGTTGAATAATTAGTTACAATAATTATTCACTCTTACAAATTATTTGATAATTTTTTTAAAATATTTATTAAAATAAGTAAATAATACTAAATGTTAGATATGAAATTTCCTTGTATTAGTTTTTATCAATTATTTTATTAATTTTTACATATTTCACAAATTATTGGACAAAACAAATATGTTATATAAAATATATATTATTGTTCAAGTTCATTTTCATAACAATCTAAGTTATCTTTTTTGAATTCAATTATATTTATTCACCTTGATTCTAAGACTTAATACATTTCCAATTTAAATATATTTTCTATCTAACACTAACATATTCTAACATTTGTCAAAATAAAAAATCTAAACTAATTTCAAATTCCAAATAAATGATGAATTCTATATAAATAAGTAAATAATACCATTTTTTTACATTAAATTTAGAAAAATAGTATTTCCTAGAATCTATTCTCTTATCCCAAGTAAAATAAGGGAAGATTAAAAGGATAACTTAACAAAGAAAGTTGACCTCAAACCTTGATAGGCGCAAGAGAGTAAATAATATTATACTTAAGGGGGACATAAATCTATTGGCATTACAATTGCAACTCATTGGGTGCAAAAAACTAGTTTATTTAATTAATTCCCTTCTAGTTGGATGCAAACTATTGAACTAGAAAGTTTGATGTCATCACAAAACTACTGACTCCTAGTCGAAATATTTTCATTTTTTTAACTTTTTCTTTAGGTTATTATTTTCTTGTTTTGACATTATACAAATTAATTAAAAATGTTCTTTTAAAGTTCTATTCTATATTTTTATTGTACTAAATGTTATAAATATGTTATTGAATTTTATATTTTTAATTTAGATATTATCTTGCATGTCCATAAAAATATTAAAATGTAACTTAGTTCAAGGACTAGAAGCAAAAATGTTGCCACTTTTTTTTTTTTATATCGTTCAAACTTATTCATTATTCTCAATTCCGAAGGGGGACACTTCCACATATTTTACTCTCTTTTTTCCCTGAATTATTCATGAGATATTTCACCTGATGAACAACCTTTTTAGAGTTAATAACCCCTTAGGGTTTAGAACAAATATGGTTTGTGAGGAATTTTACAATCCTAATAGAATAAAATTGGGGTTCACCCAATTCCAACCCGACTCTTTGGACTTAATCTAAGAGTGTTAAGTATTTCTTGGGAATGTTAGTTTTGATTGTAGAAGCTAAAAGTTTTGAAAAAAGTAGAACTAGATTTTTGAAAGGCCTTGGCTCCAACCCAAAAATGCAAAGATTTTGAGGAAGGTACAAATTTGATGACTCTCATACTATTTGGCTTGAACATATTGAGATTATGTTTTTCTATCCATCAAGTCTTTTTCTTCTTCTTTTTTTCACTTTTTTTTTTTTGTTTCATTTTTTTTGTAACTTTCCTTCTACCCTTGTGTTAAAATTTCTCTTACACTTCTTTAAAGCTTTCATAAATATGTAATTTTCCATCTTTCACAACTGTGACTATTCCACTATTTCGATGATAGATCACAAAAGTAAAAAATTTGATGCTAAAAATGTATACATTATTGAAATAAAAAGTAATGAAAAGAGAATATATTTAGTAATAAAAATAAATAAACTCATCAAATAAAAGAAAAAAAATTTTAAAAAATAATAATTTCAAGTTAGTAAATATAATTATAATGCCAATCTCATCCTTAGACTAATTTGTTAAAAAAAAATGCAAACCTTTTCATAGAATAATATAGCTAACACTTATATTAAAGCTCGGTTGTATTTTTTTTGATAAAAAAAAAATTGGGTCATTTTTTAAGAATTCAATTTCTACATGTGATCAATATTGTTAACCACAACCTATAGGAGTTCGATGTAGAAAATAAAATAAAAAAATCTATAAGGTATTTGTTGGCCACTCTATAAAATGTTGGTAGATAAAATACCATCATAATTCTTATAAGATATGGTAGGGAGATATTTAAGCTTTCATTTCAAAGGGAAAGGAACACTGCATGTAGAAAAATTTTATTAAAAAATTCATGAAATTACTAGGTGAACAATAACTACACCTCAAAAATCACCTTCACACCACCATGCATACAAATTCACCCTTATTTGGGTGACTAATTATTAGTGACCAACCATTTTGTCATTTACTTAGTCACTTATCTTTGTCTAACCTTGTGATTTTACCTCACAACCAAATTAGTCATGAATATTTAGTCACTTATAAATTGAAAAAACATTATTAAAATTTTGATCATTTTTGGTCACATGAATAAGAGTTTGAGTCACATAGTCATTTATTTGAAAAAATTCTACTAGTGAACTATAAAATTTATTTCACTATGAGGACTATTGACCAAGAGAGCAAATTGTCAATGTAATGTAAAATATTAGAAAATTTACTATTTTTACAACATTGAAATAGAAAAGATCACTTGCTAAATATTTCTTTACTTTCTTAAATTGAAATCAAACCTAATAAGTAAGGAATGTTTATCAAAGGATTAAAAATTGTGTCTTACCATACTATTAAATTGTTGCAACTACATTACCATATTTTTTTATGAAGTGAAAATAGGTTTTGAAGGGTATGTTGAAGCCTTTACATTAAAATATATAATGAGTTCTATCGCCCAAACAAATACTTGAAAAGGGATAATAGAAAAACAAAACTAGAGAATAAAAAATACATAGAGATAATAAAAAACACAAAAAACTAGCCAAAAGTTTGAACTAGAAGAAACATTTTTCATAGTGGGTAAGTGAACCAAGTTATGGTGCCAAAAGGGGGGTATAAGTGGACACCTTACTTTTGAAATCAGCAATTTCTACACCTCAACAAGAATTTGAAGACAATTACACTCAAAATTTCAAGATATGACAAAAACAATAGTAGCAATCCTTTGCATCTAGTTTCTAAACTACTAATTTGTTTTCAAAATGGTTTAGTTTTAGGTCCTTAAAAAAGGGGACCATAGAAAGTGGTACTATTTATTTAGAGAAAACATAACATAACATAGTACAAAGTGTGGGCCCTCTAAAATTTTAACTTTGTTTTGAAATTCTTTCATCACTTTGGTCAAAAGTTACCTAACACTATGTAGTTTATCCTAGATTTTCTGGGTAATTTTATAATGTGTATTTTTTTAATAAATTTTTTATTTGGACACATCCCAAAAATGTGAAATATCTATGTGCTTCCCCTAGAAATGATTAAAAACTAATCTAAAATTAAAACTTCTTTTTTCTCAAAGTGTGTAGAATAGAGTCTAGTTTCTAAAAAACTATAAGTTGTTGTGAAATTTGATGAATGAGCTAAAATCTACAACCCAATTAGTACATGTTGGTTTTTGATGAAAAATGGACATACATTCAAAATAAATTGTAGTTGATAGACTTAGAATAGATCAACTAAAAAATAAATTATATGGTTATATAGCTAACACAGAGACCTACAATGTCATGTAACCTGATTTTATTGATGCTAAACCATGAGGAAACTTGAAGGAGAGCACACAAGGAAAATAAATTTTTTTTGTATGTTTGTATCAAAACACATCTCAGACTAGTTTAGATACTCCAAACCTTTGGGTTGGATCCACAAGGAAAAAACCAAGGCTTAGGCTTGGTAGAATGTAAATCTTTTAATAATAGGTGAAAACTATTTAAAGCTTTTTTAATTTAAGTTTTTATAGTATGTGCACACTTTAGTGCACATGCACTATTAAGACCTAAATACCAATATAGAGGGAAGGAGAGAGGTAGAGAGGGTAGAGAATGAGATAAATTAGAAGATGGGAAGAGAGTAGGAGGTGGTATAGGGAGAGAGGGAGGGAGGGAGAAATAGAGAGAGAGAGAGAGAGAGAGAGAGAGAGAGAGAGAGTAGGGGATCAGAGAAGGTGGTATAGGAAGAGAGAGATAATGAGAGAGTATGGGATGGGAGAGAGAGAGAGTGATAGAGAGTAGGGGATGGGATAGAAAGAGAGAGTGTATGGAGATAGAGAGAGATATGGGAGTGTATATGTGTGTGTGTGTGTGTGTGTGTGTGTGAGAGAGAGAGAGAGAGAGAGAGTAGGGGATCAGAGAAGGTGCTATAGGAAGAGAGAGAGAATGAGAGAGTATGGGATGGGAGAGAGAGAGTGATAGAGAGTAGGGGATGGGATAGAAAGAGAGAGTGTATGGAGATAGAGAGAGATATGGGATGGGAGAGAGAAAGTGGGGGGTGGAAGAGAGAGAGTAGGGGATGGGAGAGAGAGAGTGAGCATAGGGGATGGGAGATAGAGAGTAGGAAGGGAGATGTAGAGAGAGTGAGTGAGAGAGAGATAGTAGGGGATAGGATGGAGGGAGAGTTAGGGAGGGAGGGAGAGAGAGAGAGAGAGAGTAAGCAATAGGAGAGGAAGTGGGAGAGGGAGAGTGAGAGAGAGAGCGGGGATGGGAGAGAGAGATATATAAAGAGAGCATAGGGGATGGTAGAGAGAGTAAGAGAGAGAAACTAGGGGATGTGAGAGAGAGACTAGGAAGTGGGAGAGGGAGAGGGAGAGGGAGAGGGAGAGTGAGAGAGAGATGGGATGGAAGAGAGAATGAGAGTGAGAGAGAGAGAGAGTAGGGGGCGGGAGAGATAGAGTAAGGGATGGGAGAGATAGAGTAGGGGATAGGAGAGAGTAGGGGGTGGGATAATGAGAGAGAGTAGGGGATGGAGGAGAGAGAGTGAGAGAGAGTAGGTGGTGGGAGAGGGAGAGAGAGAGTGGGAGAGAGAGAGAAAGTAAGGGACGGGAGAGGGGAGAGAGAGAAAGAGAGAGAGAGTAGGGGATGGGAGAGAGAGTAGGTAGTGGGAGAGGGAGTGGGGTATGGGAGAGTAGAGAGAGAGAGGAAGTGATGGGAGGGCAGAGAGAGAGAGAGAGGAGGGGGAGGGGAGTGTGTGTGTGAAAGAGAGAGAGTGTAGGGGATGGGAGAGGGGAGAGAGAGAGTAGGGGATGGGAGAGGAGAGAGAAAGAGATAGCAAGGAATGGGAGAGGAGAGAGTGAAAGGGAGAATAGGGTATGGGAGAGGAGAGAAAGTGAGAGAGAGAGTAGCGTGAGAGAAATATTAGAGGATGGGATAGGTCCAGAGAGAGAGAGAGAGTAGGTAGTGGGAGAGGGAGTGGGAGAGGGAGAGAGAGAGAGTGAGAGAGAGTAGGGGATGGGAGAGGAGATAGAGTAGCTTGAGAGAGAGAGTAGGGGATAGAGTGTGAGAGAATGTAGGAAGTGGGAGAGGGAGTGGGGGAGGGAGAGATCCTAGAGAGAGATGAGGGGGATGGGAGTGTGTGTTAGAGAGAGACTAGGGGATGGGAGAGAAAGAGTGAGAGAGAGAGTAGGGGATGGGAGAGAGATTGAGAGAGAGAGAGTAGGTGGTGGGAGAGGGAGTTGGAGAAGGAGAGAGAGAGGAGATGGGAGTGTGGGTAAGAGAGAGAGAGAGTAGGGGATGGGAGAGAGAGAGTGTGAGAGAGAGTAGGGGTGGTAGAGAGAGTATATGATAGGAGAGAGAGTGAGAGTAGGGGATGGGAGTATGATAGAGAGAGAGGAGAAGATGGGAGAGGAGAGGGAGAGAGAGGGAGGATTGGAGTGTGTGTGTGAAAGAGAGAGAGTAGGGGATGGGAGAGGGAGTGGGATAGGGAGAGAGAGGAGGGATGGGAGTTTGTGTAAAAGAGAGAGTAGGTGATGGGAGAGAGTGTGAGAGATTAGGGGTTGGTAGAGAGAGAGTGAGAGTAGGGGATGGGAGAGAGAGTAGAGAGGCAGAGAGTGAGAGTGAGAGAGAGTGATTAGGTGATGGAAGAGAGAGATTAGGGGATGCAAGAGGTCCAAACAATGAGAGAGAGTAGGTAGTGGGGGAGGGAGATGGAGATGAAGAGTGAGAGAGAGTATAGGGGATGGGAGAGGAGAGAGAGCATCCTGAGAGAGTAGATGGTGGGAGAGGGAGTTAGAGAAAGAGTAGGGGATGGGAGAGAGTGTGAGAGAGTATGAAATGGGAGAGGGATTGGGAGAGGGAGATAGAGAGAGAGTAGGGGGTGGGAGAATGAGAGAGAGAGAAGGGGATGGGAGAGAGAGTGAGAGAGAATAGGTGATGGGAGAGGGAGAGTGAGAGAGAGAGGAGGGGATGAGAGAGAGTAGGTAGTGGGAGAGAAAGAGAGTAGGTGATGGGAGAGAGAGATAGAGAGAGAGAGAGTAGGGGATGGAAGAGGAGAGAGAGAGAAAGAGAGAGTAGGGGGTGGGAGAGAAGAGAGTGAGAGAGTAGGGGATGGGGATGGTGGGATAGGGAGACTTTTTTTTCACATAGTCTGCATATGCACTATATGAAAACACCAAAAAATGGTCATAACGAAAGTTTGGGTCCCTACTAATCCATACTCTTGATTTTGTCTATTGTGTATTCTATTGTTCTGATAGAAAACATGAGTTTCAGGCTATTGGAAGCTAGCAAACACTATTTGAAGGTTTTTTGAACATTCTTTCATTCTATTTGAAACTACCAAACACCAAATTCAATCATTGGATACACTATTTGAAGGCTTTTTGAATATTCTTTCTATAGAAAAGGTTACTATATTCCTTTTTAAATATTCTTTGTTATTATATAGAGACAACTTTGATTATAATTTGACATGTTCTTTAATATATAGTGAATTCATTGAAATTTGTATGTTTGAATGAATTTTTATTTGGAAATGGTTAGAAATTTGACAAGTTATTTAATTTATATTGTGTATTCATTGAAGTAATTGTAATTTGTATATGTATTTGAATACTTTGTAATTTACAAATTATAAGTAATTCAGATGTTTGAATAATTTGACATATAGAAATCATCATTATGCCAAGGAAGAAACCAAAAACTCAAACAATAAAAGAGAGGGAGAGAGATTTGACAATTAAAAGAGATAAAATGAAACTACTCTGTGAACAAAGAAAATTGCAAAGAAATAATGAAGAATTATCTTTTGAAGAGGAACAAGAACCACTAATACAAAGAAACAAAGAGGAAGAATTGGAAAGACAAAGAGAAGGAATGAGACTGTTATGCTCAAGAAGACAATTGAATTGTGAAGCTACACCATCTTCCAATGTTGGAGTCATATCATCATCTCATGTTGAAGAGACACTAATTTGTAGATTTGAAAATGTACACACTCCATCATGTCATGGTGAAGGCAGAACATCAACATACCAAGTAGGTGATATTCCATCTCTTGCATCTTATTTCCAAGACACATCATCTTTGGTTCATGGTACATAAAAGCACTCAACCTTATGTAGATGTTCAAAATGTTAAGGGAATGGAAGAGATTATAATACCTTATAGAATTTTTTTTAGAGGACCAAAATATTTGATTGATATTGATACTAACATTTTGAAATCAATGTCTGACAAGATTGGTAAGCATACTTGTCAAAGAAAAGTTAATCATATGTGGAGATTATTTTTTGAAGAATTAAATATTATAAGTCAATGCCAATTATTTGTTGAAATGATGAGAAATTTAAAATTTATGCCTATCATGAAGATTCTTGGGCTAAGAACAATGAATGATTCAAATGAAAAAAAGTTCTTATGACAAAGTGGGTTCTAAATCATGCATCAAAGATAGGAATATCACAAGACGAGTACTTACATTGACAATGGTAAGTACCCAAATGAAGAAAGCTTGACTCATGAGAAATATAAGAAAAATATTGAAATTGGTAGAGGTACTCTAAGGAGAGCCATGCTAAGGCATGAGAGATTGGAAGATCCAACAAAAAATGAGTTATGGAAATTTAATGGTAGACTACCATGAAAGGATAAAGAAATTAGTGAAGCTTTGAAATCATTGATCAAATATTTTTGGACAAATAACAAATGTGTTTCCCCTAATCAAAGAGATGGTGTAAGAAGGAGGATTGGTAGCCAAAATCGCAACCCAAATGTGAAACATTTTTTGGACTCAACTTAGACATAATTTTTTGCAAAATTTATTGGTATGTATCCTCAAATTTGAATAAGTCAAAGATTTTCTGAGATGGGTACACCCTTTTATGTGAAAATAAATCACACATGCACAACTTCTTGTAGGACACGTATTTAATTTTCTAGTCATTATGATGTTTTTAGACATATATGTGTATTTTTGCATTCTAGTTTTGTTTTGTAAGATTGTGACATAAATGAGCCGCCAAGATCTTCAAGGAAAATCATTTCAAACATTTTAAGTGAAATAGGGGATGACCAAAAATTTTACAAGAAATCATGCTTGGATGGTACAAGCTTATTTTGTGGTTCTTGACAACTTTTATCAACTTGTGAACATATGGATAGGACACATGCAATTAGAAATGAAAAAGATAGTGACATATGCTATAAAAGATGGGAAATAGGGTAAAAGATGTGATTTAATCATTAAAAAGATTCTAGTGTATGAGTGCCTAAAGATTTTTCATGAAAAGATTATTTATAAGTATGCAAGGCATACACATAGAGCTTGATGGCTAGATTTGTAGTTCAATTTTTGTAAGGATACATTTGCACTAGATACCATTATTTTGGTTGTAGATTTCATAGAGAACTACACACTAAAACCACAAAATGAGGTGCAACAAAAGTATTATACTTCTTAATAGGTTTTCATATTTGTTCACATAACATTCATGCATTCACCTAAAAGTGTAGAGGATAATAGGAAGATTTTAAGGGAGTACCATTTTTACATCAACAATGATTAATCACATTCTACAAAGTTTGTACATGGTTGTTTTCAACTATTTTATAAAGATTTGGCTAATAGGGGCATACCATATTGTCAACACATTATTCAATTAGACAATTGTGCATCTCAATTCAAGAATTTACATATATTCTATTGGTTGAGTAGGATGCATAGGTTGTCTAGAATTAAATATATGTGAAATTTCATAAAGGTTGGTCATAGAAAGGGAGAGCATGATGGTGTAGGCACATGCATCAAAAGAGCCTTATCTCATAAAGAACTAAAGTACAAAGATGGAGCAACATTGACAGATGCAAAATCTATTGTCCAATGGTGTAATGCTACAATGGTTCTAGGTAAAAAAAGGTGAGTCTATGGTTCATAGATTTTTTTGGTTGATAGATAATACAAACGTTACACCAAATAAGGATTGTTGCATAGTAATACAATCAAGTGAGTTAAACTCTTTTAGAAACTCTAATGCAAGTTCATAGAGTATCTACACATGAAAAATGGCATGCTATTGTCCATCATGTGAAAAGGAAAATTGGGATGAGTGTGACTCAACTAAATGGGTGGACAAATGGGATATACAGGTTTTGGATCCAATTGACACCTATCATCCCCCACAAGCACTAGAAATGGTAGAGATAGATTCATCCATTGACTTTGACCACTTGTCTAATCTAGTGCAACCTGGTAATATATATATATATATATATATATACAAATATATATTTTTAATTTCAATATGTAACTTTATAACTTTTACCTAAGTATTTTCTAAATTAATGATTGTATTTGTACACTTATCATTGCAAGCCATGTTTTTATTGTTATTGCACCTAAAGAAAATGAAGAATGGACACATTATTATTTTTATCATTGTGTCCAAGGAAATAAAAATTGGATCACTTGATTATAGATGGTGAAGGTTTAGAGTACCATATTGGTGCAGTGGTTGTAACTGACACATGACTTAGACGATATTTTATGAAGAACCCTAACTTGTGGTTATTCAAGGATGAGAAAACATAGAGGAATATTCTTCATTATTTGAACCTTGTTTTCACATCCAATGTCCACTTGATAAAATATGGTGGAAAACCATATAATAAGACTCTTTGGAAAGTTTACAAGTCAGAAAATGAGGCAATACTTTAGACATTAAAATGTAGAGTAGATCTAGTTGGTTCATTATATTGAATAGGGAGGGAGGAAGAGGGAGAGAGAGAGATCTAAGCCAAAGTGACACAATCCTCCAATAGCTAATAAATAGCCATTCTGAGAATCTGAAGCAAGTGCATCCAATAAAGAAAAGGAGCATCATTGAAGGATCTATATGTATATATGAACATTAACCAATAAAAAATATAAAGGAATAGATATATTTAGTATTGTATACAATGAAGATTTTTCCAAACCAAATGCAATAAGTCATTTATAATAGTTAGAAAATTAAGAAGTATACATATATATATATATAAGAATTAACAAAATGATATTGCACATAACCTCCATTATAACAACTCATGGAAGCTTTGCGATTTTAATAGTTATATTCTTTAGTCCCAAAAATGGATATTATAGATATTGCTCACTAATTCTTTACAATAGAAAATATTTACAAAAAATGTCATCTACTTGTATGAGGAGATTATATATTATAGAAATTCCACACCAAAGTAGTTGGCTAGCTACTCAAAAAATAGTAACTAAATGCAAGTGGGATCATAAAGATACCTTAATAAACTAGTATCTCATTTACTCAAGCAACATCTTGGTCATGTACTTGACTCAGACATATTTGGGAACAAACAATCTTCTTTTAAACTCAAGTCTCAATTTAAAGGTGACAATTAGCTTTTTGTTGTTTTGTTAAGATCATTAATATATTTCAATGAATGCATAAGGAGTTCATTAATTGGTTAGAAGCTTAAGGATAGGTGTTTGGTTTGATTTTAAGCACATTTGTGCTTTAGGAGGACCTACAATGGTCATGGGCAATGTATGAGCAAAAGTTGCTAAAAAGTTGTTTGCAACTTTTTCAAAGTCACTTAGCAATTTTTTTTTTTTTTTTAAATTTTTTTTCTTTTACAACTTTACTAAGAGGATACAAATCCATAACAAAACACAAAAAGGGATGGGAAGAATATAAAGGTGATGAGGAACTCTAAAACAAGAGTTGGTGAAAGTCACTATATGGCTAAAGTTTAGAACAACAAACTGTATGTAGCAATCTTTGAGGAAAAATCACTTTCATCACTGATTTCTTGTGAATAGACTGGAGTTTTGTGTAAATTTTCAATGCATTATTATTTTGATTCTTATAGTTTTGGTAGTATTTATAAAATTCTTTTCAAACTATATGGTCTGCTACTAGTTTTGGCATAACATGTAAATAAGGGGCTGTATCTTTGGTTTCCACCATGGGAAAACCATGGAAAATTGGAAGCTTCAAGTACAGATACCATTTTGTTTGTACAAAAGTGCAAGGGCCTTGGATGCTCATGCAACATTCTTTTTGAGCTTTCCCTAGGCTAATATAGTAGTATACAGCTAGGAGTGGACAAAAAAAATTGGCTCTAGAATGTAGAGGAGTGGGTTTTAAGATAAGCCCTTTGAAGGGATTCAAGAGGAGTATTAGACAGTGTTATGTTGTGAAGGAGAAGTTTTGATAAGATTGCAAAGGTGTTTGAAAGTGAGGACAGGAAGGGAACCCTCAACGCCCTCAAATAACCTTAGTTTTAGCATAATTGCTTTACCATTTTTTGGTGGCTCAAGACCCCAAAAATCCTTTACGGTTGGTCATTGGAAACAATTATTCTTATTACCAAATTTTATTAAAGCTTAAGGAAAAGTAGGTAAAAGCCCTACAAATCTACAAGGAGGCCTAATTGGGGCTCCTCTAGTAGTCTTGTTTATGAAGGAACTATTCAATTAGGTATCAAGCCAACTTGACTATCACTTTGATCATGTGGAATAGGTTGTAAAACTTTTGTAAAAATCTTCACAAACCTTGTTAGATCTTGTGTTGGTGAAAAACCATAAATGACCCTTATAAGCCTATAGAGAGTTGGTTGCTAGAGAGAAACTTGTAATGCTAAGGAGTTTGAATTCTTGACTTGGTGGGTATGCTTGGGTAGTTTGGAGGATTCTTGATTGTGAAGGAATCCTAGAGATGATTAGAGGTATCAGAAGAACTTAGATCTAGTTGAAGATCGGGAGCATAGATTTTCTAGTCTATCCCAAGCTTTTCCATTACATGCCTAGCCTGAGTATCACAGCTTCTCAATTCCTTTAAATGCAAGGCCATTGATGAATAGGCATTTCTATTTGAAAGATTTGTGGTATTGGAATGAAGTATGTGACCAAATTCTTTGCCTACTAATGACCCAATTCAAGGCTTGACTTCACATTGCTCCATGGATAATTCTATAGCACTTGTTACTTATCTATGTGAAATTTTTGTTCTTGTTACATGTGCACTCTTTCATAATAGTTGTAAGTTTTGTCTCTTCATCCTAAGTAATTGGCATACCCTGGATGGTACCAAGATAACCATTTTCTTCTAAAATGTCCTTTTCTCTTAGATTAATCTCTCTATTAAGAAAGTTTTCTATATCTTCCTCTGTATATTTAATAGATGTAGTTATAATTCCTCTATATATTAACCTTTCCTTTGTAGGATTGAGAACGCATGGGGAGTCAGGCCAACTTTTGGTCACTGTATTGAATAGATATTCACTATATTTCGATTGAAGGACTTGGAAAAGGTTCCAAACTATTAAAAAATAACTAAAAACACCTAATCCTATGCTATCTTGACCAAAAACTCAAAAAGAACCAATTTTATCCAATTAACAAATTTTGCTCATATCTTGCACAAAGAGGCCTAGGCATACATATCTTGCTCATATCTAATTTACTATGTGTTGTAGGATTGAACTGTCTATTTTTTTAGGTTTAGCTTTGAATAGTCACTAAATGCCATAGGGAAACAATATTTGACATGGCATATCTTGGAGCTTATAAAAGGTATAGATGTGATTCTAGGTGTTATAGGACCATGTTGGAGAGACCTACTATAACCTCTCTCACTTTTTTATGATATTAGTGCATTTTGATTTTGTGACCCCATCTTGGGTGATGCTGAAACTTGTAGTGTTGGCCAATATAGAGTTACCAACCATCGAATCTCCCTTAATGTTCCTTGTGGGATCAAATTGTTTATTCTATTATCTCTAGATGGCCAAGAAAACCCTAACTCCAAGCTCTTATTTTTCCATTGAGCACTCAAATATTTTCTAGTATGCTGAATCAAATTGTCCCTAAGAGTCACTAAATGTCATAGGGTAGTAATCTTTGATAGGGCATATCTCGGAGCTCATGCAAGGTCTGTATGTGATTCTAGGTGATATAGGACCATGTTGTAGAGACCTATAATAAAATATCTCACTTTTTGGAGATCTTATTCCATTTTGATTTTGTGACCCCATATTAGTGATGTTGAAACTTATAGTGTTGGCCAGTACAAAGTTTCCAACTATCAAATCACTCTCACCTTTCATCATGAGATTGAATTGTCTATTCTATTAGCTCTAGGTGGCTGATTAAACCCTAGCCTCAAGATCCTCCTATCCCATTGAGTGCTCAAACATTCTTGGGCACACCAAATTGAATCGTCCCTAAGAGACTAAATGCCATGGGGCAATGATCTTTGATGGGGCATATCTTAGAGCTCGTGCAAGATATGGATGTCATTCTAGGTGCTTTAGGATCATGTTGTAGAGACATACAATAAATTCTCTCACTTTTTGGATATCTTATTCTACCTTGATTTTGTGACCCCATCTCAGGTGATGTTAAAACTTCTAGTGTTGGCTACTATAAAGTTGCTAACTATCGAATCTCTATCACCATTCCTCATGGGATCGAACTACCTATTTTGTTAGCTCTAAGTTCTTGGGTAGACCCTAGGCCCAAGCTCCTCCTATCCCATTGAGTGCTCAAACATTCTCAGGCATGCCAAACTAGATCATCCCTAAGAGTCACTAAATTTCATAGTGCAGTGATCTAATTGGGCATATCTTAGAGCTCGTGCAAGGTATGGATGCAATTCTAGGTGCTGTAGGACCATGTTATAGAGACTTACAATAACCTCTCTTACTTTTTGGAGATCTTGTACCATTTTGATTTTTTGACCCTATCTTAGGTGATGCTAAAACTTGTAGTATTGGCCAGTATAAAGTTTCCAACTATCAAATCACCCTCACCTTTCATCATGAGGTTGAATTGTCTATTTTGTTAGCTCTAGGTTGCTAATCAGACCCTAACCCCAAGCTCCTCCTATCCCATTGAGTGCTCAAGCATTCTTGGGCATGCCAAACAAAATCATCCCTAAGAGTCATTAAATGCCATAAGGCAATGATCTTTGATAGGGCATATCTCAGAGCTCATGTGAGATATGGATGTGATTCTAGGTGCTATAGGACTATGTTGGGGAAACCTACAATAATCTCTCTCACTTTTTAGAGATCTTATTCCACTTTGATTTTGTGACCCCATCTCAAGTGATGTTGAAACTTGTAGTGTTGGCCAGTACAAAGTTTCCAACTATCAAATCTCCCTCACCATTCCTCATGGGATCAAACTATCTAATCTATTAGCTCTACATGGCTAGGTAAACCCTAGCCCCAAGATCCTCCTATCCCATTGAGTGCTCAAAGATTCTTGGGCATGCCGAACTGAATCATCCCTAAGAGTCACTAAATGTCATAGGGTATTGATCTTTAATGGGACATATCTCAGAGCTTGTGTGGGGTATGGATGCAATTCTAGGTGCTATAGGGCCATGTTCTAGAGACATACAATAACCTCTCTCTCTTGTTGGAGATTTTATTCCATTTTGATTTTGTAGCCCCATCTCGGGTGATGCTAAAACTTGTAATGTTGGCTAATACAATGTTGCCAACTACTAAATCTCTCTCACCTTTCATTATGGGATCAAACTATCTATTTAGTTAGCTCTGGGTGGCTAGGTAAACACTATCCCCAAGCTCCCCCTATCCTATTAAGTGCTTAAGCATTTTCAGGCATGCTGAACTAAATTGTCCCTAAGAGTCACTAAATTCTATAGGGCAATAATCTTTGATGGTGGCAACTAGATATGTCATCTCATCCAGTGATGGAGACTCATGATAGAAGGTAAATAGGTGATCATACAACTCATTTTGAATATGCTATTTTTTATGGTAATAAGGTAATCCTTTTTTCTAAGGTCAAGGAACTTGAGGTAACTTATAAACCCAAGTTGATTTAGGCCTAACAATTTTTCCTTTTTTGTTTTTTTTGTTAATAAGTTGACTCAATAAGTGTTTTGAGTGTCATTAAACCTTATATAGGTCCTATGTCTTACCAAAAATCACTTGCTTAAGTTCTACGAAGAGATAGTGCAAAAATTGCATTTTGCAATAAAAGTTTTTGATTAAGTAAAACAAGTTTTATAGGGATTTTGAAACCCAAAATTATTATAGTATATCAAAAATAAAAATATTTATAAATATCCAGCATAAATGAAGCAACTTAACAAAAGCCAACCTTAAAAACCACCAGTGACTATGAACAAAAAACTAGCAAGACTAGAACATGAAAGAACCAGCTACACTAGGAAAGAATGAGACAACAACTTAACTATAAATTATCTTTATCAAGAACCTATAGGGATTCTATAGCTTCTATGTTCTTCCTATTATCTGTCTCCTCTTGGTCCTTGGATTCTTTTGGATAATCCTTAGCCTGCACATTTTCCAAGTTGGACTTCTCCAAAATTTTCCTGCCAACTCCAACACTAATCACTGATTCACCTAGGCTATTAATACTTTTGTTTAGGGTATTCAAGGTGGTGATCACCTGATTTTCTAGGTTTTGGTGAAAGAACTCCATCCTTTGGACTCTTTGTTCAACCTTAGTGATTTTTTCCTTCTGGTTGGCCCTATGATCCTAGATGTTGAAATGTTGTTGGCTTCCATCCCGGCTTCTATCCTCTTCATTGTGCCCCTGGTCACTACCTCTTTTTTGGTCACCTTCCAGGCTTCTTCTCCCCTTGAGTTCTTCTATTTTATGGAACAACCATTTGATATACCATAAATTGTTTATCATGCTATTCCTAGCATTTTCAAAAAGGTTAAGCCCAGTTTCCCTTATGTTATTTGAGATCACAACTAGACTAGGATCAATGAGATTATCATAATGGTTTTAGCCATCAATGTCCTCCATCACTTGAATATTCAAAGGCTCCCTGAAAATCGCCAATTTGGCTTTGTTTGAATTAAAATTCCTCCAAGACATCCTCTTATTTTTTATTATCACCTCCCCACTCCCTTTTCCCAAAATTTTTGTAGTCAAAGAGGAAGTGGGGCTAGGGCTAGGAATCTTAGGAATCTAGTCTTTGTTGTGAAAGGTCTTATCTACTTTCCTATTCTTAGGATTCCTTGACATGTTAATAGAATCCTCCTCCTCCTTTTCACTATCCCTCCCCTTCTTCTCCTCCTTCTCATCATCCTCTTCCTTCTCCTCTTCCTCTAATTCAGTGTCCTCATCATCCTCATTGTCCTCCTCCTCCTCTTGAGGCTTAGCCTTAAGGGGAATGAGGGGTAAACCTCTTGGGATATTTTTGTAGGGAACACAAGTAGAGGATCTCATTTCTTCCTTGGATTTAGACTCCTCTTCTTCCAATTTTATGCTCTACACATCCTCAGAATCTAAGCTCCCAGTTTCCTCGAAAGCACACCCAACATCACCATGGGATTTTCCATTGGTTTGAGCCTTCAGATACTCATAAACCAAGAAGAGTAATCCCTCATGAAGATTATGGATTAGGATGGGTTTCCTCTTGAAACCCTCAATACCCTTGCTCACAGAGGTGAAGAGGTAAAAAGAAAAAAGACATTTTGAGTCTATGCCTAAAGTGGTTAAGCAAGACAAAATGATGCATTCTTATCTTATCAAATCTGGGGTCTAGAGAAATATACTCAATGATGATCCTGAGAACATAGCTCCATAGATTTCTTATTGACTCCATCTCATAGTACATCTCCACCTTGATGAGCTTATTCAACTCCTTTTCATCGTTCACACAAACTTTGATAGCATTTGTTGACATTTTCTTGTCTCTGAAAAAATTGCTCCCTTCCAGAGCATTTTACAATAAAAGTTGTTGATAACATTTGGGGAATTTTAGAATTTTTTTGGAAAACATTGAAATTAACCTTGTAACCAATAAACCAATAGGTAATTGGTTGGAATGGATGTCAAATGACGAAAATAGTCTCTATTAATTTAGAGGAGGCATAAGGTGTTGGTGATTATTAAGTATTTTTTATATGGCAAGAAATCACTATTCATGTTAAACTTCTATATAGGATGATTGAGTTATTGTGAAATATCATTACATCCTATTTGGAATAGCAAACTCATACTTTGTTAGAATGAAACACCACTTTAGTTGCATGTCATCACTGAATGGAGTTAGTGGAAGATGTTAATGATCTTCTTGGTTGTCTAAATAGCCATTTCATGGGTTTGAAACATAATCACTTCCCTTTGTGAAGAGTTATTAAAAGATTAGAAAATTAGATGTTGTTGTAAAGAAAATATAGTCATCGGATGTTGGACGATTGTTTTCACTCATAGTATGTTGAAAAATCTCTTGGAAGGATGGAATAGATGATAGATTGAAGTTTTTGAGATAGTTATTAGGCGTTTCTTGAAGTGTCTAAGGTGTTATTTTGAAGCAATAAGTTGATTATGATCTATTTCTCAAATTTGCTCATTTTTTCCTTATTGCTTCTCAAGTTTTGTATAGGGAAAGTGATCAAGTAGTTATGTGAAGTTGGGTAGAAGTTTGTTCAATGTTGTAACCAAGTTGGAAATAGTCTTTGAAGACACTTAAGAAGGTGGGAAAGGTATTTTTTCTTAAAAGTGTTCTTGTTGGAAATCCACTAGCTTTTGGTATGAGCAGTCTACATCATTTTGGATGCAAATTACATTAAAATTAAATACATGTTCAATGTACTTAAAATGTAAACAAGAAAAAAAAAATAAAAATAAAAAAAAATTTAAAAAAAAATAAAAAAAAAAAAAAAAAATATATATATATATATATATATATATATATATATATATATACTACAATTACCAATAATGTCATACATGAACAAACATATAATATATTATGATTACCAATAATGTCATATATGAACAAACATATCATATATTAACCAATAATTTCATAAGTCTAATAATGTCATGCTCCAAATATATGTTATACATCAAATATAAAATTTCATATATACATCAAATGTATATCGAATATGTCCACTAACATAAAATCCAACATATATGTGTGAGGCCTCGCCCCGACCATCGTAGCATAGTGATACATTAATATTATTTTGATACTCACAAGTTGAGATGTTGAGACATTATCTGATGCTTAGAACATATTATATTATTTCATGCTATGTGATGTTATTTTCAGATGTTTGATGTTTGTCAGTTAATGTTTTTTGTATATGTATGTTGATGAATTAAGTAAAATGTAGGATTAACACATTGATTTTGGAATCTTTATGATTAAGGATATAAGTAGGATGAAAGAAACCCTAATTGATGTATGTTTCAATTTATGTGAATTTCTAATACGTATATACATATTTACATGTGATTTTATGGGGCTACTGATGTGTGCAATGAGTGTGTAGGATATTTAGCCGAGAAACGCGACGGAGGAACATAACTGATCCCTATGTGCTAATTTTGGAAACCTTGTTGTTCATAATTAAATTGAGATGTATGTATGTATCCTTATGTGATCAGTGAATGTTAATGTTAGTAACTATGTTCTTTTAGTGTCGCTTGACACTCGTAAATTATTTATGCTCTTCAGCATGCTAGTTAGGGTTAGTTGTGTAACCCTTGGACCTAAGTCAGATTAAGTTAGTATCTTTTCCTAATTTGGTTCTTAATTGAGTTTAGTCACCCTTAATTTGGATTAGTGATTAATCTACATTTTAGAGTTGTTAGTTGGTCCTAATTATTTTTTCTAGCTTTTGTTTGGTTCCAAACCTATTCCTAAGGCTTTAAAACATGAAATATTTATACCCAAGGGGTATGGGTATGGGTTGGGGGTCTTTTCCAAACCCTAAGTCCCTTTTATTGACTTTTGAGGTCACTCAAAAAGTCTCTTTTTGCCTTTGTGCGAAAATTGACTATGGCTACCATGAGTTGCATCACCTCAGCTCCACTTAGTGATTAACCATAGTGTGGGTTGAGTTAGGAGCTTCTAGATTTTTAGGTGGGTGGGAGAAGTTATTGCTCCTTTTGCTGGTTGAGTTTGAGGCTTATTTAGAGGCCCTTCTTGGACTAGTTGAGTTTGTTACCCAATCTCTACATTTAGAGAGGAGTCTTGGAAGATTGAAGCAAGGAAGGGAAAAGATCTACTCAAATTTGTTCATTTGCTATTACATCTTTGTGAAGGTAGGAGTTCTTTATCTCCCTTGTTCAGATTTTCATCTTTGTTTCATGCTTATGCTACATTGTTGTTGTTTGAATGCTTGTATGTTTGTGGGTATGTTGGGAAGATTTGAAAACCATGTTTTTTTGAATTTTTTTTTTCTTGTTTATGTTTGAATTTTGAGATGTTCTTGTGTGTGTGTTTTGGCATTACTCACCCTTGGAGAGGGTAGAAGTGGCCAATTTTAGGAAAGGTCATTTTAGTTGGATTCCAACAGTGTAGAGTCTCTTCTTAGGATGAGAAGAGGGAGAGAGGGTAGGGTGTTATGGGCCCCTACCTATCAGCACAAACCACGTATGAGTTTTGGCATGTAAGAATGGAAGAACGAAAGTTCTTGATTTATAGCTCTGATTGGGCACCTAGTTTGGTGTTGTGTCTGACATCTCCTATTGGAAAATTCCACCTTTCCTTAGTGTTGATTCATTGTGAATCCTATTGTGAAAAACTTGTATGAATATGTATGTTGATTGTCTCTTGGTCATGCTTGTTGTCACTTGATCAAATTTTGTTTCCTCCATGGTTCTTAGAAATGTGTTTCAGAAATTGATATGGTACCCTTGATGAGGGTCATGAAGGAAATTCAATTATATTGTTGTAAATTTTGGGATTGGAATCCTATTTATTTTGTATTTTCAAAACTTTTTTGTAATGGTAATGACACCGGGTTTTCTTCCTAGTTTTTTCTTGGCTGAGCCTTTGAATTAGGTTTGTCAATAAAATTGGTGATTGAGTATAATTGTTTATCATGTGATTTAATCATAATTTTTAGTTAGATGAAATGCACATCAGAAAGAAGATGTTATGATGATGGTTTAATTCAACAAAATTTTCAAGTTTCTTTATATTTTCAAAAATGAAAATTATGTTAAGGAAAGAAAAATGGATATGGTTGATATATTTCAATTCAAATTTGTTTAGGATATCAAATAAATCATGTTTTATTGTGATACAACTATTGAATCTATGTTTTAAATCCATTCAAATATACACCTTGAATTTTTTTTAAAAAATTACATTGCTTTGTAACTCTATACTTAGAATTTTTATTTTTATTTTGAAGTATTCCAAGAGAGTAAAAACTCTCTGGTTTTTGTATGAGGAGACAATTTAATTCCCCTCATAACAACAGAGAATCTTTGAAAGATTCCTTTTAATATTTTGATTGAAAAATATAAATATAAATTAATCAATTTATAAATAGATGTAACAATTCCAAAATAGACTATTAACATTTTTAAAATATCCTAACTATCTTGTATCTACCTATAAAACTTTATGTATTAAATGCTTTCCCCAATTCCCCTTGTTGGGCGCAGCTCCCATATGACTTGGAAAAATCTTTTAAAAAGAAAATGTAATGATGATGGGGTGACATCACCCCATCCCCATCACCTTTTTTAGCGCACATCATCTTATGCAATTAGGGAAGGCTTTAACAAATTGATATGATTTTTAAAAAAATTGCCTTTCTCCTTGGGCATCACATCTGAATACATTTTTTTAAAAGGTTTTGTTGCAAAGTTTCTTTTTAAACAAATTCAAGTGTCATCAATCTGATGACATCACCTACCAACTCTCTTTTTGGACGTTGCTTTTGATTTGAGTGAAGGATGGTATTAAATTTTACTTTTTTTTAACCCATCTCCTCCACTAATCACCTTGCAAGAGAGTTCATGATTTGTTGACTTGTTGTCCCACGTACTTGGGCCAAGTCTTCTCTGGGCTACGTGTTGCAGACCATCAGTTTGTGTAGGGATGCTTGGGGATTCACCCAAGCTCTCCTTTGGGTGAGTGGAGTGTAGGGTAGAGTGTAGGTGGTGAGGAGTGGTTAGAAAATAGGTTAGTCCTAGGTTAGTGTTAGGATATTTTAGATTTAGTTTATGTTAGAAATATGTTATGTTAGTTAGTGTTAAATTTAATTAAGTTTTAAAGTTGTGTTAGTTTAGTATATAATTATTTTTAAAATATAATATAGTTTAGATTTTAAATTAGTTAGTATTTTTTAAATATATATTTTAATATAGTTTAGTTGCAATTATAGTTTTAATTAGTGATAATTGAATTTGGTATTTGATTTATGATTGTATTAGAATTATAATGATAAGTTTAGTTTTGTTATGAATTAAGTATCATGTTAAATTAATATTAATTTATAGGTTCTATCATCATTTAAATTAGTGTAACTTTAGTTCTATACTAATATGATTTTTTTAAAACTAGTTTAAATGTATTATCGATTTATTTTTAGTTAGGTTAAATGTTAGATTTATTAATGTTATTAAAGTAATATTTAAAAAAATAAAATAAAGTGTATTCATGGATCTAATTAAGACTCGTGATTTGAATAAAGTGGAAAAAGTGATTTAAGTAAAAATCGTGATGTAACTTTCGTCTAAATTACTTCTTGATTTAATAATTCAATTTAATTAATCACATATTCATTTAAATGGATATTCAATGATTTTAATTATCAAGTTGTATAAGAAATGAAATAACAAAACAAAGATCGATATCAAATTAATAACCATAGAGTTCATATGTAACAATTGTTTCCTCCACAAGTTTATAAACTTAAGATGAACATAGAGAACCTTTACTTAACTATGATCATAACCTTGTCAAACTTTGAGTATTTTAATTATAATTTTTTTTAAAAAAAAATGCTTGTGTGTTTTTGCCTTGAAATTTGGGCATGACAATATGTACACTAATGGCTAAACATGTGTGTCTATCAACTATATTTTATCCTTCCCACAAAGGGAAGGAAACAAACCCCTAGAGGTCTTCAGTTATCATGTGGAGGGAGATAATGGGGATGATGTGATATTCCTCACATGCTCACTTGTCCTCTTTTTTAGGCTCTTCTCTAACTCAAGCTGATACAAACAAAGTAGATATGAATCAATAATTATTATACATTGAAATAAAATAAATGTACACACAAAATTAATTATTTTCTTGCCACCATTAAATAGTCACTCTGTACATCCACCTCAAAGGCTTTTGGACAATCAGGTGTAATAAGGCCCTACAACAAGTCAATCAATATAATCACTTATAAATAACATTTAAAATTTTAATACTAACTATTATAAACAACAACTAAAGCCATGAAAATTCTTTCATACCTTGGTTAATGCCTTTGATGACTAGACATCATTGTAGCAACTCCATGATTAATAGATTGGCAAAGATGAGGAGGAGTCTTAGGTGTCAACAACTGCATGTCATATAATAAAACTTACATATAACATGAAACATGAAATAAATATAATCAAATAAATTAAATTAACATAAAACAAATGTATCTCTATGAAGCCCATATCATGCCTAGGCTCAGAGTCCCTTGTGAATGTTGATGGTCTAGTAAAGAACCAATGCACATGCATAATTTTTTTTTTTCAATCCTTCATATGATTACTTAATAACTATATGTATTAATTTAAATGATTAAATTGATACATACTTCTTGACTTGTTGATGGGATGAAAAATGGGGCCGGGAAATCTGTACTAGGGCCAACAAAACTTTTACCTTGAATTTTGAACAATGTCAATACATGCTAATTAATTAGTTATTCACTATACATATGAAATGTATCAAATTATTTTATTATAATTTTAATTTATCTGTGTGTAAATGCCAAATGTGTCACTCAGGAACTCATCAGTAACTAGCCCATTATTCATACTATCTCCAACATGATTTCCAAATATGCATAAGGATCCACATGATGTGCACATGTGATCGTGATGCAAAGAAGGGCTCCTCCTCAACTAATGGACTAGCGCAATGAATGAGGATTTGTGTCAAAGCATTGATAGTCCCTAGAGTACTGGTCTCTACATATTCTTTCACAAATGAAGGAATAATCACATGCTCACCCTGTGGCTTGACAAAAGATGCCCTAACTACATTAGGGTCATGACGTGCCCTCAACCTCTCAAATGATGACCCCCCACCTCTACCCTATGATTCTAATATATCAAAATAATTTGGGTTCTTCCTAAGGAAAAATTCACAATACAATTTCTTTAAGATATACATTAGACCCTCATGATTATTGGAGGGAGGGGCATCAAAGACCATCCACATCTATCCCAAAATTTATTTCTAATACCATCATGTATGCACCAATGAATGGGGAACCTTTTAGTTGTATGTTTAATAGTATTTTTTTCTCCAAGCTTTTTAAACAATGTGCAAATGCTACCTTTTGCTATTTCATTTTTTTTACATCTTGATATGATAATTTTTTTGCAAAATGTCTTCTTTGTTCATCCCTCTTAACATGCCAAATATCCAACTGACCACTAATAGAAGCTACATGGGTCATAATGTACTCAAGGGAGGATGTCAATTATGCTCTCATCGGATTAGTTTGTCCCCAAGCTTTAAACCTAACAATGAGTGCTTCTAATTCATTTTTCCCTCTTTCTATTTCATTTACTATGTTGTCTTGGGTGCCAAGATGAGGTCTTCTAATTAGTGGATGCTGCAAAATTTCTTGCTCTTCTTATGGAGGGTTTTGATTATCATCTTATGTAGGGTTTTGATTTGGATCTTGTGGAGGTTTCTCATTTTTATTTTGTTCATCAGGTTGGGGATTTGGTGGTTCATTATTCACACTTCTTGATAATAAACAATTGCAATATAATTGGAAGCCAGTGTTCTTCATAATTGGAATTTGACAAGTATGAGTAAGGTTGTTCATAGACCTAATTCTAAGGAACATGCAAGATGGGATTGTCCTCCTGACAATTGGTTTAAGATAAACTTTGATGGGGCCTCGAAAGGAAACCCATGTAAAGCAAGGTGTGATATTGTGATTAGGAATTCCAATGGAGATAATATGGGAAGTATGGCTATACCAATTGGAATTCAAACCAATCATATTGCTAAAGCCTCAACTACTCTTCATGGTCTGATTTATGCTAAGAAAATGAACTTGAATAATATTTGGGTGGAGGGGGATTCACTCAATATTATTAATTTTATTAACAAAGTAACAATACCTTCATGGACAATTGGTAATATTATTGATGAGGCAATCCATATTATAAAGTCCTTTGACACTTGTATTAATTCTCATAATTTAAGAAAATCTAATGATGTTGCTAATAAGGTAGTGAATGTGGCATGTAGTAATGATCACACTACTATTTGGGGAATTCACAATCCCTTACCTCTAGATGGTCACCAACTTTTTAATCATGATAAATGGAGGTCTTTGTGAATTTTTTTAAAATTATGATAGGGCCAATACAAGATTACCATGTGGAGTTAAGTGGTTGCAAGATTTGGGCTTTTAATTCCAATGATTTGCGCTTTGTTTCACATGGATTCTGGGTCTTTTGTGCTATTTTTCTTTTGGTTTTTTTGAAGACTCTTTTCTTTTGGGAATTGCAGATGATGAAGCTTTGGTTTTTCAGTGACAGAGATATGGGAGGAAAGAGGAAAAGGGTTGAACTAGTGAGTTGTATGGAGTGGATGAAGGAGGAGGTGTGGGATATCCTGAGGCAAGGTAATTTTATTGATTATATGGAGAGGCTTAATGGTAATAACCCATCCATCATGCAACAGTTCATCAAAAATTGGAAAGAGGGCCCCATTATGGTTGGCAACTAGCATATGGAGATTTTAGAGGAGGTGATTGCAGAGGCCACGAGCTTGGAGCTTGAGGGTATCAATTTCTATAGGGAACAAAAATTGTCGGATAGAGCTATTGAGGAATTCGTAGAATTCAAATAGGAGAAGATTCGACTGGTCAAAATTGGTAAGTCATATATGAATCTAGCCTCTATATCATGCCCATGGAACTTTTTTTTGTTTGTGATTATGGATTATTTGACCCTGGATGGGAGGTTTATGAAATTTTATGGGTATCACTTTATGCTGACCAACCACTTTAGGCATAGTGTGAAGACTAATTTCCCTTATTATTTGAAGCAATCTCTTAGCATTTTTATTCAAGCCATTCAAAATGACTTGAATGGAAAACATGTTTTTCATGAGGGCCTTATGGTCATCATCATGAATGTTTTAGAATCCAAGAGGATAGTAAGAAGCAGAAGCTACATTAAGGACATTGATTATGATATGGAGGGGAGCATCTAGGAGAAGGGTTATGACTCTAAAACCCATGATGAATCTTAAGGGGGTGAGGAGGATGTGACCAAGGGCACTAGGGATAGTTCAAGAAAGAAGAAAAGAGGAGTTGGTCACTTTTCTTTTGAAAGGGAGAGTGATTTTGTAGAAGAATTGGTGAGTGATTACAAAACAAAATATGAGATTAAGGGTAAGCGGATTAAGGGCAGTTCAGTTGGGAGGGCTTCTTCCCCCTTGGATGATGAGACCTTAGCTTGCAGGCTAGAAATAAAAATATTTTCATCAAGACATCTGGAGAAGCATTTGGGACATAAAGGAGACTCAAGAGATGAGGATTCTTAGGAATACGGGACCCTCCCCAATTCTAGTGAGAAGTATGGTGGTACTCTAGGGGCTTTGAGAGGGACATATGGTAACCCTGGCCCTATTCTAAAAGAAATTGGGGTAATGAAAAATCAAATGTAGATGCTTGGTAGGGATATGGAAGCTTTAAGAAAGGAAGTTGGACATGCCTACAAGATAGCTTGTGAAGAATGCACTGAGGATTTCAAAAACCTTATGCAGAAGATCCCACAACTGGAGGCTAAGAATAGGCCAATGGACAAAGATTTTACTGTCAACTAGGGAAAGATCACAAAAATGGAATCCAAGAGGAGCAAACTAGAAAAATTGATTAAAAAAATGGTTGACAATGTCACTACTCTATTGAAGAAAGTGGAGATGGAGAAAGGCCAGGATTCTCCTTAGGTTGTGCAAAGTCAAGGTCCCAGCAAGCATACCTAGGCTCACTCCAAGAAGACTGAAGACATGGGCAAAAAGGACGAGGTGAAGGCAATAGCTAAAAATATGTAGATTCTAGTGGACCAAGTGTTGGACCTAATCAAGGCTACTTAGTTAGTTCTTCGTTGTCTCATTTTCTATCCTTTTGTTGTCTTTTTGAGCACTTCTCTTTATGACCTCTTTTTTCTTCTCCTTGAAGGTCTGTTTCATGTTTGCTCTTTTCTACTATATCATTTTCTAGCTAGACATTTTGTATTTTGTAAAAAGGTTTTGGGTCCTTTAAAACCCACTTTTACTTAATCAAAAAAATTGCAATCTACATAAATAAACAAATTTAAAGAATAACTAAAAACCTACAAAACAATGTAAAAAATTGCAAAATAATGCAAAAACATATAAAATAATGCAAAAACAAGAGTAGAAAATATACTATATGATTGTGATCTTGATCTTTAGTGACAAGGAGGCATTTTGAGGAGGTGGGTGACAAAATTCTTCAATATTTCCAATTTGCATGCATATTGTTGAGGACAAACAATGAAAAACCAAAAAACAATAAAATGGGCTGCAGGTTTGCAGCCAATATATATAACTTTTTAATTTTCCAAAGCACAATTAAAAAAAAATTCACGTATCATGTTTTTAGCACCACAACTTGGTGCACATACCCTAGTTTTTTAGCTTCAAGAAAGAGTTGCCCCATGTATAATAAACCTTCTTTAAATCTACCATCTCCTTGTTGATACTCTATTCCATTTTCCTATTTCTAGCCTAGGTTCCTTTTCCAAGCCCAGTAAAAGAATCTCTAGGATCATTTTCCTTATCAACCTCCACTAAAATAATAGCCTTCTCAGTGTTAGATTGATCCAACTTAGCAATGCTCAGATCCAAATATTATATATGTCTATAAAATTATAAGAGGAAAGAGTAATATCAAAGATAAGAACTAATGACTATCAATACTTTATCCAAATTTTTGGCAATGGTCAAAAGAGGTAACACTTAATATGATTCAATATGATATAAATAATGTAACAATGTCTATAATAACCTTGTATTGTTCTCCAGCCAAATTCTTTTCATTTAAAGACTTGTTGTTCATTTCTCTAGGTGTGCATATTACTTGAGGAAAGTGTTTCCACTTATTGTATGAAAGGGTCCTTCATATCAATAATTCCACAAATAAGACAACACAATTGTGTGACTAATATTATGGGAAAATCTTGATGTAATTTCTATTGTAGATGGAAATTGTATCTTTTCTCTCTAACCATACAATCAATATCATAAACAATAAATACATTGTCAAATTTTTCTTCCACCTTTTCCTTAGTGAAATCTACTAACTTATTCCAGTCACATCTAGCATAAAAGTCCCCATACATTAAATGTAAGGGCATGGTAATGGTAGAACACACTAAAAAATTGAAGTTTGTAGAAGATGCAAGAACCATATTCATATCAATAATATTTCTGTGAGAAAAGAGATGGGAGAAACTAAAATCTAACTATATAAAGCAACCTAGGGATTATAATGAATGAAGAGAATGAAGGCTTTCTTCACGTTTTGAAACTTGATGTGGTTATACATATGATGCCTAACTAGAAGATGTGTATTAACCAAAATATATGTGAAAATAAATTAGAATAAAGCATGAACATGAATCAAACCATAGGAATTTTATTTCTTATCTGTCAAAATCCTTCCCCAATAGAAATAAAAAGTTGGAGTTATGTGGGTTGTTTCTGCAAACTCAATGTTAATTATTGTATGTGAGTTTCCTCATGTTGTACCTCCTTGCCTTCCTCTTTTGAGTTAAAAAATATAGATTCACATAAGTCATCAAATTCTAACTCATATAATCAATTTTCAATTGCAAAATAGCTTATTACCAAGCAAAGGTGGGAGAGGTATTACAAGTTGAGGTGGTCCAAAGTGACAGTCTCCCTTTCGTTTGTTTTCATTGTAAGAAAACAAAGGTAATACATGACAACATATAACTACCCCCCCTTTATCTATGATTATTGTAAGAAATCATGATGCTATAGAATAAAAGATAATATTTTTCTTGACATATATGTTAGAGCATCATAATGGAACAAGATATTGCATAATAAAAGATAATCTTCTCACTTTGATCTATGCTCATTCTTAGAAAATGGGATACTACACATTCAAGGATAACCATCTATCTATTGTAGATAAGCAATTTAAGAAAATGAAATAGCATGTGCAATAAAAATAGAATCATCCCACTTTTATCTATTATCATTCTACAAAAGAACAACGTACAACCATGTGACCAATTCCTTTCTATTTTAGATGTTTCTATAATTGAATAGACCTTGAAGTTAGATAAGAATATAGGCTCCAAATAAAAAATATATAGATACTAAGTGTCATAAATTGAAATCTATCGAAATCTAATTTCTTTCTAGCTTAAATAAGAATGCATGTTTTAAATAAATGAATAACATATAATTCTTATAAGATATCACAAATTGATAACTATCAAAGTTTAGTTTTCTTTTTAATTTGAATGATTGATACGATAATTATTCATCTAATAAAAACAACTAATAATCTTTGTCAAAAATTGGATAGTATAACTAACCTAATGTATTAGAACAAAATTATTAAAATATTACAATACCAATATTTATATCACTATTAAATCCTAAAAGCAATATCACAATTTGACTTGCTACAAAAATTACAACAAAAAGAAATAAATATGTTTGAATTCAATAATATAAATCATAATATTATTATAATATTGTTTTGATATGTTCAAAGATAAGATGGTATTGATAATAGTATAATATTTGCATATCATGTTCAAGGCTTAATAGATTATTTATTTTGGGAAGCGATTCTAACGATAAGCAAAGCAAAAGAAAGAGATTAAGAGCACCATCCCTTTCCACTGGGACAAGTTCTGATCATGTGGCATCTATCATTCAAGTAGTTGTCAAACTAACATTTTGCATCTATGGTGTAGAGATCACTAGCATAAGGATTAATGTCTAGACAAAACCATCCAATTCCTTCACTACATTCATTGTTCTCAATCTCGCAACATCATCTGCTTAGACATTGATCATCAGCTTTGCAGGGAACCAAATTATAGGGATCACCTTGTAGGATTGGAATTTTCCCTTCACTTCTCCTCTACTGGAGATTTACTGGACAAATTTGTAGCCCCACCTTTGGAAGTTTTTGTTGTCCCTTCTTCTGCAGTGCTCTCAAGTTCTTCTTTGACTAAGGAGGTTTTGGGGGCAGGTTGTGTTGTTGTTGACATTGCATGGAAAAAGGCTACTAGTATGGTGGAGGATGGATGGACAATAGTAAAAGGAAAAAAGTTCAAGCCCTCCACTCCATCTTTTGATATGGCTTTACATTCTCAAAAGATGGGTTTGAAAGGGAAATCTTGAGTCCTTGCCTATTTTCGGCTGTCCCATTTTTGGGCTTTCTTGGTTCTTGGCCTACTATTCTTTGTAGTTTGTCATGGTGAGGGACTTATTGTCTATTTCCTTTTTTTACCATCGGATTTTAGGTGCATATTTGAAACCTATTTTTTTGGCTAATGAGTATTGTGTTATATGTAATTCCAGCCTAGTCGCCTAGTTTTTGTTGGCGACCCATTTCTCCTATGAGATGTTGTATTGTTTGGTTTGGGCTTCATTGAAATTTTTTTGGTTTGTAAAGGGTTTTAGGAACCCTTCAAAACCTATTTTCCTTAATAAAAAACTAAAGTACGAATGGACCATGAAGAGTGAGTAGATGTTAAGGTCATAATAAATTGTTACCCTAGGGGAAAAGAATCACAAAGATATAAAATCTAATAATGTCTAAGAAATCTACAGAATGATGATGACATAAAATAGAATCAAGATAGGTAGTTTGGGGAGCCCCAAAATAATCATTTGGTATTTATTATGTCAAATATTATGAAACCCCTACATAGGTCCATCTCATTTTAATGGTGATCTTGGACTAATATTAATCCTACATGATAGCATCACTACCTATTTTTAAAGATATGCATAAAATTATGTTAGAATATAGAATATATCTAATATATTTTGAATAAATGAAATTTGGGTACTAATGATGGCCATGATTTGTATCACTTCCCTAGCATAAACAACTTATGTAATAGTTGATGATGAGATAGATAACAAAAATAACACACTTGAAAAAAATAACAAAGTAGGGCAAGAGATCAACGAAGACTAGTGGTGTAGGTTTTTATGCTATCAAAGGTGAAAGATGAAGCTTTATTATGGCTTTATTTGTAATGGTCTCATCCTATCCTCATTTATGACTTCTTCTAGATGTAAACAAGGTAGAGAGAAAGAAGAAAATCATTTTGAATATTTTAATACAAATACTTGTAGAATTGTTAGAGTATGGAGAGTGCACCTACTTGTTCCATGGAAAATGGGCACATCAAATGAAATTTATTTGGTCATGAGGAAATAACAGAAATAAAATATATTTATTTTGAATTATTTATAAAAGCTCAACTAAAATAGGTTTAGTAGTTGTAAAAAAACCAAACTATATAGCCTTTGATTTTGTCATTTGTGCTACACCATAAAAGATCTTTTAAGTTATATGGACTTTCACCAATGTTAGAGGATAGAGAAACATAGGGTTATGGAATGTAGAGGGAAGATGGGGTATGCGAATGAGGAACTACAATCTCACTTGAAGCAAGTTATAAGGAAGCAAACAAACATATAAAAGGGATTTGTTGAAAATGTATATAGGAAATTTTGAAAAGATATAAATTTATAGGTGTAAATGAGAAATATGTAATCACTAATAACACCTTAATCCATTGTACTTTAATAAGAGCTTATTGACTTGCTTCACACTTATAATATATTATAAATTGGACTTGTAGGGGACATGAAATATTAGCCCTTTTCTAATAGGTGGTTTTGTAAATACATTGCTGCCATGTTGAAGGCAATGTTTATGTGTTTGTAATTTAACTCACTAACAAATTTATGTTGTGATCTCTATGATACAAAAAAATTCCCCACCGTGGAAGAATTTATATTTATATTATAAATAACATTTATTAGAGAACAAGACGTAAAAATATCAATTTGCTAAATTATCATTACTAAAGGAAATTTCAATTCCCAAAATAAATTAACCTAGTGTTTCACTAAGTTTTCCACACATTTTTGTTTTTGAAAAATTATAACAACAAGAGAAATATAGTGGAAGAATTAACTCACATTTACACAAACAATCCATAAAAAAATTGCATCTCTTAAGGGTTCCATGATGGCGAATCACATACATCAATTTTATTAATAATAAATTTGATACATAAAAATTCCACATCATATAATAAACACAAGTATGAATCAAATTAAAATAAAATAGAATTACATAAGATGCTACATGGCATAACCAGAATGCATAATCATCAACTGTACAAGTCAAATGGTATGAAAACCTTAAAGAATATACATCATAAATAAATACATCATCTCATAAGATATCTAGATAATCAAGTATAGTACAATAGAATATCACCATCCAATAGAAATTTACAAGATCCTAGAATGAAAGGAACAACTGCACAAGTACATCCAACAAGGACATCTAGATGTCAAATCTCAATGGTATAAGAAACAATACCACCCTACCTTGTGGAACCTAAATTTCCTACTCCCACCATTTTGAGGAGATAATCTCAAGTCCTATATGAATATTAATCCCAAAAGTCATAACCATCTTATAGGTCAAGGAAAACCTGATAGAAATCTATCTCAAAGGTACCAATACACAAATAACATCTAAACTCAAAGGAAAAAAAGACATGTAGGAAGTCTACTATGTAAGTGTATAAGTGTCGTCACATGAGTCAACTTTAAGGTTACCTTGGCAACCTCTCTAGACTCTAGCCCCCATGTGAATTATGTGGAATTAGTGTCCGTTGATACAAACAAGGCATAATAACAAGGCAAGATCTAACCAAGCATCCTCTCTAATCCCATCCTAGCCTATACTAGCACTCGAGGCATCGGCAAGGAAAATCACTAACTCTTTTCTAATTCATTTTAAACCCATTTAATAAATGTTAGTAAAGGTATTATCTAATTGAATCAATTTGTAAAAATCTAGTTATGTAAAATATTGGAGTTTACATCAATCAAGAAAAATATGTGTGGGTCATTTTTACTAATATACCCTTATAATATATGACATATATAGATTTCAAGATATTAAGTGTTATTGAACCAATGAAGTCAAGAATAAAGTAAATGTAAATAATTTAGAATGAGATAAAATAGAAAATGTAGAGGGGGCCAACTAAAGTATGAATGGACCATGAAGAGTGACTAGGTTTTAAGGTCATAATAAATTGTTACCCTATGGGAAAACAATAAAAAATATATAAAATCCAACAGTGTCTATGAAATGTGCAGAATGATGGTGACATAAAATAGAATCAAGATAGGTAGTTTGGGGAGCCCTAAAATAATCATTTATTATTTATTATGTCAAATATTATGAAGCCCCTACATAGACATCTCACCTTAATGATGATTTTGACCTAATATTAATCCTACATGATAACATCACTGCCTATTTTTAAAGATATACACAAAATTTATGTTGAAATATAGAATATATTTAATATATGTTGAATGAATGAAATTTGTGTAGTGTTGATGGCCATGATCTGTATCACCTCCCCAAAATAAACAACTTATGTAATGGTTTATGATGAGATAGATTTTTAAAAAAAAACCTTGAAAAAAATAATGAAATAAGGTGAGAGATCAATGAAGAGTAGGGGTGTAGGTCTATAAGCCATGAAAGGTGAAAGATGAAGCTTTATTATTATGGCTTTATTTGTAATGGTCTCATCCTATTCTCATTTATGACCTATGTCAAAGATTATCAAGAAGGGAGCCACTATAGATTGGAATGGTAAGCCTTCACAAGAATTCCAGGATATTAAAACTATAATAAAAAAATGCTCCAGTACTGAGAACTCCAGATTACACAAAGCCTCTGCATATCTTTTCTTTTGCATCTTTTCACATTGTAGCTGCAGTTTTATTGCAAAAAAATCAAGAAGGATATGAGTAGCCTATTGCCTTTTTCAATAAGTCACTGCAGCCTGCTGAATTAAAATATGAGATAAATGAAAAGTAGGCATATGCTTTAGTAAAGGCTGTAAAAGCTTTTAGATGCTACCTAGTAGGTGCTACTATCATTTCCTTTCTACCTAGTGCTGCAGTGAAAGATATATTTTCTCAACAGGAAGTATCAGGAAAAAGGTTTAGATGGATCAACAAGATCTAGGAATTCAATATTAACATATAGATAACTAAGTTGGTAAGAGGTCAAGGTTTGGCTAAACTCATGGCTAAATCTGATTTGGATGCAAATTAGATAAATGTGGTGGTTGATAACCTCAGATCTAACTTATGTGACATGGATCATTCTGATTGGTACACCAATGTTATATATTACCTACAACACATGGAAGTTTCCCCTCATCTACCTAAAAATGAAAAAAGGAGTGCTAAATTTCAAGCCATTAGGTATATAATTGTCCAAGGCAATCTATGGTGCAGAAATTTTGAAGGAGTATTGTTGAAATGTGTTGATCAAGAAAAGGCAAAAGAGGTCTTGAAGGAAATGCATGTTGGAGTGTGTGGGGGACACTATATGTCCAAAAATAATGCACATAAAGTAATGAGGGCTAGATTTTGGTGGCCTTCCCTTTTCAAGGATGCTCAGATTATTATTAGAAAGTGTGACTCTTGTTAGATGTTTGTTGGAATACTAAAGTTCTCAGGTAATACTCCATTGAAGCCAGTGGAGGTTCAAGCACCCTTTCAACAATGGGGTATGGATTTCATAGGAGAGATTTTCCCCAAGTCTAGCACTGGCTTCTCTTGGATTCTAGTGGCTACTGATTACTTTACAAAGTGGGTAGAGGATATCCCCACAAGAAATGCAACAAGTAAACTTGTCAATAATTTCCTACTAAATAATATTATCTCTAGATTTGGTTGTCTTCAAAAAATTGTAACAGACAATGCTATGTGCTTTAGGTCTGAGGAATTTATTAAATTTTGTTATAAATATGGAATAACAAGGTCATCATCTTATTCTTATCATCCACAAGGGAATGGACAAGCTGAATCCACAAATAAGATCTTGTTGAAGGTTATTAAGAGAACCTTGGATGATACCAAAAAGGCATGGGATTCCATGTTACAATTAATAGTATGGGCTAACAGGGTAACTATGAAAAAAGCCATTGGTGTAGCTCCATTTGATTTGGTGTATGGAATTCAAGCAAAAATGCTTCAGAACAACTTGATGGGACTCTACAATTACATTCAGTTGTATGATGAATATACTACAGATTAAATGCAAGAAAGGATGGATGAATTGGTAGGATTGACAAAAACTAGAAGAAAAGCATCTCTTAAGAACCAAAAGTTGCAACTATAAGTTAAGACACTCTATGATAAAAGAACGATAAGCAGAAAGTTTGAAGATGGAGATCTAGTCTTAATGTGGAATGCTAGAATTGAGGATAAAGGAAAACATGAAAAATTTGATCCTATCTAGTTAGGCCCATATCTAATTGAAAATACTTGGGGTGAGGATTCTTATATGCTCAAAGATGTATTGGACAATATATTGATTTCATCTCAATCAAGGGCTAGCGCTTTCCCACAAGTTTCTTATCAAATAAATAATGTGAAGAAGTGAAAGTTGGACAAGTGGCACAGTCTGATGAGATGGGCCCGCTATTCTCAAGAAAAAAATAATGGTAAGGTGTCCTCTGTGGTGTGTGTTAGATGAGTTGGAACAGGTAGAGGAACATCATTCATCACTATTAGCCAATATGCTACACGAATGGTGAAGTTTCTATAACTATTGATCTATCAGAGATCAAAGGCCGGTGCATGCCTGCAATTTGAAAATACACAGGAAATAAGTAATGTTGGCAAGTGGATTTTTGACATGTGGCAAGGTGGGGTTAGGTATTTGTAATGCAGTGTACCACATTGTAAATGATTGATGACATGTACTGCCAGATGTACCACTAAAGGAGTTTTGACTGCTGAATGGAAATGAAGTCTTATCAACCATAGATATTTTGAAGATCTACGGTTAGTGCAATCCTACATTATGAAGCTGCAAGTCAGATAAGAAAAGTGGGAATGCACCTTTGCGATGCGTGTCACAATGGGGCTAGATTATGGAAAAATGTAGAAGTCATGCCATAGGATTTGCCAAGTGTGCTTACCTAGAGCTACTTATTTTGTGGGCCAGAAAGGTGTCAGAAATAAATACAATAGTCAGAACATGTAGGTTAAAAGAAGTCATGTCATTGGTCCAAGTGGATCATGCGAGCATAAAATGAAGAGTTGTTTCTGATTGTTGATCCTTATCCTAATCAACGAAAGGCACTTCCCCACATTTTGAATTTGAGGGAAGTTTAAACAAAGTGGGAATGCACTTTGTAGACACCTATCTATGGTTGCATCAAATTCTTTTGCTTAGATGCCCTGCAGGCTAGAATCAGTATCGTTATTGATCTTTTGAAGATCAATGACTGGTGCAAGCCTGCAATTTGAAGATGCTCGTTAGATAAGGAAAATAGGAATGCACCAACACAACACATGGATTTAAGGATGCCAAGTAATTGCTCACTCAGAAGAAAATATGGGATCTACTAGCGTGGAATGTTGTCAGACGGTATGAGCTCATATGGTAGTTTCTTATTGGTTAGTGCAGCTGATTGGTTTTTATTAGAAAGTGGATTGGTTTGATCGTCAATCTTGTTTGGATCAACGAATGATGCTTGCCTGCAATTCTAAGATGAAAGGAATTTAAATAATGTGGGGAAGCAGATTTGTGAGACGTAGCATTATTTTAAAAGCCGTAAAGATTATTACTTTTTAAATCAGAACCGTTCGATCTGGTAAAATCTATTGATGGGATTCAAACTTGGGTGCAAATTGTGGGTAACAGTTACTGAGAGTACATATGATTTAGACCTTATGCGTGCAATTTTAATGTATGAGCAGAGGCCATGATTTCACCATTAATGAACCACCAAAGTGCAGAGAGAACATCAGGGCATAAAAAAAATTTAGAGCCAAGGCACGAAAATCCTTGGTTAACACTCCATTAAAATTGCAGAAGATATCACATAGTGTAGAAGTGTGAATTTTGGCGGGTAAGTACTCTGTGATTTTCTAAGTAAATTTAAAGTGTCCATTGTTGTAAAATTCCTAGGGTTCATTCAAAATGCCTCCCCGAAAAAGAGTTTACTGGGCAAATAGATTATTTGAAATGTTCTGTGCATGATGACTTTCTTGAACAATTCCCTGTATCAGTCCATGAAATAACTAAGGGGAGGGAACTCATTGCGAAACATCCCAGATTAGTTGTAGCAGAAGGTTTTTATGACAAAGCTAATTGGGTAAGAGATGCCCAGGTTTCCATGGGAGGTCTGGAGTTGTTTAAGAAATGGTTTTCAAAGCAAAAACTGGACACTCTTATCAACAATGTTGGGAGTTTGATATTGGTAAATTAACAATCCCCACAATTTTCTTTTTATAGTGATTTATTGATGGACCTGGCAAAGAAATATGATCCTATTACAAGATGGGTAAAAAATCATTCTAGAGTCAATCTTTTTAGGGTTTGCCCTGAGTTGTTCTGTGAGGTTTTCAACTTTAACCCTAACCACACTATGCATGAAATCATTAATATGAATGATTTATAAGCTAGATATGATGCAAAATGAATTTACCTAAGAATAGGGCCACTGTAGGAGCATGCTGCTAAAATTGGCACTTTGCCTATGATTATAGCCATTACCCTAGAGCCATTGTTGAGAAGACATTTCAACTTGAGAGCTCAAGCACTGCATTTTTCTCTTTGCAAGATTTTTTGGATAGATGAAGGTGATCAAAGTCTGGGTTCTATTGTCCTTATAATGGCTCAAACCCTTCAATTTGGAATGAGTACCATTCTAGATTTTGCCACTTTTCTAGCAAAAGAGATTCACAATGGTTTGGTTGGAATAGCAAAGGCAAAAGTGAACAAACCATTTTATTGGTATTCATTGCTGATGCATGTATGCTTATACAAGGGATACACTTTCTTCTCCAAGGGTATGGAGTTGGAAACAATCAAGGATGGAGAGAGGAATCTAGTGCAGTTGTCGAGTGTGGATATGACTTTAGAAGCCACAGATGCTAGTTATGTAAGGTTTAACAGATATTTTGCATCTATTCTGAGATTGCTTTTGAGAGGGGACAACCCTAGAATTCCACAAGCATTTTTGGAATTGGTTAGACCTAAAGATCATGCACAAGGACTATTGGTTAGTCATAATTGGGGGGATATAATCCCTTATAATGTTTCAATTGTGACAAGGGTATATGGTTTTGTAGGAAAGCCACATGTGTTGCCTTTTCATGTGCCCTTGAAGATAGGGATTGCTAAGCTCTTATGGTAGATATGCACTATAGATAAGAGGGAATTGATTAAGAAGGGCACTTTCTTTCCAATTGTTACTATAGTGCATGATTTTGTCTTTGTTAGAAAAGGGTGGAAGCACTTGAATTTGTTTTTTTATAGATATAACATGGTAGAGTCTCACGCCAGATTCATTGACCTTGAAGGATTTGATGACCTTTTAAAAGAAAGGGTGAGAACTTCTCATATGGTACATCAAGTTTACTATCTAGAAGATATAATCAGAAATATCTTCACATTGTAGGAACAAGAATTGAGGAAAGAGAAATGGATAGTTTTTAGTAGGACCTTGGAATTCATTAATGATTTTGACCCCTAGTGTGACCCATTGAAAGATAAGAAATACTGGAGAGCTAAAATACAAGCATTATTGAATAATTTTTCCATAATAATTCAAACCATGAATGAAAAGAAAGCTATGTATGTTGAGACACATCCAGACAAGGCTGCAGAAGTACAAAGAAGAATAAGCAATAGACATGTGGTAGCTCTTGGCCAATATACATTGCAGAAGAGGGTAGGTTATGTCGTGATTCAAAATGTGCAACATGCACCCCCTAATTAGAAGCCAAGATGAAGAAGTCCATCTGTAGCCAGCTCTCCAAAAGGAAAAAAATTAGAGCAGGGATCTTCTTCTTCTCAAAAGGAACAATACTCCCTAAGCCAGTCCTGAATCTAGATAGATGATGAAGCATCTCTAAGGGAATAGCTTAGACAAATGGGTGGAGAAGGGGATGTGATTGTCACTTCCACAGACATGGATGATGGAGAGCCACAAGAACCTCCTACACCTTCCTTGGACCTAACCATTGCTGATTACCATGGTAAGGAAATTGACCCAATAGTTGCCCAGGCTTAAATGAAAGATTTATTCATGATGAAAATTTTGTATGATCTAGGGCTTTTGCTCAGTTTTTGTGGAGATTAAATATGGGAAATTTTGAGAAAGCCTATGAGAAAATCAAGGCTAAGCAACCAGATAAACCTGACCTAGTTATTAAGGGAGAGGTGAAATCAAAAATTTTGAATGATTTTTCCTAGTTTACTCCTGAAGCTGGGAGGCAAATAGTTAGACAATCAGGAGTCCTCCTTCTGCTAGAATGGGATATAGTGAATGCTATTGTTTTTGATTCAGTAAGGAAGTAGAAGGATGTTCAACTAACAACTACTGAAGAAATATTATAGGCTCATAGTGGAGTCAAATTCAGCGATGACCACCAAGCCCTTGTTATATGGTCCATGGAAAAAAGGGAAAACACCAGGATGCATGAGTTTTCGACTACAGAGCATACTGGTACATTGATAGTATACAAGGCTGGTGAGGTAAGTAGTAAGAAAATAATGGGAATGGCCTCAGAAGTGCTAAAATTTGGTGGTGTTATATCTAGCCAGGAAGAAGATAGATTTACCCAACTCGATGCTAGGTTTGAAGAAGTTTTAAAAGCATATGAGGAAAGGGGTATACAGATACAATCACTGGAAACCAAAGTATCTCAAATGGAGAAGGTATTGGGGAAAATAAAAATGGGAGAAACTAGAAAACTTGGGATTGCCTACCCCCCAAGGCCACCTATTGAACCCTTCAAGTCTACTCCAATAGTTGAGATACCTCATACTCAAGAAAGACCTCAGTTCTATACTGCAGATGATTTTGAAGAAGAGAAGAATAAGTTGTCTGCCATGCATGTAGAGCTTAACAATTAGCATGAAGAAAAACTGAGGAATGGTATTATGTATCTAATAGATAGAATAGAGTGGCCCACATTCTTTGATTAGTTGTCAAAAATTTCAGCAATCAGGGATGAATTAAAGCAAAATGAAGCTATATTCAGACCCATTGTATAGAAGTGGATAGAGAGAATCTCAGAAAATACTGCTATGTATATATTTGTTATTCATTTAACATATCATTAGATAGAAGGAATTTTTGACTTGCTAAATAAGTTCCAGGGTTTTGATGATAAACAAGATTCTTTCTATAGAAGATTAACCAATTGCCTTTCCAAGTATTTTGCAGAAAAATTTGATTTATTCCCTTGTGCTCTTAAGTCAGTCGATAAAAGAAAAGAAAAGGAAGAATGGAAGAGGGAGTTAGATGAAGCTTTTTGTGAGAGAATAAATAGGGTTATAAATGAAGCTAGCCATCTATTGAGGGCAGTAACAAATGAGGAGTTGGTTAAAGTGCAGATATTTTATAACTCTATTTGAAAAGAATTGGTTAATATGGAGACATTTGCAAATTCCCTTTTAATTGTACAAAGAGAAGTTATGAGTTTTGATTTGCTAGATGATGTTGTCTATGATAAGTGGAAGGAGAAATTTATGTCTACAAAGAAGATGTCAGAAAATGAGGAGGCAAAAGATCATGCAGATGTAACTGTTACTTTAACAATCGATGAAAAAGACAGAGAAAATTCCCAAGTTAAAGTAAAATTACAGATAAATGAAGGAGACACTTCACTTTCAAGCCTCATGGTCATGTATTCCGAGGAATCAGATAGATAAAAGAATCAAATCATTATGCCAATTCAAGAGGATGTAATATAAAGGGCCCACAAAAGGAATATTTGATGTAAAACTTTTTTTGTTATTCACATTTTTGTCATCTTGTGATAAGTGTATGCAAATGTTTCTTATAAAAGGCACCTATCACTTTCTCTTAGCCTAAAGCTTGTTGCATCTCACACTATTTAAGTGAGATTCCAAGGCTAAAGAATGGTCCAAATTCTATTTTTCTAAGTAGTATGCTTAGTCTATTTTTGGTCCAATGTTTTTAAAAAGGAAGTTTGTGATGTATTTTCTCTGTCATTTCTCTGAGAATACATGAACATAGAATGATATGTGTTTCTTCTGAAGGTTATTCTGAGCTTATTGTAAATGGTATACAATTTTCAAAGAAAATAAATACAAATTATGAACTTTCCCCATGTCAGTTCTTTCTGAATCTTGTCTCCTTTTAATTACTTGGTTATCTTGGTATTGTATAAGTAAAGGCTTGTGCAATTGAATGCTATAATGACCCCTTTTTAGGATCATTTTTTTATTTGCAACTTTTTCTTTATTTGTATTCTTTTCGCCACATTTTGCTGATTGATAATATTATGGGGGTGATACTTTCAATTGCCGAGATAAGACTTGATCATGGATCCTACAAACAAGAATAATTATTAGTATATAATTGCTCCAAGAAAGATGAGTCTCGTGGTGATTCCTTCCCTCCTTATTATGATCATCATAAGATGGTAGATTTATGGTGCAAAGAGCACATGAAACAAGCTACAAGAGGATATCCTGTCATGTGCTCAAATTTACTCCACCTCTCCCTCCACCAACTCCCTACCATAGGATATCATAATGTGGATGATAAGATGAGTGTTAAATTTAATTTACTTAGCTCATTTGAAAGATTTCTTCTTATAATACATAGAAAAATTTCTCTTGGTTATGATCATGTCAAGATGGTAGATTGATGGTGCAGAGGGCGCATGAAACAAGCTACAAGCAGTTCCCTAGAGCATATCCATCAGGTGCTTGAATTTACTTGGCCTCTCCCTCCACTAACTCCCTATCTTAAGAGATCTTAATGTGGAAGAGATGATTAATCAAATGAATATAATTATTTGACATAGGAATCTCTCTCTCTCCTTATTACAATCATCTTGAGATGGTAGATTGATGGTGCAAAGGGTGCATGAAACAAGCTACAAGCAGTTCCCTAGAGGATATCCGTCAGGTGCTGGAATTTACTCTGCCTCTCCCTCCACCAACTCCCTATCTTAAGAGATCATAGTGTGGATGAGAAAATGAATGTTAATCTAATGAATAGGAATCTTTCTCTCTCCTTATTATGATCATCTTGAGATGGTAGATTGATGGTGCAAAGGGTGCATGAAACAAGCTACAAGCGGTTCCCTAGAGGATATCCGTTAGGTGCTCGAATTTACTCCGCCTCTCCCTCCACCCACTCCCTATCTTAAGAAATCATAATGTGGATAAGAAATAGACCCTTATGTACTATCTAATCACATGTCTTTCCCTTCTATCATAATTGGTTAAATTCTTTCCTTTTTGGAATAAACATTTCTTTATAGACATGTATAATTTACTCTTTTTTAATGTCAGGAGTAAAACCAATAGTCACTAAACCATGATAGGTCACTTGTTCCTTATTTCATATATTTCTAGAGTGTTTAATACTTTGTTATTTATTTATATTTTATTTTTTATTCTTCATATATATTTCATTTTTTCATATATTCTGATTTCATTTCTTTGTAACTAGAATCATTGATTGATTATTCAATATTCTTCACAATAACAATGTGTTAGTAATAAGAAAGATAGCATTAATTATTTCATCATGATATATGCACAAAATATATATCTTACCTCATTACCTTTATGTGTAGAAGTGGTGACTATAGGATATTTATCCATTACTGACTCTTAACTACCTTAAAGATCCTTGTAGATTCAACCACCTTTCCTGAATAGCTCCCCACTTCTATATGAATTAAGTGCTTGGGAGAATAGGTCGATCATGGAGATGTTTCGAAATACTTTTGCACTAATGATTTTCCCTTGCGTATTTCTCTTTCTTTACGAGCTTGCCTCTAATGAAATGTTTAGGCTCTTTTACCTTGAAAGTGTCAAACTCCCTTTGAATCTGATATCAATATCCATTTTTCTACAAGACATACTCAAAAGAAAGATCAAAGCAAGTGCTTGTAGAGAAATACAAGAAATAAGAGAAAGATTTATATGACATTCAAAGTGAATCTTTAAGTGTGACTATGTGATTGTAATTGGGTCGCACATGCCACTTGTACATGTCGTAGCCCAATATTTTTTTGAGAGACCTCACCTTGCGAGAACATGTTTTGATCATTACATATATTAATAAAGCACAACCAAGTTCTTTTGAAGATTTCATGACATCATCAACCACCGGTGTCGACCATCTTCTACAGAGGATTTAGCATTCACAATATCTATCAGATTGTTCTTGATGTAAGAGACCAGATCATCAAATTTCCTTCTCTCCTCCCATTTTTGTACCATTTCCCTAAGATGCATTGTCTCCTCTGATGCAATCCCATTCACATTGTCAAGCCCAAGGAGAGTGAGCAGCAAGCATTAGCCATTCTCTTCTTTTCTCTTCTCTTCTTTTTACGACTTGTTGTGGACCTTGTAAATTAGTGTTGATAGGGTTATTCTCTTTGTCGATGCCATTGGATGTGGAACATTTACCATATTGGAGGTAGGCATGATCGACGATTCTAAGTGGTTGATCATTTGCGTAGGACTTGTCCATGTTGGACAGAATACTATACATCTTGTTTGCACTGAGTCCAAATCTGTGATTAGATTCTCTACCATTCCTATTATCCATACTATTAGGGATGGATGAAGATCCATGCAAATCTCGTGTGATGTTATTGATAACAAGGTTTTGTATATCATGGTTTCCACTTAATTCTTCTCGCTCTTGATAACAATGCAGAGGTTGGAGCTTGTCGTTGCCAACAGAATCCTTTATCTCAAGCTTCATGTAAATATTCTTAGACCTGTGGTGCAATGAAGGATTTATATAGACATTCTTGAAAGACATTTGATACCTATCTTTAAATTGTTAACCTATCATTTCCATGTGGTGTGTCTTTTGGTTGAGATTAGTCGCAATGATTGACAACAAACCTCTGTCATGCTTTTGAATATCATGCTTTGTGCAAATCATTTTAGGGTTTGTCCATATCTTTCACATGCCATAACTTCCTTTCTGCATGCATGAAGGCTGCGAGTGCTTCAAATTTTGTCATTCATTCTTATAATTTGAATAGTGATATTATAGGATGGCTGAATTGGTCCTCTGATACCAATTGTAATGACCCCTTTTTAGGATCATTTCCTTATTTACAACTTTTTCTTTATTTGTATTCTTTTCGCCACATTTTACTGATTGATAATATTATGGGGGTGATTCTTTCAATTGCCGAGATAAGACCCCTTATTTGGAAGTTATGATATGTTGTGATTCCATGTGAATCTAATTATAAGCATAGCAGGTAAATATGTAATAATTGTTGCTTTTTCAATGATCTAATTAGTTGTCCTTTGTTGGATATTTGAGGTTGACAGTTGCCAATCTATTTGGTTGAATAAATAGTAGATAGTATTAGATTCTAACTCATAATTCATTGTACCAAATGTTCAATCTCTTCTCCTATTGTGTCTCTATTTCTTTCCTCCAATGATTCTAGGTCTATATCCTAGTTCCTCTATTTGCCACTCATTTGAGATTTTCTCTGTCGAGCCAGATACCCCTACTTGATTTATGCCTGTTGATGAAATTCCCAAGAAGATAATTATTCATGCTCCAATATGTTGCCCTTGCTGAAGGTATTTCTCCTTATCCAAAATTAGAGTGATCTTATATGTCCTATCCCTTATAGATTATATAGTTGCGACCCTTAGTATGAGCCAAAGGTCATATACATTAAACTAGTTTACATATGTTAACATTTTAGTTAATATATAGTATATACTTTTAACAATATTTATTTATTATAATTTGTGAAATTTAAAATGATATTTTTTTCATTTATATTTTAGATGATATAAATTATATCAATTTTAATAATATATATTTAATGATTATATAATATTATATAATGGTTTTTTCCTATGTATAGTCTTATATTTATTATCTTTCTTATCTATGTTTAATGGTTTTCATTATTTAACTTAAAGTATCAACTTGTTTTTGATTTAATAATATCAATATAAGAGTGTTAGTTTATAAGGATTATTAATTGTTTATAATAGATTTATTTATAAAAGTATCTAAGTGAAATATGAATTTTCCATCTTAAATATGTTTATTATTATATGTAGTTGACATAGAGAATTATATTTAATACATAATGATATTATTATATATTTTTACTATCTTATATATATTCATATTATATCATTTAATTATATTTTAATGTTTAGGTATACATATTCCTACTATTGTATACAATGAAGCAGAGTAAAAGGAATCAAAAATATACTTCCCTAATACCCCTCTTGATCATGGATCCTACAAACACAAATAATTATTAGTATATAATTGCTCTAAGAAAGATGAGTCTCGTGGTGATTCCTTCCCTCCTTATTACGATCATCATAAGATGGTAGATTTACGATGCAAAGAGCACGTGAAACAAGCTACAAGTGGTTCCCTAGAGGATATCCTATTATGTGCTCGAATTTACTCCACCTATCCCTCCACCAACTCCCTACCTTAGGATATCATAATGTGGACCAGAAGATGAGTGTTAAATTTAATTTACTTAGCTCATTTGAAATATTTCTTCTTATAATACACATAAAACTTTCTCTTGGTTATGATCATCTGAAGATGGTAGATTGACAGTGCAGAGGGCACATGAAACAAGCTACAAGTGGTTCCCCAGAGGATATCCATAAGGTGCTCGAATTTACTCGGCCTCTCCCTCCACTAACTCCCTATCTTAAGAGATCTTAATGTGGATGAGATGATTAATCAAATGAATATAATTATTTGACATAGGAATCTTTCTCTCTCCTTATTACAATTATCTCGAGATGGTAGATTGATGGTGCAAAGGGTGCGTGAAACAAGCTAGAAGCAGTTCCCTGGAGGATATCCGTTAGGTGCTTCGAATTTACTCTGCCTCTCCCTCCACCAACTCCCTATCTTAAGATATCATAGTGTGGATGAGAAAATGAATGTTAATCTAATGAATAGGAATCTTTATCTCTCCATATTACAATCATCTTAAGATGGTAGATTGATGGTGCAAAGGGCGCATGAAACAAGCTACAAGCATTTTCCTTGAGGATATCCGTCAGGTGCTCGAATTTACTTTGCCTCTCCCTCCACCCACTCCCTATCTTAAGAGATCATAATTTGGATGAGAAATAGACCCTTATGTACTATCTAATCACATGTCTTTCCCTTCTATCGTAATTGGTTAAATTCTTTCCTTTTTGGAATATACACTTCTTTATGGACATGTATTTACTCTTTTTTAATGTTAGGTGTAAAACCAATAGTCACTAAACTATGATAGGTCACTTGTTCCTTATTTCATATATTTCTAGGGTGTTTAATACTTTGTTATTTATTTATATTTTATTTTTCATTTATATTTCATTTTTTCATATATTCTGATTTCATTTCTTTGTAACTAGAATCATTGATTGATTATTCAATGTTCTTCACAATAACAATGTGTTAGTAATAAGAAAGATAGCATTAATTATTTCATCCTGATATATGCACAAAATATATATCTTACCTCATTACCCTTATGTGTTGAAGTGGTGATTATAGGATATTTATCCATTATTGACTCTTAACTACCTTAAAGATCCTTGTAGATTCAACCACCTTTTCTAAATAGTTCCCCACTTCTATATGAATTAAGTGCTTGGGAGAATAGGTCAATCATGGAGATGTTCCTAAATACTTTTGCACTAATGATTTTCCCTTATGTATTTCTCTTTCTTTACAAGCTTGCCTCTAATGAAATGTTTAGGATCTTTTACCTTGGAAGTGTCAAACTCACTTTGAATCTGATATCAATATCCCTTTTTCTACAAGACATACTCGAAAGAAAGATCAAAGCAAGTGCTTGTAGAGAAATACAAGAAATAAGAGAAAGATTTATATGATACTCAAGAATAAATAATTTTGCACAATAAATTATTCCAATAATATATATAATAATCTAATTGAAATATATACTTTAATACATATCTTTCCAACATTTTGTTTCCTTATCAAATAACTAACTATGAAATTCTGATTCATAATATCAAATTATCATTTCATGAAAAATATTCTTCTCATCAATTACCATATATATATATATATATATATATATATATATATATATATATATATATATATATATATATATATATACAATTATAGGTATATAATTATATAAGAAAATTAAATTATATATTTCATAACAATATGAAAAGAAAAATTAAATAGCATACCATGTATATCCTTTAAGAGGATTTTTACCCCAAGTCCTTAATCATTCCGTCAACATGTCTTTTAAAAAAACATGGCTACCTTTACTCTTGTGGATGTCCTCACTCCTCTTCATTGTGTGATTGACATGAGTGTCTTTCCCACATCGTTGTTGATGGGTCCAAACATAATTAATATCGCATCCTTATCATATCCTCCTGTATTTGGTGGTTCCATGCTTAAATTTTTTTTTGTCCAAATCTTTGAATACTTGAATCCACGAGATTATATTTTAATTTTTTCTATGATTTCATTTTTCAAAAACCTTTCTTCTAGTTTTTGGTCCGTATAACTTGCACTTCAATAGGATATCACCATCTTTTAATTTTAGTCAATATAATTCTTAATGGACTCCCCATCACTATGTCTTTACAGGCTTGAAAAAAATCTCAAAACAAACCTTATCCATGATATTTTTGCCAACCTTTGTAGACGAAGCTATTTAGTGTTTTCAAACTCATTATACACAAGCATGATTAAATATAGGTACATCCACATTCAAAGTGAGTCTTTAAGTGTGACTATGTGATTTTAATTGGACCGCACGTGCCACTTCTGCACGTCCTAGCCCAATATATTTTTGAGAGACCTCACCTTGCGAGCACATGTTTTGATCATTACGTATTGTACTAAAGCACAACCAAGTTTTGTTGAACATTTCATGACATCATCAACCACCAGTGTCGCGCATCTTCTGCAGAGGATTTAGCATTCACAATATCTTTTAGATTATTCTCGATGTAAGAGACCAGATCGTCAAAGTTCCTTCTCTCCTCCCACTTTTGTACCATTTCCCTAAGATTTGTTGTCTCCTCTAATGCAATCCCATTCATATTGTCAAGCACAAGGAGAGTGAGCAGGAAGCATTAGCCATTCTCTTCTTCTCTCTTCTCTTCTTCTTACGACCTACTATGGACCTTGTAAATAAGTGTTGATAGGGTTATTCTCTTTGCCGATGCCATTGGATGTGGAACATCTACCATATTTGAGGTAGGCATGATCGATGATTCTAAGTGGTTGATCATTTGCACAGGACTTGTCCATGTTGGATAGAATACTATACATCTTGTTTGCACCGAGTCCAAATCTGTGATGAGATTCGCTAACATTCCTATTCTCCATACTGTTAGGGACGGAGGAAGATCCATGCAAATCTCATGTGATGTTATTGATAACAAGGTTTTGTATATCATGGTTTCCACTTAATTCTTCTGGCTCTTGCTAACAATGTAGAGGTTGGAGCTTATCGTTGCTAGCAGAATCCTTTATCTCAAGCATGATGCAAATATTCTTAGACCCGCGGTGCAATGAAGGATTTATATAGACATGCTTGAAAGACATTTGATACCTATCTTTAAATTTTTAACCTGTCATTTCCATGTGGTGTGTCTTTTGGAGAAGATTAGTCACAATGATTGACAACAAGCCTCTGTCATGCTTTTGAATATCATGCTTTGCGCAAATCATTTTAGGATTTCTCCATTTCTTTCACAGGCCATAACTTCCTTTCCACATGCATCAAGGCTGCGAGTGCTTCAAATTTCATCATTCATTCTTATAATTTGAATAGTGATATCATGGGATGGCTGAATAGGTGCTCTGATACCAATTGTAATGACCCCTTTTTAGGATCATTTGTTTATTTACAACTTTTTCTTTATTTGTATTCTTTTTGCCACATTTTACTGATTGATAATATTATGGGGGTGATTCTTTCGATTGCCGAGATAAGACCTGATTTGGAAGTTCTGATATGTTGTGATTCTATGTGAATCTGATTATAAGCATAGTAGGTAAAGATGTAATAATTCTTCCTTTTTCAATGATCTAATTAGTTTTCCTTTGTTGGATATGTGAGGTTGACAATTGCCAATCTGTTTGGCTAAATAAATAGTAAATAGTATCAGATTCTAATTCATAATTCATTGTACCAAATGTTCAATCTCTTCTCCTGTTGTGTCTCTATTTCTTTCTTCTAATGATTCCAGGTCTATATCCAGGTTCCTCTATCTGCCACTCATTTGAGATTTTCTTTGCTGAGCTAGATACCCCTACTTGATGTATGCTTGCTTATGAAATTCCCAAGAAGATAATTATTCATGCTCCAATATGTTTTCCTTGCTGAAGGTATTTCTCCTTATCCAAAATTAGGTTGATCTTATACCTCCTATCCCTTATAGATTATATGGTTGCGACCCTTAGTATGAGTCAAAGTTCATATACATTAAACTAGTTTACATATGTTAAAGTTTTAGTTAATATACAGTATATACTTTTAACAATATTTATTTATTATAATTTGTGAAAGTTAAAATGATATTTATTTCATTTATATTTTAGATGATATAAATTACATCAATTTTAATAATATATATTTAATGATTATATAATATTATATAATGGTTTGTTCTACGTATAGCCTTATAATTATTATCTTTCTTATCTGTGTTTAATGATTTTCATTATTTAACTTAAAGTATCAACTTGTTATTGATTTAATAATATCAATATAAGAGTGTTAGTTTATAAGGATTTTTAATTGATTATAATTGATTTATTTATAAAAGTATCTAAGTGAAATATGAATTTGCCATCTTAAATATGTTTATTATTATATGTAGTTCACATAGAGAATTATATTTAATAGATAATGATATTATTATATATTTTTACTATCTTCTATATATTCATATTATATCATTTAATTATATTTTAATGTTTAGGTATACATATTCCTACCGTTGTATAGTTGTTGGGTCTTATTTAGAGGTTCATGACACATTGCCCAACATTCTATTGCCTAAGTGAGAATTCTAGAAATGAATTGTGAACCCTTAACTTGTCCTTTACAATCATTATTAATTATATTAATATTGCAATTATGTATTTTATTATTTTTATTAATTATACATTATTTTTAATGATTATATATTTATTCTTTAATAATATATTATACCATTAATAATATATCAATATTTCTTTTAATATATTATAACATTAAGAAATAATATATTTATTTATTCATAATTATTTACTTAGATTACTCAAGTTAGGGGACATGACAGTCTACCCTTCCTCAAATTGCTTATCCTCAAGCAACGATTGTTTACATTAAACTTTTATTTTGAATTCAATATACAAGTTATACACTGGAATGAAAGAATACATAAGGTATGCATGTAGTTAATTTCATAATGCATGAAGTAAATATCTGAGCGCTTGCAAACACGAAGCATACATGAAGAAGACACATTAATGCATGAAGACACAAAGTATACATGATGCAAACACATGATGCATGAAGGTACAAAGCAGACACGATGTAGTGATGGGGACACAACCCAAGAACAAAATGGACACAACAGAAAAGGGAAATAGTATTAACTAAAAAATAAGCTAGTACATTTAGTACAGAGAAAATAAACTTCAAAACATGCCCTAAGGGCTTACAATAGCATAAATGTGGAGATAATTTCTCCTTTCAGTACCTCCTCTCAAACTCCACTCTGAATTGCCTTTTATGATGCCAGAAATCTCCTTAAATAGACGTCGAAGGGTTAAGGACTAGGAGTACATTTTAAAAAGTTCTAGTAGGCATCCACCGATAAAATAGAAGGTTCCAAAAGCTAAGTTAGGAGTTGACGCAAATCTAGAAGAATCCAGAAATGGTAATTGAACTTCTAGGAGGCATAACTTTTGAACCGTAGCTCCGATTGACGAACTGTTTACATTTTTGAAAAGCTCTCAAATTGCTCTATAGCCCTATGGACGAGCTTTGCTCATCCCCCTTTTTTCAGCCATTTTCAAGCTCATTTAAGGCCGTTAACCTAACTTTGAAGCATTCTTAGGAGGTCTCCACAACCCAAAAAATTGCAATAACTTTCAAACCGTTGTGCCTTTTGACCTGATTCTTTTTCTGGAATGCTCTAAATTAAAATTACATTCATCTAGCCAATTTACACCTCCTAGTTCACCAAAATGATGACTCAATTACATACTCCTATTTTTTTCAGATTTACACGAACACTGATAATGGAACTGTGAGAGTTGGAACCTTTATTTGACCCAAATGGGTATCAAAAAATGAAAACACATGAAACAAAAACTAAGTCTAAGTATATTTTTTTGGGTGACACAGGATTTTCCTTATACCTCTGGATGCTCCTGCATCATGTAGACACATCATACACTCCTTGTTGATTTTCACAATAAAGTAGAGTAAAAGGAATGAAAAATATACTTCCCTAATACTCCTCTTGATCATGGATCCTACAAACACAAATAATTATTAATATATAATTGCTCCAAGAAAGATGAGTCTCGTGGTGATTCCTTCCCTCCTTATTACGATCATCATAAGATAGTAGATTTACGGTGCAAAGAGTGTGTGAAACAAGCTACAAGCAGTTCCTTAGAGGATATTCTATCATGTGCTCAGATTTACTCTGCCTCTCCCTCCACCAATTGCCACCTTATGATATCATAATGTGGATGAGAAGATGAGTTTTAAATTTAATTTACTTAGCTCATTTGAAATATTTCTTCTTATAATACATAGAAAACTTTCTCTTGGTTATGCTCATCTCAAGATGGTAGATTGATGATGCAAAGGGCACGTGAAACAAGCTAAGAGTGGTTCCCTAGAGGATATCCATTAGGTCCTCAAATTTGCTCGGCCTCTCCCTCCACTAACTCCCTATCTTAAGAGATCTTAATGTGGATGAGATGATTAATCAAATGAATATAATTATTTGACATAGGAATATTTCTCTCTCCTTATTACAATCATCTCGAGATGGTAGATTGACAGTGCAAAGGGTGCATGAAACAAGCTACAAGCAGTTCCCTAGAGGATATCTGTCAGGTGCTCGAATTTACTCTTCCTCTCCCTCCACCAACTCCCTATCTTAAGAGATCATAGTGTGGATGAGAAAATGAATGTTAATCTAATGAATAGGAATCTTTCTCTCTCCTTATTATGATCATCTTGAGATGGTAGATTGATGGTGCAAAGGGCGCATGAAACAAGCTACAAGCGTTTCCCTTCAGGATATCCATCAGGTGCTCGAATTTACTCCGCCTCTCCCTCCACCCACTCCCTATCTTAAGAGATCATAATGTGGATGAGAAATAGACCCTTATGTACTATCTAATCACATGTCTTTCCCTTCTATCATAATTGGTTAAATTCTTTCCTTTTTGGAAAATACGCTTCTTTATGGACATGTATTTACTCTTTTTTAATGTCAGGTGTAAAACCAATAGTCACTAAACTATGATAAGTCACTTGTTCCTTATTTCATATATTTCTAGGGTGTTTAATACTTTGTTATTTATTTATATTTTATTTTTCATTCTTCATATATATTTTTCATTTATATTTCATTTTTTCATATATTCTGATTTCATTTCTTTGTAACTAGAATCATTGATTGATTATTCAATATTCTTCCCAATAACAATGTGTTAGTAATAAGAAAGATACCATTAATTATTTCATCATGATATATGCACAAAATATATATCTTACCTCATTACCCTTATGTGTTGAAGTGGTGATTATAGGATATTTATCCATTATTGACTCTTAACTACCTTAAAGATCCTTGTAGATTCAACCACCTTTGCTAATAGTTCCCTAGTTGTATATGAATTAAGTGCTTGGGAGAATAGGTCGATCATGGAGATGTTCTGGAATACTTTTGCACTAATGTTTTTACCTTGCGAATTTCTCTTTCTTTACGAGCTTTCCTCTAATGAAATGTTTAGGCTCTTTTACCTTGGAAGTGTCAAACTCCCCTTGAATCTGATATCAATATCCCTTTTTCTGCAAGACATACTCGAAAGAAAGATCAAAGCAAGTGCTTGTAGAGAAATACAAGAAATAAGAGAAAGATTTATATGATACTCAAGAATAAATAAATTTTCACAATAAATGATTCCAATAATATATATAATAATCTAATTGAAATATATACTTTAATACATATCTTTCCAACATTTTGTTTCCTTATCAAATAACTAACTATGAAATTCGGATTCATAATATCAAATTATCATTTCATGAAAAATATTCTTCTCATAAATTACCATATATATATACAATTATAGGTATATAATTATATAAGAAACTTAAATTATATATTTCATGACAATATGAAAAGAAAAATTAAATAGCGTACCATGTATATCCTTTAAGAGGATTTCTACCCCAAGTCCTTAATCATTCCCTTGACATGTCTTTTAAAAAAAACATGGCTACCTTTACTCTTGTGTATGTCCTCACTCCTCTTCATTGTGGCACTGACATGAGTGTCTTTCCCACATCGTTTTTGATGGGTCCAAACATAATTAATATCGCCTCCTTATCATATCCTCCTGTATTTGGTGGGTCCATGGTTATAACAAATTTTGTCCAAATCTTTGAATACTTGGATCCACGAGATTATATTTTAATTTTGTCTATGATTTAATTTTTAAAAAACCTTTCTTCTAGTTTTTGGTCCATATAACTTGCACTTCAACAAGATATCACCATCTTTTAATTTTGGTCCATATAATTCTTAATCGACTCCCCATCACTATGTCTTTACAAGCTTGAATAAAATCTCAAAACAAACATTATCCATGATATTTTTGCCAACCTTTGTAGACAAAGCTATTTAGTGTTTTCAAACTCATTATACAAAAGTATGATTAAATATAGGTACATCCACATTCAAAGCGAGTCTTTAAGTGTGACTATGTGATTGTAATTGGGCTGCACACGCCACTTTTGCACGTCGTAGCCCAATATTTTTTTGAGAGACCTCACCTTGCAAGCACATGTTTTGATCATTACATATTGAAGATTTCATTACATCATCAACCACCGGTGCCGCGCATCTTCTGCAGAGGATTTAGCATTCACAATATCTTTCAGATTGTTCTCGATGTAAGAGACCAGATCATCAAAGTTCCTTCTCTCCTCCCATTTTTGTACCATTTCCCTAAGACACGTTGTCTCCTCTGATTAAATCTAATTCACATTGTCAAGCACAAGGATACTGAGCAGCAAGCATTAGCTATTCTCTTCTTTTCTCTTCTCTTCTTCTTACGACCTGCTGTGGACCTTGTAAATCAGTGTTGATAGGGTTATTCTCTTTGTCGATGCCATTGGATGTGGAACATCTACCATATTGGAGGTAGGCATCATCGATGATTTAGAGTGGTTGATCATTTGTGTAGGACCTATCCATGTTGGATAGAATACTATACATCTTATTTGCACCGAGTCCAAATCTGTGATGAGATTCGCTACCATTGCTATTCTCCATACTGTTAGGGATGGAGGAAGATCCATATAAATCTCGTGTGATGTTATTGATAACAAGGTTTTGTATATCATGGTTCCCACTTAATTCTTCTAGCTCTTGCTAACAATGTAGAGGTTGGAGCTTGTCGTTGCCAGCAAAATCCTTTATCTCAAGTGTGACACAAATATTCTTAGACCCACGGTGCAATGAAGGATTAATATAGAAATGCTTGAAAGACATTTGATACCTATTTTTAAATTGTTAACCTATCATTTCCATGTGGTGTGTCTTTTGGTTGAGATTAGTCACAATGATTGACAGAAAACCTCTATCATGCTTTTGAATATCATGCTTTGTGCAAATCATTTTAGGGTTTTTCCATTTCTTTCACAGGCCATAACTTCCTTTCCGCATGCATCAAGGCTGTGAGTACTTCAAATTTCATTATTCATTCTTATAATTTGAATAGTTATATCATAGGATGGCTGAATCGGTGCTCTGATACCAATTGTAATGACCCCTTTTTAGGATCATTTGTTTATTTACAGCCTTTTCTTTATTTGTATTCTTTTTGCCACATTTTACTGATTGATAATATTATGGGGGCGATTCTTTTGATTGTTGAGATAAGACCTGATTTGGAAGTTCTGATATGTTGTGATTCTATATGAATTTGATTATAAGCATAGTAGGTAAAGATGTAATAATTGTTGCTTTTTCAATGATCTAATTAGTTTTCCTTTGTTGGATATCTAAGGTTGACAATTGCCAATCCATTTGGCTGAATAAATAGTAAATAGTATCAGATTTTAACTCATAATTCATTGTACCAAATGTTCAATCTCTTCTCCTATTGTGTCTCTATTTCTTTCCTCCAATGATTACAAGTCTATATCCAGGTTCCTCTATCTGCCGCTCATTTGAGATTTTCTCTGCTGAGCCAGATACCCCTATTTGATGTATGCCTGCTGATGAAATTCCCAAGAAGATAATTATTCATGCTCCAATATGTTGTCCTTGCTGAAGGTATTTCTCCTTATCCAAAATTAGGTTGATCTTATACCTCCTATCCCTTATAGATTATATGGTTGTGACCCTTAGTATGAGTCAAAGGTTATATACATTAAACTAGTTTACATATGTTAACATTTTAGTTAATATATAGTATATACTTTTAACAATATTTATTTATTATAATTTGTGAAAGTTAAAATGATATTTATTTCATTTATATTTTAGATGATATAAATTATATCAATTATAATAATATATATTTAATGATTATATAATATTATATAATGGTTTGTTCTACGTATAGTCTTATAATTATTATGTTTCTTATCTGTGTTTAATGGTTTTCATTATTTAACTTAAATTATCAACTTGTTATTGATTTAATAATATCAATATAAGAGTGTTAGTTTATAAGGATTATTAATTGATTATAATTGATTTATTTATAAAAGTATCTAAGTGAAATATGATTTTTCCATCTTAAATATGTTTATTATAATATATAGTTGACATAGAGAATTATATTTAATAGATAATGATATTATTATATATTTTTACTATCTTATATATATTCATATTATATCATTTAATTATATTTTAATGTTTAGGTATACGTATTCCTACTGTTGTATAGTTGGTGGGTCTTATTTAGAGGTTCATGACACATTGCCCAACATTCTATTGCCTAAGTGAGAATTCTAGAAATGAATTGTGAACCCCTAACTTGTCCTTTACAATCATTATTAATTATATTAATATTATAATTATGTATTTTATTATTTTTATTAATTATATATTATTTTTAATGATTATATATTTATTCTTTAATAATATATTATACCATTAATAATATATCAATATTTCTTTTAATATATTATAACATTGAGAGATAATATATTTATTTATTCATAATTATTTACTTAGATTACTCAAGTTAGGGGACATGAAAAATGCAATCCAATTAGGTTGTATATATGTTTATCACTGCTATTAATTCAATGGATTAAATAAAAGCTTTGGTGAATGTGATAAGTTTGCTGTAGTAGTGGGAAGGTTCTTGAATGATAAATTCTAATAAGAAGTGCTGATAGAATTTGTTGTAAGGCAACAAGTTAGATCTAAGAATTTGTTATAGACTCTGAACCCCAATGGATTAGGCATTGATCAAATTGATTTAGCTGAAGGAGAGGTATGTCACAAATGGTTGTCAAAATGCAACATCAAATCAATTTTTACTTTTATTTCCTATAGATCTTAAAGGTTGGCCTATGCTTGTCTACACGGAATGTTTTAACTTCAGTTAGCCACTATTGTTGAAGACATCTGTAGATCTATAGAAGAATTTTTGGCCATATCTATTATATGGGGTGTGTTTATCAGGTTATTAAGAATTGTGTATGTATTTGAGGATTTGAGATGAGAATCAGAATGAAACTAGGAATAATCCTCATACAGTTTTCCCAGTCTTGAGTCATCTTTGGGTATACCCACCCTAGTTTTGCAGAGCCAGAAGAGGAGAAAACCACCCTTGGTTTTATTGAAGTTGGGCCCAAATGATTTGCACATGCAATTGTTAACAAGAATTGGCTAGTCTTTAGATTGTATGAGTACTATCATCTTGGTATTAAGTATTTGTTGCTTAGTAGTCTTAGTTCAATTTAAAACACCAAAAAATTCTATGGTGGTGGTTGGAAAGGCTAATCACGAGACAAGACTTTACTCTTTTTCTCATTTTGTGCCTAAGTCCACTTCCCTTGCCTTGTTGACTCTTTCAAATTCACAAAGTAAACTATGGCATGAGAGATTTGGACATCTCAATTATTGCTACCTTCAACAACTTAGCAGCAAGGATATGGTCATTGGTCTACCTCAAGTCAAGTATTCAGAGGGTCTATTTACATGTTGTGAAGCAGGCAAGCATTTGAAAGAGAAATTTGACAAGGGGAAGTCTTGGAAGTCTACTTCTATTCTTGAATTTGTTTATAGTGATGTAGCTGGCCCATTTCTATTACCATCATTTGGTAAGGCTCGCTATGTTCTCACCTTTATTGATGACTTTTCATGCAACACTTGGGTCTTCTTTCTTGCTCATAAGAGTGAAGTATTTGATAAGTTTATCACCTTCAAAGCTCAATTTGAGAAAAAATTAGGGAAATCCATCAAGATTTTATGAATAGATAATGTTAGGGAATATGTCAACTCTAGGCTTATAGAATTTTGCACTCATGAGGGTATTGATCTTCAACATTTAGTTGCATACACACCACAATACAATGGTGTTGCTAAAATGAAGAATAGAACCCTTAAGGAGATGACCACTTGTATGCTTGAACACAAGTATCTAGATCAAGTGTTTTGGGAAAAAGCCATGTGTTGTGCCAATTGCATCCAAAATAGAAGTCCCGATAAGGCCTTAGATTAAATTAAACCTTTTGAGGATTGGTGTTGTAGAAAACCAAGTGTAAAACATGGGCAAGGATACCTCCACAAAAATGAAAGGCATTAGAAGCTCAAAGAAAACCTTGTATATTTGTTGGATATCCTGACCATCTTAAGGTAGAGACACATGAAATCTTTTTCGAGAGGACTGTTCACTTTGAAGAAACTTGTCCAAGTTTGGCTTCTTCAAATCCTCCTTCTTCCTCCTTCATGGATAATGATAATAGTGATGATAGTGACTCAAAATATGACATTCCTTTAACTTTGAGTTGCAAGCCACCACCTTCGTAGGGTCCACAAACAATTGTGGACATTCCTTCTTCTTCCACTAAACCTTGTTGGGCACAAAAAACCCTTGATTCAACAAGTTTGTTAGTGGGGAATCCTTTAGACACTTGGAGGACAAAGTCATAACACATATCATTTCCACATTTTTATATTGCCATTCCTTCAGATCCTTAGTCATTTAAGGAAGCATCAGGGATTCTAGAATGAGACAAGGCTATGCAAGAAGAATACAACTCTTTGATGGAAAAAAAAACATGGGACTTAATTCCCCTTCCTAAGGGAAGAAAGTTGGTTCAATGTAAGTGGACATATTGAACCAAATTTGTAGCAGATGGAAGTGTGGATAAGCATAAGGCTAGACTAGTTGCCAAAGGTTTCTCACAAGTTCCAGATGTTGACCATACAAAGACTTTTGCAGTAGTCACCAAGATGAACTCCATTCACTTGACACTATCTATTTCTATAGCTCATGGTTGGTTTGTACATCAAATGGATGTAAAGAGTTCCTTTTTGAATGGTGATCTTCACAAGGAGATTTATATGGAGTAGCCATAGGGGTTCATATAGGATTCTACTATGGTTTGTAGATTGAAGAAGTCTATCTATGGTCTTAAATAGGCTCCTTGAGCTTGGTATGCCAAGATGGATTCCTTCTTACTCTTAGTAGGATTCACCAGGTGTCATTCTAATTGAAATGTTTAAATTCTTTAGCAAGATGACTCGCACTTAATACTTGTGCTTTATGTAGATGACTTGATCACTACAAGAAGTACTTCATCCAACATTGCCAATGTCAAGACCTCTTTTAAGGACATATTTGCTATAACAGACTTGGGTTTACTACATTATTTCCTTGGTATTGAGATCACATATTCTTCAGCAGGGATTATACTTTCTCAACCCAAGTACGCTCTTGAATTGTTTTCTCAATTTTACATGAGTGACTACAAGCCTACTCCTACACCCTTTCTTTTAGATTGAAAGTTAGAGGCCAAGTGTACCACTCCACTTGTTGATGCTACATTTTATAGACAATTAGTTTGGAGTCTCATCTACTTGACACATACCCGCCTTGATATAGCTTTTGCAGTTGGCATGGTTTCTCGCTTCATGCAAAAGCCACATAAGCTTCATTGGAAGGCCACCAAACACATCTTGCACTACATACAAGGTACACATACACATGGGATACATTATACAATAGGTACAAGACTTCAACTGGTTGGATATACAGACTCAGACTATGTAGGGGACCTTGATTCTCGCAAGTCTACTTTAGGTTACATGGTTCACCTTGGTTCTTACCCTATTTTTTGGCAGAGTAAGAAACAAAATAGGATCACTCTTTCTTCAATTGAGGCTGAGTATCAAGGAGCTCTCAATGTAGCTACAAAGGCTCTTTGGTTAACACACATCTTGAAGTGGTTTGGATTTGATCTACCTAAACCTACAATCATACATTGTGACAATTAGAGTGCTATTGAGATCTCCAAACATCCAATTCAGAATCAAAAAACCAAACACAGTGAGGTTCATATGCACTACATCAGAGAGCTAATACATGAGCTGATCATTGCATTACAATATTTTCCTATAGCAGAGCAGGTCGTAGATATCTTCACCAAACCCTTCACTGAGGTCAACTATATTCATTTATGAGATCTGTTGGGGGTGTAGGATATTGCAGAAATGGGAATCACTTGACTTCTCTCTTCTTTCTTCTGGGAGGGATCTTTTCCTCATCAGAGGTATTCTTCTCTCTCATCTTCTTTATTGTACTTATCTCTCTTTTTGGAGGAGGGTTTTTCCCATGAGGTTTTCCCTCTTTCTTTGCTTTATGAGAGATTTTATTGCATCATTGTATGTAGAGCATTACTTTTGTACATGGGTAGCTAACATGGCCTCGTAGTCGAAACCCATCATGCATTTTTGAGCTTAAGTGCATTCCCCTAAGTTGCACTTAAGGAGTGGTGTTGTTGTAAATAAGTATTCACTATTTACACTTTTCTTAAGTTTACTTAGGTCAATGCATTATTTTATTATATATTAGGTTGACACTTAGGAGTTTGCATACTTTTATAAGTTGTCATGCTGACAAGATAGAAGTAAGAAACTCTAATTCAACACATGGTGTCTACAACATTAGAGTTTGCATAATTAACTAAGTTGTTATGTAGGCAAAATAGTTATTTTCACTCTTAATTAAGCACATGGTGTCTACAACATTATTTTTTGTGCTATACCTTTGTAGGCTTATCCTCTTATCATCACACTTACTCCTATGCTTAATGGAGGATAATCCATTCCTAGTGGACATGTGCTTGGTTGTAAGACTTATTAGTGTGCTAACTCCTAGACATTGTAGAAGCATTCTAGAGGCCTTTATAAATAGGCACTCCTAGTGTACTTTTACATCAATCAATTACATTGAATTGAATACTATAATGTTATACTGATCATATTCTTGACTATTTTGTGCTTGTGCTTGAGTTCCTTGATCTTGGGTGAATTATTCCCTAAGGAAAATTCTTTTAAAAAGTTATAAAGATTACAAGGACAAAGGAAAGAAATCTTATTATATTATTGAAGAAGAGACTGATAATGAAACTAAGGATCATTATGAAGAAGTTTTTTATGTTTCTATGAAAGATCATTCTAATGATGATGAGAAAACTACACCTTTTTTCATATGTGAATAAAGGCGATAGATGGATAATTGATAGTGGTTGCTCATATCATATGATTGGTGATAAAAGTAAGTTTAAATCATTTGAACAATATAAAGGAAATTGTGTTAGGTTTGGTAATGATGCACCATGTCAACTAAAAGGTAAAGGATCAATAAGATTGACAAATAAGATCAAATGTGATAATGCATATTGGGTTGAAGGACTTAACTAAAATTTGTTGAGTGTAACACAACTGAATAGTTCTAGTTACATAGTTGAGTTCCATCAAAAGAAGGATAAGATCTATGATGCTACAAGTGAACTAATTGGAAATGGAGAACAGACAAGAGGTAACTTGTTCTATCTAGACCTATCTAATGAAACATGCTTGTTTGCACAATTTGATGATATATGGCTATGACATAAGAGGCTTTGTCATGTGAGCTGTGACAAATTGGTAATCATTAGCAAGATGAAAAGAGTAAGAGGATTACCAAGATTGAAGAAACTCAATAACTTGATGTGCAAACAATGTCGATTGGAAAAATGACAAAATCTAGTTTCAAGAGAAAGACTTATACTTCTAATGATATTCTAGAATTGGTTAATAGTGACCTTTGTGGACACATTGGTGTGCAAAGCTATTGTGGTGAAAAATATTTCATTCTATTTGTTGATGAATTCTCTATAATGACAATTGTAATGTTTCTTAAAGAAAAATATGATGCATTTAAAATGCTTAAGTGGTATTTAGAAAGAATTGAGAAAGAAATAGGTAAGAGCTTGAAATATCTAAGATTTGAAAAAGGAGGAGAATTTATGTTTGAGGAATTTCATGTATTCTGCAATGATAAAGGAATCAAAAGACAAACCTGTGCACCCAAAACCCCTCCACAAAATGAAATAGCTAAAAGAAGAGATAGATCAACCATGGAATGTGCAAGAACATTGATGATGGAGAAGAATGTTGCACAAAAATACTGGAGAGAAGTTGTAAGTACATTTGTTTATAATTTAAACCAAGTATAAGTCAAGAAAGGTACAAACAATACACCTTTTGAATTATGGTATGGACATGCACTAGATGTGAAATATTTTAAAGTGTTTGGAAGAAAATGTTACATCCTAAAAGACAATAGAAATGGAAAATTTGATGCTAAAAGAGATGAAGGTATTTTTCTAGGATATTCCACTAGAAGAAAAGTATTTATGTGTTTGAATTCTAACACCAATTAGAAAAAGATTAAGAAGTGACACATTCCTACCATGTGTATTTAAGCCCAAACTAGTAAAAGTTGTCATGGATTATGAAGATTAGATTAAAGCAATGAATGAGGAAATTGAACAAATTGAGAAGAAAAAAATTATACATTAGTGTCAAGACCAAAGGACAAGAATGTTATTAGAACCAAGTGGGTATTTAGGAACAAGCTAGATGAAAATGGAGAAGTCACAAGGAACAAAGAAAGATTAGCATGCAAAGGTTATGTACAAGAAGAAGGAATTTGAAATGTCCCTTTTCTGATTTTGTATGATATTTCCAACCTTTAATCAGATCTTTAAGATCAAACAACTGATATCACAAAGATCCACCAAATTTCTTAAAAAACCCCAAATCGGGTATGTCGAAAATAGTGCCAAAAAGCTTCACAGCTTCACCTGTTATTGAAATCTGAAAGTAGAAATTTTTACAGAAATTTGAGCAGAGTAACAGCCTATAAAATGTCATTTCTAGATCTATATAGCTTTTACAAAACAGCTCACAAATGTAGGACAAAAACTATGCTCATCGGGCTCCCGAAATTAACACAAAAATGCCCGAAAACACCACAAAAACACTAATAAACTATCTCAGAAGTTTAATCACGTCCCAATAAATATATTCAGCTTTATTTTAACAGCTTAAAGTCTAAAATACAGCAGCAAACAAAACTGATATGAAATGCTCAACTGAAAACACCAAACTCATGCAAAAAACCACACCTAAACCCACAAATCTACACTGTTCAGCACAAAGGCAAACTCTGTATGAGCATGCACATGGAATGGCTTCAAAATCCCATCCTTAGCCTTCCTAGAAACTTGCAAACTCCCATTCTTGGGTCTCCCTAGAAACTTGCGAACTCCCGTTCTTGTGTCTCCTTCTCCACAGGTTTGGCAGCCTCTGAAGAATAACAAAGAATGAGCAAAAATCAAGTTCTGGAATGAGCCCAAAATACCTCCAAAACCCTTAAAAGAGGGCATAACTGTAACTCACGTCCAAGAGAGGTTAATGAAACTTATTTTAATAATAATTTTCATTTATTAGTCCAACGGTTTCCAAAGATTAACCCCCTTTTTCCGAAACTTCACTTTCTTGGGCCTGCCTGCCTTAGCAAAGATTTTCTTTTTTAATTATTCGAAAAGGGGACATGAAAAGTCCTCCCCTCCCAATCATTGCTTGTCCTCAAGTAATGGCTGAACAATAAACCAATCAATCCACCTAGATCCCAAATGTAGTCATGAACTATACTACTAACAATTAACACAGGCTCCTGTAATATCCTCTGCAATATGACCAAGAGGAATCCATAATCAAATTGACAATTATAGCTCAACCAAACTCTGAAATCACCACTACCACAATCAAAAACCCATGAGGCACAAACTCTTAGAACATCAGAGCCCAAGTAAAGTGTTCAAATCAAACTACCAACATAGTAAATACCATCAATGCATCCCACTGGCCTATATGGAATGTATAATCCAACTCTGCAACAATGGTGAACCCTCTCGAATGAAACTATACCAAGTATGGAGAATCCACACACTGTACAACTCCTGCAGTCAACACAACTCTGCAAATCATTGGCCACTATCTCATAACCATAACTCCCATACACTGCTGATGGTGAAAAGACATTACAAGATAAAGAGTAAGAAATGGAATCCAAACCAAATTTGTCTGCCATCAACTCCTTAGCACAAGGATCAAATTCTAACTGATGTACATACCCTACAATATAATGTTGATAAAAAAAACCAACCTCAGTCAATAGCTCACCATGAAGAAGTGATACAACCCACTGTGACTGATCACCAGCTAAGTCAAGAGATGTCATAGCCAAAGGAGTAGAATCAATAACAACACCTGCTAAAGCATCACTCCAAAACTCCTGCTCTAAGTCATGTATTATCAACCTGTCAATTGTAGGACCTATCACCATGTCATGCCCATCACAACTCTCATCCCGAGGCATCAAACTATCCCATAACTGATGATAAGCACTAGGAACCAAAGTACATCTCTGTATCATCATCTCATCAACATGATCATCAAAGGTAGATAGATGAGCATACCTCACAGTGTAATGCCGATAGAATGCACCAATCTCAGTCAGTGGCTTAGACTGCAATCGATCATTAACCAAGTTGGAACTGACTACTACCTCTGAAGACATTGCGAAGGGAGTAGTATTACTAGTAGGAACCATGCTAACTATAAGCTCACCAACATCACACATGGTCTTTGATACAACATCTCTAGTCTTCATGCCATTAGTACTAGAGGTCACCACCATGTCAGGCACACCACAAAAATCTGCTACAGCACCCAACTCAATTGAACCTGACTCTAGTGGGAATGAACTTGATATGCCAATGTTAGTATCAAGGATGGATGCATCCCCATCTCCACTGTCTCTAACAATCTCGGCCATGGACATCCTCGGATCACCAAACACCACATCTTGTGACTATATAGAATCAGTTAAAGACTGTAGTCACTCTAACTCCATGGTCACCTTAGCCAAATGAAACTGTGACTCCTTGAGAGCCAATTGTGTACTCTCAAGAATCTTAGAACTCACCTCAAGCTGCTCAGTAAGATCACTCACCTCATCTTCCTTGGCCAACAATGCATCATATGCTGTACTGCCCCACTCCATAAGATAATCTCTGTCGGCTACCAACTGCATATAATTCTATCTCAAAATCCGAATAGCCTCCCATAAAGAGTGGATCTCTGTCAAGGAAAGATAACTTCCTCCCTGCTCATCACTAGTAGGAGAACCCCATCCATAAACTGCTAACAACTGACGAGCAACATTGAAATGTTGGCAAGTGATAGCAATGTCTTCGTCACTAACTCTCAACTGATTAGACACATGATGGCACTAGCTTGACTGTCTCCTACAAACCTCTTCTGATGCACTGTCTGAAGGAGTGTCCTCAAAGTTACTAGTCTCTAGAGTATTACCATCCATATCCTGTGAATCAAATCTAAAGCTCATATCAACATACGGAGTATCAAAAACATTAGCATTGCTGTCCAACTCCTCTATACCCAAGGAAACTAAGTCTTCAAAACTGCCCATTGCATCCTTCTGGATGTCATCAATGCCAATATGATCATGGGACTCATCTATACACACTGCCAAATATGAAATATCATCAACACATTCCAGCAAGTATGGCCGACTGGATATATGAACAAAGCCCAACATTGGCGTATAAAAACTAATACCAACATCAGACAAGATACTGGCACAAGAAAAGACAACACCATGTAATCTGCTAATCAAATCCATGATAGCACCCAAACAAACACTGCTACCAAAAAGTGTTAAAGATCTCCAGTCAACTGAATCCCAAATGCCAATATAACAATCTCGAGTCCATATCCGTAAACTAGAATCAACTGGTAACTCAAGCAAACTCCTCACTTGAGTAATATGACCAATACCAACTAACTCCACATACCTGTCATGATGAGATAATGAAGTCACGCTACTATCTTTGTTCACCTTCAGCTAGCTAAACAAATCATGTGAAGTACTACCAGCCTCAACCTCATGTGATGAAGCATCTAACTGTGTCTGGTACTCTTTCTTAGCAAAGTCATGAATGCTCAATGTCTGCTCATCTCTACCAGGTATCTCACCATCCTGCACAACAACATCCTCATAATCATCATCTGAACCCACTACATTGTAGTCACTGCCTGTTGTAACTATACCATCCTAAATACCTGTGGCATCACCCTTTGACGACCTGTAAACAATTGTCTCAATTTGAGTATCAAGTTGACCGTTACTATCAATCTATGTAATATCCCTTCCCACCACCTCCTATGGCAGAGTAGAATCTGAGACCTCTACCTGGCTATCAGCTAGTTTCTCAAACTCCTCATGCAAGTTCTTTGGAATTGTGTCATCTGTCCTATGAGAAAATTTGCGAAATAGAAATCTAGTCAACTTATCCACCTTAGCTGGGTCAGATAACATGTCATTCATTATACGGTGGTGCTCAAACAACTGTTTAGACATGTCATGGCTTATTTTCATAAGTTTATCTTGAATGTCTAAATAACCATCCTTTCTACTATTTTGACTCTGGCTATCAATTGTCCAAGGTTGTTTCCTCTGAGACTCTGAACTATACCTGTCCATTCTGGATAAAGTAGAGTGTAACCCCCAATAGGATATAACTTCTTCAAACACCAAGAACTAACATGAAAATGATTAGAAGTAGCATGCAACCATAGATTTGGACATGCAACTGATTAGAAGCAACATGCAACCACCAAATTATGACATGCAAGATATGGGTAGTTGTCAGAACTAACATGCAAGATCTAGGTAGTTGTCAAAACTGACATGCAAACTTCTACAACCACCAAATTCATCAAGAACTAACATGAAAATGATTAGAAGTAGCATGAAACCATAGATTTTGACATGAAACTAATTAGAAGCAACATGCAACCACCAAATTATGACATGCAAGATCTGGGTAGTTGTCAAAACTGACATGCAAGATCTGGGTACTTGTCAAAACTGAAATGCAAACTTCTACAACCACCAAATTCACCAAGAACTAACATGAAAATGATTTGAATTAGCATGCAACCATAAATTTTTAAATGCATGTGATTAGAAGTGACATGCAACCATAAATTATGGCATGCAAGATTTGGGTAGTTCTAAAAACTGAAATGCAAGATCTGGGTAGTTGTCAAAACTGACCTGCAACTTCTACAAACCCTCAGGCTGGCAAGATCATGGCTCTGATACCACTGAAATGTCCCTTTTCTGATTTTGTATGATATTTCCAACCTTTAATCAGATCTTTAAGATCAAACAACTGATATCACAAAGATCCACCAAATTTCTTAAGAAACCCTAAATCAGGTATGTCGAAAATAGTGCCAAAAAGCTTCATAGCTTCACCTGTTATTAATAAATCTGAAAGTAGAAATTTTTACAGAAATTTGAGCAGTATAACAGCCTATAAAATGTCATTTATAGACCTATATAGCCTTTACAAAATAGCTCACAAATGTAGGACAAAAACTATGCTCATCGGGCTCCCGAAATTAACACAAAAATGCTCGAAAACACCACAAAAACACTAATAAACTATCTCAGAAGTTTAATCACGTCCCAATACATATATTCAGCTCTATTTTAACAGCTTAAAGTCTGAAATACAGCAGCAACCAAAACTGATATGAAATGCTCAACTGAAAACACCAAACTCATGCAAAAAACCACACCCAAAAACCCACAAATCTACACTGTTCAGCACAAAGGCAAACTCTGTATGAGCATGCACATGGAATGGCTTCAAAATCCCATCCTTAGCCTTCCTGAAAACCTACAAACTCCCATTCTTGGGTCTCCCTGGAAACCTGCAAACTCCCGTTCTTGGGTCTCCTTCTCCACAGGTTTGGCAGCCTCTGAAGAATAACAAAGAATGAGCAAAAATCAAGTTCTGGAATGAGCCCAAAATGCCTCCAAACCCCTTAAAAGAGGGCATAACTGTAACTCATGTCCAAGAGAGGTTAATGAAACTTATTTTAATAATAATTTTCATTTATTAGTCCAACGATTTCCAAAGATTAACCCCCTTTTTCCGAAACTTCACTTTCTTGGGCCTGCCTGCCTTAGCAAAGATTTTCTTTTTTAATTATTTGAAAAGGGGACATGACAGAATTGACTACGGGGAAACATTTTCCCTAGTTGCAAGATTACAAGTGAGAACTCTATTTGAATATGTTGCTTATGAAGGATTCAAAGTGTACCAAATGGATGTCAAATCTGCATTTCTAAATGGAATTCTAGAAGAAAAAGTGTACATTGATCAACTTGGAGGATTTATTGATATTAAAAAAAAAAGAGATCTAAAAACTAGACAAAGCATTATATGGACTAAAACAAGCTCCTAGAGCATGGTATGAAAGACTATATAATTACTTGGTAAAGATTAGTTTTGCAAAGACAAATGATTACAATAATCTAAAATTGAAGACTAAATTTGGTAAAAGGATATTAGTGGTTGAGATATTTTTCTAATTGAGTTACATATAAAGTTTTGACTGGCACACTACTTGAAAAGAATCTATAACTTTCAAATGTTACAATATTTTTTAAATCCAAAAGATGCATCACATTCTATGTTTCTTCTACTATAAGAGAAGAAAACAAAAAATTGAATTTTGTAGAGTTTTGGATTAGTTAAAGTGGTTAGACATGAGAGTTTTTTAATTCCAAAAATACTAAAGTAAAAAAATAAATAATTATTATTTATTTATAATAAAAATACCAAAAATATGTGTCACATCTAGGCATGAGTCGACTACTTATATCTAGAATATTATTAAAAAATATTATCATTTGATTTTGACTAAGGTGGTTCCACATACATCTACTTCTTATTTTTGTTCTAAATTTTTTGTAATATTGCATTAAAATTGAAAATTTGAACCAATCAATTTTTATTTTTTTGAGATAAATCCTAGTAGTTTAGAAACTAGATTTAATTTTCTAGAGATTCTTTTCTCTTTACTTTTTGATATAAACTTAATAACAAGTAGAAAATTTCACGTCAAGTTGACATAACCCTGATTTTTTGATTTTTTATTGCCACTTAAGAGCATAGTTTGGTTGACCATGATCCTGCACATACCTGATTAGAATCCTTCAAATATTCATAAGACTCAACAAAGATGTCATTGAACTCCTTTAATATCTTGGTAAATTTAATTTTTTTAAACTTATTGTAGCATTTACCCAAATTAACCATCCTTGGTTTCTCTTTAGTGCCAATGTTGATTATTACAATCTCCAGACTTTTTGGTCCTTTCTGTCTCATTGAAAACACTCTTGTGAGGATTGTCTTTCCTATCAAATAAGGTTTCCAAGGCAACGAATCCTTTAGGAATCCTATTTCCTTTCAATTGGAGCATTTTAGTATCCTCATTTGAATTTCCTTCTGGGCATAATTTGTGGCATTTTGACAAGGAGCCTTCAAAGAATATGTTTCCAAAACTTTCCTTCCCATGTAAGAAGTTATTGATGTGAGCATCATTATTGAAAATCTTCCATGAATTGGCATTATAATGCATATTGGGATGATGCATAAGTTCTATAGTGTAGAGATCCTCCTTGAAATTTGGGTGAGGAATTAATAAGGATGCTAATCTAGCAAGTGCATCATCTCTAGTGTTAAATTATCATGGCATAGCTTCAATAGAGAAGGCTTCAAATCCCTCCATCTCACTCATACTTTGTTCCTATAGTGCTTTAGTCTAGGAATTTTAACAAAAAAAATGTTTTGTACCTATTTAACCACCAGTTTCACATCTCCTTTGGCCTTTAATGTCTTAATGCCTTTCTTCTTAACTACTTCTATTCCTAATAAGAGGCCTCATATTTGGTAGTGTTATTAGTATTATCAAACTTGAGTTTGAAGGTGTAGGGACTAATTTCACTTGTAGAGGAAATGAGGACTACCCGTGCTCCTGACAACTACCATAAAATTCTAAGGTCCATAAGCCTTGATTATTTGAACTTTTGGGTTGAGTTGCCTATTGTTTTGGTAGAATGACATAATTAGCAAACTCAATTTCTTGATATAGGATGTGGGATTTGAGATCTTCTGAGGGAAATACTTTCTACTTGGTTTTGGATTCAAGGTTTAAAACAATCTTTTTGCTACTAATTGGTATGGTTTATTGGGACCAGTCTAAATTTACTTCTACTCCTAGATTTTAATAAAAGGCTCGGCTTAATAGCATTCCATAATTGGAAAGAATATCCACAACCAAGATGGTTAACAAAACCCTTTTCTCATAAAATTTAGCTAGAGTAACTTGGGCATCTTTAATATGCCCTATAAGAGGAACAAATTTGGAAGATCTAAGGGCTGTGCTACAGAGGATGGCATGATATTGTATAAAGCTTCAAAATCTATGATACAATTATTCTATGACCATGGATGAACAAAGACACATAAAATAGGGTGGTCTTGAGCATTCCGAGAATATCTTCTACTAACATTTTATCTTTGTTCTCCATGGGTGATTTAGAGTTCGACACAATATTTTTCAATGGAGGCGTTTGTGGCTGATTTGGACCTTTAAAAAATTCTATCATCTTATCCAATTCACTAGGATTGGAATGTAGATAATCAACTAGTGAAATTTGAATTCTATAAGACTTACAAAATTCAACTATATCAAAGGTAGGTTCAAAATCATTTCTTTTTAAAAAGTTTACCTCTAGAGTAGGATCCTTCAGAGTATCAAGGACCTTCTTCGATTGGTTATATGAAGTCTTCCACTTTTTTATTGGGTTTGAGGTAGAAGGATACTTTCCAAAGATCTATGTGATTAGAAGATCTAAGGCCTTTGTTATGGAGGATGGCATGATATTTTCTAAAGCACCAAAATCATTGATACAATTATTCAATCTGTGACCATAAATTAACAAAGACACGTAAAATAGGGCAGGCTTGAGAATGGTAGGAATATCTTAAACTAACATTTTATCTTTTCTCTCCATGGGTGATTTAGAGTTAGACACAATATTATTCAATGGAGGTGTTTGTGGCTAATTTGTACCTTTAACAATTCTATCAACTTATCCAATTCACTAGGATTTGAATTCTAAAAGACTTACACAATTCAACTATATCAAAGGTAGGTTCAAAATAATTTCTTTTTAAAAGTTTTACCTCTAGAGTAGGATCCTTCAGAGATAAGGGACCTTCTTTGATTGGTTATTCAAAATCTTCCACTTTTTGCTTGGGTTTGAAATATAAGGATCTTTAGGAATTTTTCTCCCTCTTTGACCTCTTGTGTGTACTGTGCATGAAGGATCTTCAAGAATGACATAGAAATTGCCTCCTCTTTTGGAATCTAACTCATATTTGAGGAAATTATTTCTAGAGTTGTGAGGACCTCTTGAGTCTTCTTCCACAAGAATCTCTTGTATTGTCTCCTTATTTGCATTTAATTGATTTGAATGGATCATCTCAACACATAAGGCACCGTCATGGTCATTAGTAGAGTGAAAGACACATGGATTTTTTTTATTGCTCAAGCCACCTTCAATTAATAATTTTTGATTTATTGGTAGCATATTAGGTTTTCTTTTGCCCGCCCCTACATTTTAGAATTTCCTAGGGATGTCTTAATAAATAGTATTGATTTTGGCATTTTCCTCTTTGTTGTCATTACATCATTCAATAATATCTAAACCAAGGGGTCAGCTTGACCTGAGGTGGATGGTTGTGAGCTTGAAGCTTTCATCTTCCTTCTCCATTTACCAATGGCTAGAATATAGTCTTTCAACTCAACTACTAGCATCTATGTGACAACAATATCAACTACTCTATCTCTTCTTAGATGTAAACTAATGTATAGGGGCATTGCATTCATGAAAAATATTTTGTGGTTTTTAGTATTAGGTTGTTTAGTAGCAGGGATTTTATGAAATATTTTATTGAACTTTTCCACAAAATCATGCATGGGTTCTTTAATCTCTTTCTTGAGCTGTGTCAACTATAGCAAAAGGGTGTGTTCATCATCTATAGATTTGAATCTAGATTCAAATGCATTTAACATTGAATCCCAATCTACAAATTCCCCATTTGGGAGATGGTGAAACCAATTTGTGAAAACATCAGTTAGGGTTTGAACAAACAACCTAAAATCCACATTTTCTATAGCAATAGAAAGAACTCCACAAGCAATGTTAAAGGCATTCAGGTGTTCATTAGTGAACTTCTTCCTATCTCCATTTAATTTAGGCAAGATAGCCTTG